>JAFBJZ010000827.1:187500-412500 GCA_016785225.1 Psettodes erumei
CGCTGATTGAAGGAGGAGGAACCGCAGCGTTTCCTGTATCTGGTCGTCATGACAACGTGCTCTGATAACAGCCAAGAGGTCGAACGTGGCGGGGAACAGGCGCAGCGCCCTCTGCAGGACACGACGGGAACAGCCGCCGTGCCGTGTGATGTCATTTCCTCTACGCCGCTCGTGCCCCAGCTCTAACAGTGGTCAGCAGACACTTGCTAATCCCTGTCATTGCAGTGCATTGTGGGATTGAAACGCGCTCAGCCGGAGTTGTGTACCTGCAGACGCACAACCCACGCTCTGCTCATTAACGCACGCCACACATAAATGCTGAGCGGCGTGTGCAGCGTCCCCGTCTCGCCAGCAGAGGTCAGTGCGGCGCTGCGGCGAACGCGATGCACCCGAAGGCGTCGCTCCCTCCTCCTACCTTTGCCCGAGCCGAAGAAGCAGTCCATCTCCACGCTGGAGCGCGAGTGGGACACGCACAGCGCCGAGCTGGGCACCAGCCCCTCCTGCGGCGGGCTGCGGTCGGTGGTCCGGACCAGGCACCAGCCGGGCCGCTCGCTGGGCCGCTCCAGCAGCTCCACCGTCTGACCTGGGGGGGGGGGGAGTCGGACAGCGGGCCGCGGGGTTTAGTGGACGTTTACGCCAACTGAAGCGGGTCGCTCGGGGGGGGGGGTTCTGCTGGTACCTGTGCTGACGGACATCTCCGTGGAGCATCCCGCCGCGAAGTCCTGGAGGACGACGGTCAACTCGCAGCCGCCAGAGAGCTGCAGAGAGACGGAGAGACAAGTTTTTTGTTTTAACAAAGTGAAACAAACACAAACGATTTAGTAAAATCCTTTTCGTTTCAGTTTTCGGATCAACCTGACGAAACTTAAACCTGCACGGGATCCGGATCTGCGTTTACACAACAAACACACTGACTATCTGCACACACGCAAACACAATCACTGCACCTGAACCGCGGTCACACAATGTGTTGAGAGGGGGTTTAAACTGCAACACACACACACATACACACACACACACACACACACACACACATACCAGGGGCAGAGCTGAGATGAAGCTGAGCTAAAGGAGCAGTCCGTCAGTAATAAACCAATAAAGGGAGGGCGGGACTTCCTGTCCCGCTGTGACCTGTAAACCTGTGTACTGTACACACAGCACGTCAGCTGACGGCCTGTTGATACCCCGCTGTCTTGCCTCTTCTTTTTTTTGTGCTCGCCCGCACACACACACACACACACACACACACACACACACACACACACACAGCCGACCTCCGTGGAAACAAAATCCCGTCGGCCACATTCAGTCGGTCGGTTTGGCTGCTGCAGTAACAGTAGGGAAAAGATCCTCCTCCTCCGCTCTCATTGTCTTGGAAAATGTCAGCGAGTGTGTGTCTGTCTGTGCATGTGTGTGTGTGTGTGTGTGTGTGTGTGTGTTCATGTGCGTTTGCAAGCCGGCTAAAGATCTCCTAGCAACAAAAGACCCCTGTTTCTATAAAAGGTATAGGTGACTTTTTCCCTGACAGATGGCCTCGCACATGCACACGCACACACACGCCCGCACACATGCAAAAACACACACACACACACACACACACACACACACACACACACACACAGAGGTGTTTTCACTGAAAACTCTGTGACGTCACCAATAAAAGTTGGATTTCTTGGTTCAGGCGTGCTTGGTCGCTACGCCACAGCGATGTGTGTGTGTGTGTGTGTGTGTGTGTGTGTGTGTGTGTGTTTGTGTGTTTGTGCGTGCTATATGTTAACATCAAAGGGCAGCAGGAAGTGGAGACGCTGCAGTAATCTTTAACCTTTGTGCAGACACACTCTCCGTCCATCGCCTGTGAGACGTAAAGCGTCAGTGCTGCACAACATTACGGCGTCAGGGGCAGGTTGACCTTTGACCTTCCGGACATATAACGTCTTCACTCGTTTGTCCGGCAATTTGTCGTAATTAGCGCAGGGCTTCTTCAGTTACAGCCACAGTGACCTCTGACCTTAGACAAGTCCTGCCAGTTCGTCTTGGCGCGGAAGGAGGATTTCCCTCCGAGGCGACACATCGCGCTGACGTGCGCGGGACGGACGCGCAACACGACAAAACGCACAAAAAGGCCGCCTGGTTTTGTGTTTGTTTGTTTGTTGGCGTGTCAGAGGGCGTGTCTTGTGCTCCGCACGCGGCCGGCTCGTGACGGTCAGATGTTTTTGGGAGCGGGGGGGAAGTCGAGCATTAAGCAGAACGGACACGCTTCGCCTCCTCGGCAGAACCAATGGAACCTGCTGAGGTCGGGAAGCTTCCGTGTCATTGGTCGCTGGACGGAGACATGAAGCGTTTCCTGTTTCCTAGAAATCGCGGGCGTGTGCGTGTGTGTGTGTGTGTGTGTGTGTGTGGGGTCTGCTCGCCCTGTGTGCACAGCAGCTCTCATTTACTATTGGACCAGGTGATTTACGCGCTCGCGCACCGGCAGCGATCCGTCGCAGGAGTCGTGTACTTTTACTGCGAATACTTTACATCCCGTCGTACTTTTACTCCGGAGAAGCGCGTCGACGAACGCGGGACTTTTCTTTTGGCTCTCGGCCAAGAAGCCGACACAATGCGCCTCATTCAGGACCGGAGCGTGTGTGTGAGTGTGAGACTGGGACGCTGGCGACGCACACGCCAACGACACGGCGAGGGACTTCTAATCTAAGCCAATCAGATGCCGATCAACAGAGATCAATCATCACCTGGCGTCTCTTCCTGGGGAAACCCAGCAAGCGCGGATCCTCGATCCGGACCCTGAAGTTCTGCAGGACACACACACAACTCTGTGGAAACGGGGCTACGTTGTGTGTGTGTGTGTGTGTTTACGTGTGGAGCTGACACACGTCTGCGGTGTGTGTGTGTGTGTGTGTGTGTGTGTGACGTGTTTGACAGCGTCACGCTCTGATCGCTGGGCCAGAACGACGACAGAACCTCACGTCGGACCCGTCAGATGAAACGGTACCGGGGTCGCTGAGGTGCGCACACGCCTGCAGTTTGAATCTGATTGTTAACGCACGCACAACGCGTGCCGCCGCAGCTTGTGCGTTTGTGTGTCACGTTCCTGGACAGCAGCGTGGCGCCGGCGTAGTCCGTCCAGAACCGGGATGAGCGACACTAAAGCGCTGCTCTCTCTCTCCCCCCCATGTCTCCTCAGAGCAGCAATGTCGAGAAAAAGATACACAACGCAGCGAGCGCGTTCACACCGCTCGTCCGGGCCGATCCGAATCGCAACCGACTTCGGTTTCGCCCGCCTGGACGCTCAACTTTCGCCTCACCGCTCTCTCCGTGGAGGACAACGGCCCGTTTCCTGTCTGTCTGCCTCGGAACACACGCAGACACACACACACACACACACCCTGTTTAACCATTAATCTCCCCACTTACACACACACACACACACGGCTGTGGTCCATCTTTACAACACGCTAAGTGAAACTCAACAGCACGTATGATCCAGATTAGCATCTGAATCACTGAGCAGAGATCCACACTGTTTTAATCTGACGTCAAAGTTGAGCGCACAAAAAAAAAACACAACAACAACAAACACACAACAACACAGCTGGAAAATAATCACACACTCCTGTTAAATAAAGTGTCACACTCAGACTTTCCTTCACTGCGTGTCCAACTCGGCGACAGCAAACTTCACCCGCTCCACATGAGGCGCACACACACACACACACACACACACACACACACACACACACGCCCGGTCAGAACCGAGCGGTACCGCTCGTACTCACTCTGCTGCTCTCTTTGAACAGTTTGAAGCTCATCCACTTCGGCATGTCGACCTCTCCTCGTCCTTCTCTCGCTCCTTCTCTCTCTCTCCCTCCGCGCCTCAGACAACTCCCTCGTTTGTGTGTCTGTCGCACACACACGCACGCACAAACACGCCCTCACACTCCCTCTCCCTCCCTCCCTCCCTCTCCCTGTGTGTGTGTGTGTGTGAACAAACAGCCACAGCTTTGTGTTCGATGGGAACAGCGCTCTCCTTAGTGCGTGTGTGTCTGTGTGTGTGTGTGTGTGCGTGCATGTGTGTGTCTGTGTGTGTGTGTGTGTGGGTCAGTGCGTTCACATTTCTCCCACTCCCTGGAAGCAACGAGTGCACTAAACCACTTTCAACACTCTGGACTCTGTGCATGTGCGTGTCTGCCTCTGTGTGTGTGTGTGTGTGTGTGTGTGTGTGTGTGTGCGTGAGACACAACAGTCATATGACCAGCAGATGGCTACTGTACGGCTCGGGCCTGAACCCGACACTGATTGCATTTGATTCATGAGAACACACACACACACACACACACACACACACACACACACACACACGCGTGTAAACAATCAGCGGCCTGTGTCGAAGTGTCGCCGCCGCGCGCAGGAAGGAAAATCAAACGCATCTTCGGCCACACGACACGCCGCAGTTGCGTTGACGCACATCACATTTATGCCGCACGAACACAAACGTACGGTTCGTCTCAGCTCGACTGTGACCGAAGAGTAAACAAACAAACAAAAACAAGCAGCTGAGGAGACGATTGGATGGGGAGACACGCCCCCGGCGATGACATCACACGTGCAGAATATCACGGACTCACAAACATGAGGGAAATCATTTGCTGTAATCTCCTGTTTGTTTGTTTGTTTTTTCACAAACTCTTTCATTTTCAAACGACGAGCGGATCGGCCGTTGTCGAGCTCCACCTCCTCCTCCGCCTCGTTGTGTTTGTGCGCTGCGACCGGAGGCGGAGGCCGAGGTGAAATTAAAAACACAGGGTGCCGTCCTCCGGCCGCTGGAATGATCCTTTAAATAACGCTCGGGCCGCAGACGGCACCACAGCTGACTCATCACGGCGAGCGGCGAGCCGCGTCACGCGGCCGCCGGATTCTGACCACCTGTTATCTGACCGACGGAAAACGTGAGTCCACGGTTTGTCCCTAAAACGCGCGTTTTCCGAATCCGCCGACGCCGAGGTCGGGAAAAGGTCGCCCGCTGCCGGGAGGAAAAACACGAAGGTTTAAAAAACAAAACAAACCGCGGTGGAAATCGCAAAAGTTGTTGTTGTTGTCGTGTCTTGCGCGGGCGGAGACTTGCAGTGCGTCACTTGCAGGCCGCGGGACGACGCTCGGCGACAAAACGCAGGAAGGAGACGTTTTGAATTTAGCCGTTACAACATCAACACGTTGATGTGTGCGTCTGCCGCTTAATCCCAGTTATTACGCCGGTTTAAAATCCAGGAGTGTCGACGCCGGCTGCGGACGTCAGGACGACGCTCCAGACGGTGAAGTTGGGGCTGCTTCTCAAACGGTGGCGGAGCTGGTTACGCTTCCCGCCAAACCCGTCGACTTCGACAACACGCCGCGCCGCCGCCGCCGGACGTCAAGCGTACGACAGAGGACGAGGAGAGACGTCGAGACGAGGGGAGAAAGGAAAAAAGAAACGTCTGCAGGGACGAGACGAAAAATTAAAAAAAAACAGGAGGGAAAAGAAACGAGGCCCTCGTCACAAAACCACCAGAAACGGTAGCTTCCCGCCCCGTCTACACGCACACACACACACACACAGACACACACAGACACACAAACGCCGCCAGTGGAACATCTGACTGCGCCAACAGCGGGCTGTTATTATGGTATACGAAGACGAGGAGCGGGGGCGCGAGACCGAGACGGAGAAAGTGGGACGAGGACAAAGAAGAGGTGTGAAAACTGAGAATGGAGGAGGAAAAAAAAAAGAAAGGAGGGACTGACTGCGAAAAGGAGACACTAATCACGGGCTTGTGTGTGTGTGTGTGTGTGTGTGTGTCTGTGTGTGTGCGTGCAGAGTGTACTTGTGGAAAGACAAAACAGAGCACGAGGAGCAGTGCATAAATAGAGGAAGAGAAGGGGAGAAAAGACGACTACACCTGCACACTAGCGCAACTACACACAACCTGACACACACAACACAATACTCACAACAACCAGCATCATCATCGCGCTCTATACATGACATTATTTTACATATGTGCACCAAAGGCAACTGGGGTTTTTCTGTTTTTAATAAATCACGGTTACTAGATACTGTCATAAGGAAACGGTGTTCCTCAGGGCCCGCTGCCGGATCCTCTTTTGTTTAATCGGGTAATTGGCAAATACAGTAAAAAAAAAAAAAGCCCGCGCTCGCTCTGATGTGAGTCGTAAACCCGCCGTCTCGTTCCCTTCGCTCTTTTGTTCCGTCTGTTACTAACAGAGAGATATTAAAACATCGCCGTGCACCTTAAGAGCCGGCTGCGGCGGCGAGCAAACACTCGGATCGCACTCGCTCCAAAACACACAAGGGATTGGCTCACGCCGTCTGATAATAAATCCCCGGAGCGCCCGCGGAGCCATGGGAATGCAACAGACGGGGTGGGGGTTGGGTGGGGGGGGGACCAGAAGCACCTCCTCACATGAGGGAAGTGCTGCCGCCCGTCCTCCGTCCTCCTGGGAAAAAAAAAAAAGGAGGGAAAAAAGAGCTACGTCTCCGGAGCCGCCGCAGCAAATATGTACTTAAGCAAATTAGCGCCCTGGATGGAAAGAGAAGATGGCAGTTTATTAGGAACGCCACATCCTTGTCGTCCTCTTTGTTTTGTTTTTTTGTGCGTTTTGTTGTCACGCTCTGCACACCCACCCACTCACCCCCACCACAAACGAAGCCAGACTTAATCCAAAACTACATTCGCACGCAGCACGAGCTGCACACGAAATACGAGGCTTGTCAAAACAAAATGCAGGAGCTGCTTCTTTTCATGTTTTCAGGGGGGGGAGAAGAAAAAACAGGCAGAGGAGGATCCCAAAATAGCCGGCTGGAGTTTTCTAAATCCTAGAAACAATAAAGCGGACGACAGCGACAACACGCCCGCGCCCGAAAAAGACTGGAAAAACTCATTACCATGTTTTGGTTGGACGGGGAGAGGCGGGGAGACAAAAACAGACACGCAGCATAATGCATATGCAGAGTTACAGTGCGCTAGACCTGCGTTTATATGCACGGACTGTGTTGTGTTTTTGTAGGCGTGTGCGTGAACTGTGCACACGTGTGTGTGTGTGTGTGTTACGTACAAACAAAGACGAGAAGAAGAAGAAGAGCGAGTGACAGTGAACAAACGCCACAACGCCAGACGGAGATGACTGTGAAGTAAAGTGCCAAGGCCATTCTGCATGAGTGAGGAAGAGTGTGTGTCTGTGTGTGTGTGTGTGTGTGTGTGTGTGTGTGTGTGTCCACCGCTGACATTTAGAAGCAGGGTAAAAGTGTGTAGGCGTGGGGTTGCTCGGTGAAAAGGCCACACTGTGTAACCCTACAGCAGGAGGCCATGACTGACATCTGTGTCGGGTTGTGTGTGTGTGTGTGTGTGTGTGTGTGTGTGTGTGTGTGTGTGTGTGAAGGAAGGATACAGTAGTAACACTGGAGAACAAGCAGTTCAAACCAAAAAAACAACAGCTAACGTTGCAGAAGCCGAACAACCAACCAAAACGGCTGCTCCACCAGACTCCATTCAAAAAACGGCCTATTTTCATTTAAAAGTTGCGTTGCTGGTTTGCAAACAAACCGAACCCGCAAATCGTAACTGAAGACGTTAAAGCAAAGCCCGAGGATTCATTCTGCAGTTCAAAACACATCCAATAACCTCAGCTGCCAAAAACACAACTTTTATAAAACACAGGAGCAAGCCATGACAGAGAAACACAGTGAAGCCTGTTACTAAACGACCAGGAAAGTTGACAGTTTTATAAATGGAACACCTGAGGACATACAAGCCCCCCCCCCCACAGTGACCCCTGCACCTGAGTCCAGTCCCACCTGCCAAAATCAAAGATTAAAGCCGGGCTTACCTGGATCTGAGAGACCGGCTGGTAGGAGGCGTCGGCACAGACGCCTGCGCACAACCTGAAGAGGTTTTTCATCACCTCACGCGTTCACATTTCCCAACGCGTTCACATTTCCCAACGCGCGCACACACACACACACACGGCTACGCGTGACCACGCTCTCAGACGCACAGTGACGCGGCAGCACGCGGCACAGCCCCTGCTCTTGCCCATTGTAGCTGCGCGGGAGACCCCGTAGCGGCGGCGGCTCTGCAGCAGCTGCGGGTCGTCGGCTCGTCAGGGCGTCTCCTACCTTGTCGCTGTCGACGGTGTTCTGGGACGTCCTGGAGGCGATGGAGATGGTGTCCGGCTGGCTGCTGCCGTCTCCCTGGCTGTCCCCGTCTTCACCTCCCTCCCTGAAGACACACACACACACACACACACACAATCAGAATAAGTGTCTTCTCACTGTGAAAAAGTGTGTGATCTGCTTTATTTTTCCGCCCGCACCGCCGCCGTTTACAGTGACGACACTTCTCACTGTGGCAACAGTAAGAGGTGAAAAAGCATCGAGGCCTAAATCTCCCGACTCGCTCGGACGGTTTGTTGGGGCGTCCAGGTGAGTTTATTGAACCACATATCTACATATCGTGTCCACCCGGTGCTGATAGCGCTTGTTTTTGTCGCGCGTTCACCTCTTGGTGTTGTTCCTGGGTTTGCTCAGCGCCGGCGTCTTGGGCAGGTGGAGCGGCTCCTTCAGCGCCCCCTTCAGGTGAGTCATCCTCTCCTGGATCACCTCCCTGATGTTTTTGATCCACTCCTGCTTGGCTTCCATGCTGGACGCCTGGAGGCAGAAGAAAACAGAGGCGTCGGTTGGCAGGTTCGCGCCTCCTTCTGGCAGCAGACCCAGCGCGTGAACATCCGCACGCGCGGCTCACCTTCAGCACAGTTTTATTATCGGAGGACGGGGTTCGTCCTGCCCACAGGGCAAATTTACACGGGTCGCCCTCGATGTGCTCCGTCACCCCCAGCTCCGATGTCTGGCAGGGAGGAGGAGGAGGAGTGGGGGGGTGTCAGTAACTATCAGTTCACCAGTTGTAGTTATGAGACACACAACTACACACACACACATACACACCAGTAGTCTGCTCTTGTACTGGTACTTGGTTCTGCCGGCCGAGTCTTTGATCTCCTTGCTGAAGACCAGGGAGAACTCGAACAGGAAGAGGTGGCGGTCCCTCCCCTTCCGGATCAGCGAGCGCGGGTCCCACACCTGGAAGCTGTCCTGCAGGATCAGCTCGCCCTGCACCTCCAGGTTCTCCTCGAAGCCTGGGGACGATGAGGAGGAGCGGAGCGTTAACCTCGACCCGGCGGCCCGGGATCGAATGAAAGAGCCTAAAGGCGGTTTAAACGAAGCCGCTCACCCTCCAACATGGCGAGATGCATGGCGTCGTTAGCTCTCTTGGGAACGCTGAGCATCACCTCCAGTCCGTCTTTAATCTCCCCTTTACCCTCCTCACAGCACGACAGCAACTCCTGCAGGAGGAGAGGCCGGTGAAACGTGACGACACAAAGATAAAAACTGTGTGTGTGTGTGTGTGTGTGTGTGTGTGTGTGTGCGCACAAACCTTCAGCAGCAGTTGGTACTTGGTGATCCTCTGGACCGGTTTGATGAGGTAGGAGGAGATGGAGTTGGCCAGTCCACGTCTCTGCTGGATGTCCTGCTCGCAGACACAAGAGATGAGCGATGGAACGGCTCCACCTGCTGACGGTGCAGACGAACTGCACCTCCAGCACGTGGAGCAGCGGCAGAGGGTTTCCCGTCACGATACGCGGCCGCTGCCGTCGCTGAGGTTCACTCACGTCAAAGAAGGTGCCGGCGTGTTCCAGTATGAGCTGACTGGAGTCTGGTTTGTTCTTACAGTAATCCACATAAATGTGGAACTTATCAGCCTGGAAAACAGGAACAACCATTACACTGTGCTCTATTCACCCCCCCCGCTAATGAAGAGGTCAGAGGTCAGAGGCGCCGACTCACCCAGGTGACGAAGCAGTGGCCGACGTCCTCCGGCAGCTGCTCGTAGTTCACCAGCTCCTTCAGGAAAATGCTGGAAAACAGAGGCAGAAGGCTGAAGATCTCAGCGTGCACCACAGGACGTCCAACAACAAACCCATTACACGCTCTGATCCGACCGCGAGAGGGAGAAAACAAAATGAACAGATCTCCTCTAAGTTCTAACGAAGTGGGGGAGGAACCAGCGCAGAGGTTTTCCAGAGGATCCAGGAGGAGATCAGTCAGGAAGGAGTTCCTCAGGGAAACCTCTGGAGGTTGTGAACTTTCTGTGAAGGCAAACCTCAAAGACGCGCCTTCAGCTCCCCTTAAGCTACCGACTCACAAAGTCTCCGTGATGATTTCTCACGGCAAACCTCCGACACCATCCTTTAACTTCATATTGTTTCGCTATCAGAGCTTAAAAAACAAAGTCAGTAATGTGCCGTGGTTGTTTCTGGGTGAAATCCTGCACCCGGTCTCAACCCGGACCCTGAGACCTGGACGATCCCCGCGTCTCTCACTTGTTGTGGAAGTCGTAGATCTCCTGCATGTTGCCGAAGACGATGTGCTCCTTGTTGGCGATGCCCGGAGGAATCTCCTCCACGCCGCTGGTCATCTCCCACAGGTACGTCTGACGGACAGGTGAGGCAAACAGGTAAACACTCACGGCGTCAAACGCACTAAATCGTGCACGCACAAGTGTTGCTCCTCACCTCCAGACACTCGTGCAGATCTCTGACGTAGGTCTTCTCCGTCTGCAGCAGCTCCGCCATGATGAACCTGAGACAAGGAAACGCTTTAGTCTACCACGGGCACGGATTGGACGCCATGAATTATATAATTGCCGCAATTTAGCGTCCGCCCGCTCCGTGACTGCACGGGCCCACTGATGTTCCTCCAAGACTCAAACAATCCACCACGAGACAAAAGCATTTTTTCCGCGGAGATCGGGACACGGTAAACTGCGCTATTATCACAATTAGGCGTGTTTGATGTCCCGGGGAATGCCGCAGATGATCGCCATTACCGGGACCGTCTCCGGGAGTGGATGGGAGTTTGTGCAGCCACGTCGTAACTCCGTTACCATCCCACGGTCGTTTTCTACGCTTCACACGCTTCAGGTTTGGATGCTGGTGCGTGTGCAGGTCCCGTGTTTCATGAGAAAAGACAAAAGCTCCGAGGAGGAGCGCTCACTCTTTCTTCCTGGCAGACTTCCTCTTCTCCTCGTTGACCTCGTGGTTGGGGTCGCGCAGTTTGACCTCGGGGTCGTCCGTCAGGCTGGCGGGGATGATGTCCAGCTCCAGGTCTTTGTTGTCCTGCTCAGAGGAAACAGGCAAAAATAATCAATAATGTGAAACAAAACAAAACGGATAAGTTGCGGCGGCGCCTCACCTCCGAGCTGACCCCCAGGCTCCTCTCCAGGCTCTCCTGGTACTTGGCCATGCGCACGGAGAAGTCGCGGTACCGCCGGTCCACCGTGCTCACCCATCGCTTCAGCTCCGACACGTGGGCGTGGCCTTTCTCCACCAGGTTGTCCGCCAGCTGGATCAGCAGCTTCACCTTCTCCTTGGTTTGCTGCGTGACGTGTGACATCATTTGGTTCTTTGACGTTACAAACCCTTCGGTGAGTAGCTCGGCCTCCGGTCATCTTCCCGCTTAACGAACCGTCCCGGGAGCGTTAAACATCAAAATCCGAGCTGCCGGCTCTTATTCCCGTTTCAAACACAAACATTCACACTGAAGGTGAATCACGCTGCGTTTGATACGAGCGACTCCAGACGGAAAGTTTCCTGGTTCCACTGATTTGACACCTGGAGAGAAACTGCAGCTCCGCTGAGGCTCAATAAAGCTGTCAGGGGCTGAGCTTTACACGCGCACACACACACACACAGACGCACACACAGCACACACACACACACACACACACACACACAGACACACACGCTGCGTACCTTGGCAGAGTGTCTGAAATGGTGATAGTCATTCAGGAGCTCCTGCGTTTCCTCGCTGCTGTCGCCGGGCGACGTGTGCGTGGCCAGGTAAACCTCACCTGTCTCCTGTATCCAATCAAGCGCCTGCACACGCACATACACACACACACACACACACACAGACACACACAACAACAACAGACACAGTTGATCCTCACTCCCCTGCACTGTATTTGCCAACATAAACTCACTCCCCGAAAACCAGACGTGCTCTTAGTGACGCGCTCGTTTCCGAACAGCACTTCTTTTTTTTCCTTGCTTCCTTTTCCTAATAAACATGTACAGACACACACACACACACACACACACACACACACACACAGACAGACACACACACACACACACGTGCACTGACCTGCTTGGCGCTGCGCTCAAACACCAGGTACTGCTGACACTGGTCCAGCCGTCGTTTCTTTAACGTCCAGAAGTGAAGGACTCTGTTCTCCCGCTGCAGCAGCTCGTTCAGGATGGCTGCACACAAAAACAAACACACACACACACACACACACACACACACACACACACGGAGAGACACACTCTACCACACGGCCTCCGAAGTGCACTGTACTGTACCCTTAATGCAGAGGATAATGATTTAACGCAGTCCAGGCGTAAAACAGAAAAACATGGCAGCGCTGACCTTTGACCTGCTGTTCGGGCCCTCGGGCGTGACCGGCCGCTCCGGGCATGCTCACGTTGTTCCGGTGGATGTACTTCAGGAACACCTCGGCGTTCCTGCGCGCCAGCGTGCACGCCTGAAAACACAACGGGCGATGGTGTTAACGCACACACACACACACGGGGGACACACACACACTAACTTTGGCTGAAGATAATAAACTCTGGACGTCCCACAATCTTCCCGCCGTTTAGTTTTTCTTACTTTATTAGCAACCCGTCGATACGGATCGATCGAGCAAAGGCCATTTGCAGATTTGAGATTAAAACTAATGAAACTCAGACACGGGGAGATTACTGGCTTCTTTAAATTTGGTTAGATTAACAGAGCACAGCCGTCCAGATGATGGATCTAATCCCATACGTGAGGCCGGCGATTCATCCGGCGTCATTTCCCGCGTAACGCGAGCCGTGCTGAGGCCGCAGGTTCGATCGAGCTCACCTTGAGGAAAGCTTCTTTCTGCTCCAGGTGTTTGCTGATCAGGGGCAGGAGGTGGTCGCAGTCCGCGGAGCTTCCCAGTTTGTCGTGGCCGCCGCACCAGTCCTCGTCGCGCCGGTACTCCTGCTCCAGGCTCTCCAGCACGCTGCACACCTGGAGCGCAGAGAGACGGTGAGACGCCGCGGTCGGCGACGACCGCCCGCGAGAAAAAGGCCGACCTACCTGTTCGGACGTCTTGTAAAACGCCACGGAGGCGTTGACGAGCTTCAGGCGGTCCTCCATCTTCAGCATCAGCTGCTGCCAGTGAACGGCCACCTTCTCTGCGCAGCTTCGGATCGCCTCCGGGTCGTAGTGACCCGCCTGGAGCATCATCTGCGACATGAGAGGGCAAGTTCAGAACCCGAGACTCGACGAGACAGGAAATAAAAGAGCGGCGTGGACTCACCTCGGCCTTCTGCTGCACCTGCAGAGCGCTCTGATGGGTCTTCTGAAGGGAGTTAGCGTGGAAGAGAGACTGGAGGAAGAGGAGGGGACAGTTACCGTCGAGCAAAGGTCATTATTTCACCTACAGGTGGCAGCAAACTCACACCTGCGTTCCAGAAAAGGCAGTGAAGAAGAAGAAGAAGAAAAAAAAAATCTAAAAAAAAGAAATAAAATAAAATATATATATGAAAAATATATATGTTGGTTTTAAACTTTTCTGTAAAAGTGTTTTATGGGGAATTTTTCCGTATTTCTTTTATTATTTTGTTTTTATTTATTTACTCGTCACCCTGAATGGTTCCACTCACAGCTGCACCAAAACAACGCAGTTTCTTTCTTGCATCGAAAACAACAGAATCTTGGTTGTGTGTCTTTTATTAAGACTCACAAAGAAGTGTTGTGTTTTTTGTTTTTGTGTTTTCGCTGACCGACCCAGCGCGTACTGCTCGTGGTGGGATTTACAGCATGCGCTGGATTTTCTGGATTAAAAACGGCGCGTTTCATCTGTTGTGTTGCCAACCCGTGAAACCGCACGACGAAGACGTGTGTTATAAGTGTTTGTCATCGCTCAGTGTGCGCACCAGACAATGCCTTCATTGTGCGTTCGGTGTGGGGGTGTGTGTGCGCACACGTGTGTGTGTTTAAGGCTATTAGCCGAGGCAGTATTACATCAGTCTGACGGAGGATGCATGACTTACATCATGTCGTGGAAACACACACACACACACACACACACACACACACACACACGATCAAAGCTCCACAGGAGCAGAAACCAGGCCAGAACACACATGTTGGGTCTGGGCCAACACAATGTGTGTGTTGTGTGTGTGTGTGTGTGTGTGTGTCAGTGCTTTAAATAGCTACAGGAGTGTGTGTGAGCACTAAAAGGGGTGAAAGCCCCTTGGTCAGCACTGTACACACACACACACACACACACAGGCAGAGATAGCATTTGAATGTATACGTGTGTGTGTGTGTGTGTGTGTGTGTCTGCGTGTGTTATTCTTCAAAGTCGGTGCATAATGATGCAAGCGTGCTTCACACACAGATGACAAAGAAAGTGTGTGCGTGTGTGTGCGTCCATCTGCTACTATTCAAAGCCGACGCACACTGAAATAATTATTACTCAAGTACAGTAAGCCTGGTTTTTAGCAGCAGTAATTAGGACGTGTGTGTGTCTGTGTGTGTGTGTGTGTGTGTGTGTGTGTGTGTGTGTGTGTGTGTGTGTGTGTGTGTGTGTGTGTGTGTGTGTGTGCGCGCACACCTCGATGGCCATCTGGAACTGCTCGTGTTCCCTCTGCAGCTGCTCGGCCTCGGACAGGGAGCTGGCGTTCACCATGCTGGCGTTCAGCATGGACTCACCGTTACGAATCCAGCCCAACACCTAAAACACACACACACGCACAAAATGACAACATGTGACCAAATAACACACAACAAACGCTTACAACAAAGATACCGATGTGTGCGC
The DNA here is from genome assembly GCA_016785225.1 of Psettodes erumei. Lineage (NCBI taxonomy): Eukaryota > Metazoa > Chordata > Actinopteri > Pleuronectiformes > Psettodidae > Psettodes > Psettodes erumei. The sequence goes on from JAFBJZ010000827.1 coordinate 202,479, forward strand.
GCTGTGGGAGAGCGCACACGTTATTTCTCACAGTGAGTCGTGTCGTACCTGCGGTACGACTTACTTCTATTTGTCAACAAGTACACAACTGAGTGTGTGTTGTGTGTCTACTAGTGGAGGGTTGTTGTCGGGGTCATTTGTGGTCACTGAGCCTGTGAAGTTGTGTTTGCACTTGTGCAATGTATCGCATGCGATTTACTATTCTCCGCTGGACCCACAACCATCAGACGAACACAGAGCTGAGCTGCGGCCACAAGTGAGGGGTGTGTGTGTGTGTGTGTGTGTGTGTGTGTGTGTGTGTGTGTGTGTGTGTCTGTGTGTGTGTTATTAGCACGTTGCCGTAAACCTCATTAATTATTCAGCCACATCCATCTGCAGCAGCAGCTTCCTGTCTCGACGTGCTCACATCTGCAGTAGCAGCTTCTCCACAAAAACACCAAACGTGTGTGTGTGTGTGTGTGTGTGTGTGTGTGTGTGTGTGTGTGTGTGTGTGTGTGTGTGTGTGTGTGTGGGGAGGTGTTGTTCTTGTCGTGTGGCCAACACGGAGGAGTTTTTCCAAAGCTGATTTCCTTTGTTTCTAATAATAAAAGCGAGGCCACCTTGCCCCGCATCATTTCCTTTTTAGGAGAGAGTTTTCCAGCCGGGATCAGGATAACGTTCCAGGATGTTTCGGAGATAAATGTGTTTCGCTTACAAGGGAATAACGTCCGGAATGATGGCGCCGTAATGCAGCGCCGCAGGCGATACAATCCTGCGTACACGGTACGCCACGGCGAGCCGCTCCGGTTCCCTTTGTTTGTTTTTGTTTTTGTTTTTGTTTACCTGCTTGACCTCGGCCTGCAGGTGGCGCAGCTGCAGGGTCTGCTCCAGCCGCGTGTGTGTGTGCTGCGCGTTGAGCTCCACCTCCTGCTGCTTCTCGTGCAGGAACTCCAGCAGCTCCTGGACCTGCGAGGCCAGGTCCATGTCCTTCTCCCCCGTCAGCTCGATCCCTGGACGACACAAACGCAAACGCTCGTTTGTTGTTGTTTGTTTGTTGTTGTTGTTGTCTCCACATTTAGCGTATTTCATAAATCACTGGACTATTTCCGGCGGAGGGATTTTATCTTCTGCAGGAGATCGACTGAATGACTTTCGTGATTCGGTCTGTGAAGATGCTTCACCGTTTGCCACATGAACGCTTTCTTTTCGATATCGATTCGATATTCTCAGACAATAACGTCACGGATCTCTGCTTCGTCTCGCGGCTGATTAGCTCATTTACACGACGGCGTATGAACGTCTGAGCTGCAGATGTCTGATTGTGTGAACTGTGTGTGTGTGTGTGTGTGTGTGTGTGGCGGTTGGGAGAGATTTACCACCACGGGGGGTGGGGTGTGTGTGCGTGTGCACAAAAAAAGCACACACCCGGTAAGAGGATTGTGCCGTGACGATTTTTTAACCTAATTCTCTCTCGGTTCCGCACGACGCGCTTTTCTTCGGGCCGACAGGCGCCGCCGCAGCATCAGGGCTCGCTCGCCCGCTCTCTCTCTCTCTCTCTCTCTCTCTTTTTGTGTCGCAGGCAGCTGTGAATCCAGATGTGAGTCTGAGGCTCGCAACGGGGGCCACGTTAGATGCATGATGATGCCAGGTGTGAAGTCTGGTCCGAAAACCAAAGGCATTGTGGGAAATCGTGTCCGGGAATCTTTACTTCCTGGTTCTCACCTGACGCCTGGACCTCCATGATGTACTGGTGCAGGTCCTGACCCTGCTGCATCACTTCGTACGTCATGTTGTTCATGGCCGCCTTCCTCTCCGCGTGCCGCTTCAGCCGCTGCTCTGCCAGGCCGATGTCCTCCGCGCCGCCGGAGGAGGCGCCGCTGCCGCCGCTCCCGCCGCCGCCGCCGCCGCCGCCTCCGCCACCTCCACCTCCCCCGGAGCGGCTGGCGTCGCTCAGCTGACGGGACAGATCCTCGTTCCAGGCGTCCAACTCCGCCGTGACCTGCGGCAGCAGAGAGGACTGAGTTTGGCGTCCGACACTCACGCCGGGCGAATGGAAGCAGTCTCACCACCACCTCCACCTCCACCTCCACCCACACTAACCTCTATCGTGTACTGCTCGAAGATGCGCAGCTGCAGGAAGATGTCCAGCTTGATCTTGCGCTCGTGGAACAGCTCCTCCATCTGGCCCTGCGCCTCGTCCAGCTGCTGCAGCACCCCCTGGATGTGCGCGATGGAGCTGCAGTGCGGCGTCTTGTTGGTGGACATGGCCGCGTCTCTGCGGACGTTAAGACGCAGGAAAATCGTTATTTTATTTCTTTACTTTACGAGAAGAGGAGGAGCAGAGGAGGAGAGGGGAGACTGTGCGAAAAGATAAAAAAAGTTATTAATGAGCCAAGATGGTAATTATTCATCACTGCACCTGAGTGGCTGCATGAATTTGACTTTTTAATGATATTTTCCACGTGAAATTTAATATCTGGGCTTCTGCATTAATCCTCCTCGTGATTTAATCGCATTATAAATATTAAAACCATTACCTGAGCCTCGGTATTGCCTCTCAAACTCCGCCATGAATAATAATAATAATAATAATAACAATAATGATAATAATGTAAATTCCATTACTACCTGAGCTGCTGGATCAGCTCCTCTCCCTCCTTGATCACGTTGAGCGTTGCCTCCAGCGTGGCCGTCTGCTGCTGCTGGAACTGCTGGATCAGGGTCTGCACCGAGTCCACCGAGTCGCAGCACACGTCGTCCAGCAGCTGCTTCTGCAGCTCCTCCATCCACGACCACAGCTGGACGGAGACACAGCGGGTGGAGGGGCGGGGTCAGAACCGGCTAAACACCCCCGCGCCCAGGGAGGAGATGCCGAAAAATGAGGAGCGGCCGCGGCGCCGCTAACCGTGCCACCCGACGACACCGCAATTACACGCTGCATTGAATTGAGGAGGAAGCTCGCGGGTTGTGTGTGTGTGTGTGTCTGTTTTGTGCGTCCCGACCTCCTTGGTGTGCGTGTGGAAGGAGACGGACATGTCCAGCAGCAGCTTCCTGTGCTCCACGCGCCGCACGAAGTCCTGGATCCGGACCTCCAGGTGGCGGGCCGCCTTGTAGATCTCCTCCGGGTCGCACTCCCCGGTCTGGGCCAGCTGCTCGGCCGCCTCCAGCAGTTTGTCTGCGTTGGTGTACGTGTTCTGAAAAAGGGGGGCGTCCTTCATCATCATCATCATCAGTAAATCAACCGTTTCCTGTTTCTACCTTTACCCCCCCACTGTCTGTCAGAGCTCTGTCATCAGCAGGACAAAATGGATTAGTGTCGGAATATTCTGGTAAATAGCAGGGATTATCGCTGGAATATTTCACATCAGGAAACACATTACAGCTGATTCATTTCTGGGTTTACTGGAGGTTGTATGTGTGTGTGTGTGTGTGTGTGTGTGTGTGTGTGAGAAAATATGTCACATTACGATCCCAATTACTCCAGAATATGAGTTTGGATATTTGGGTGAAAGCTTCCAGGGCGGACATCTCTGATGATATGTTGGAGGGATTAGTTAGAAGATAAAGATTATCATTTACAAGAGATTACTGCTCTCTGCTGCGCCGCTGGTTCTGGTTCTGGTTCTGGAAAAGGAGGAAGTGCTCGCAGAGCGTTGACCTCGGCTGCTCAGGAGCGTAACCGCTGGTCACCAACCAACGGTGAAGATTCCATAAAAGAATTCCCGGATCCGGATCCATCTCTGCTGTAATTTAACATCTCTTCACTTTGCATTTCCAACAACGCTCCTGTGCTCCATACTGTGATGATGCAATAATCAGGAGACCCCCCCCTCCACCCCCGGTAAAATGGCCGACACTGGAGCGGGTGAAAGAAGCGGCGTCGCCCGACCCTCCTCCGGGAAATTAAAAACTGAAAGCCGGCGAGCGGGAGCCGGAGAATTACGGCTGTAATGAGAGCAAACGAGTCGTGTGTTTTCATTACTCCGTCTTCCTGTGTGTGTGTGTGTGTGTGTGTGGGGGGGGGGGGCAGATAATCAGATGGAGATGAGGACGGGCAAAATGAAAACGGCAGCGGGCGACGACAAAAGAGACGTCATCAGATTAAACCCACGTCCCACCTCGATAATTAAAACGCAAATCTTTCGTGGAACAAACGAAAACACGCTCATGTGCAACTTCCTGTTTCTGCACGAAAACGCGACAAACCGCTAAGAAAGGAGAGAGAGAGCGCGTGACCCAGATCATGCTGATCCACCGCAGGTTATGAAGGTTAATCCTAATCCAGAGTGTAAACATCAGATTACACAACTACACACTCTTTTATAGGATTAGCATTCACTCTTTTATGGGATTAACGCCCCGCTGACCAAAGTGTGTGTGTGTGTGTGTGTGTGTGGGGGGGTTCATTAAGGAGCCCTGAATCTGAACACCTGTTTGATTGGCGCTCCAATCCCAGAGCGAAGAGCCGGAATAAAAGAGAAGAGTCTCATGCTTGGAACGCGGGAACATCGGAAAACCAGCAGGAAGACTGAGGGAGGAGGATGATTGCGTGTGTGTGTGTGTGTGTGTGTGTGTGTGTGCGTACAGTTTGGGTTCGTGTAGGCGATGCGGCACCTGTCGCGCCTTTGGGATTAATCGGGAGCAGATTATTGACAGGCGTCTGCAGACGCTGGGAGGCACCAGACCTGAGCGACGTCCTCGAAGTCGTCGTGTCTCTTCTGCAGGGCGCGGGCTCTGTGCAGCGACTTCCCCACGCCCGTGTGTTTGCTGAGGAACGCCTCGCCGTGGTTCTCGATCCAGTCCATCACCTGGACGGAGACAGAGGGACAGGACACGGACACGTGCGGATCAGCGGCGGGAACGCCGAATGAAACCTCGTCCATCGTGAGCGGGAAACGTAGGCCGCCGCGTCAGACCTCAGCAGCAGAAGTGAATGAAACCAGGTGTTGTTTGTTTGTTTGTTTGTTTGTTTATTTCAAGCGCTCTGTGTCGTTTACATTCTACTTATGAATCTCATGCACACGCCCAGTGCTTTGATGTTTGTGTCATGTGACGTTAACTGCAGTAAATGTGTGTGTGTGTGTGTGTGTGTGTGTGTGTGGGGTTGCAGTATGGATGAAGGAGCGCTTCATTTCGTGACGTCCAGCTGGAGCCGTGGAGAGGTCGGCGCCGGGCCGCAACGTACACAAACTGCGCCCTGTTTGTTTGAATGCGCAACTGAAACTGCCAAATACAGCTACACACCTAATCTGTTCTCTCCACCCACCCCTCCACCCGCCACTCCACCCCCCCGGGGTCACATATATCCCGCAGCATTACAAACCCGGGTTGGAATAACCCCGTTCTCTCTGATTTATTGACTATTGGTGCGAGCGCGCTCTCTCGCTCCTCGGTTCCTGTGAATGTCTCTCGCCCGTTGTGCGTCTGTGTGTGCGAGTCTGTGTGTGTGTGCGTCTCCGGGGTCTCATACAAACTGATGCATGACGAGAACAGTTGGCAAAGCTGCGCTCTGGACGAATTTATGACCAACTGATATGATCTCTTTTTCACTCACTATTTTTCTCCCCTCTCTCTCTGGGGTCACGTACAAATGTTTGATGCCTGACGCCCTGATTCTCTCAAATTCATTCACGTAGTACTGCAATAGTACTTGTAGTACTGCGTTACCGCAACCAGTACTGCTGCTATCGGACGTGCTGCTTCTTTTTTCATCGCTATTAAACGAGTGGAAAGTTATATTTCCTTCCACATAAATAAGAATTAGAGGCCGTTAGGCCTGAGAAACACCAACTCCCAGCATGCATTGCATCAAGGTTAAGCTTCACACCTGCAAATTGATCAGCACCTTTTCTTAGCGCCTGCGTTCATGACGTAGAGATGACGTACGTGGATGTGCGGCGTTTATTGTCGTTCCAATCCCAAAAAACAAAATCCCGCGACTAATCTTCGTTTAGATCAATAAACCGAAACGTGTCGTCATGTTTCATCCAAAGAGCAACAATCTGAAGCAGGTCTGTGCTGTTCTGCGCCGCCGCCTGTAGGTGGCGCCGGCCGAGCTGAGCCCGGTTTCAGCCGCCGTCGGCCCATGTGGAGGACGCGCACGCCAGGGGTTTTTTACAGTAATGCTGCTGGTATGCGGCGCTGTCAGCTCCTCCATCACGCACAGAGGGAAAGTAAAGAAGCGTCGTCCTCCCACGCCCGTGACGACATTCCCTCCGCCCGGTTAAAAATACACCCTCGTAAAAAAAAAAAAAAAGCGCGGCCCGGCTCCCGAATATCTGTAAAACATCCAGGAATCTGGGTCGACACCTTTCTGGGCCCGGACACGTATCCGCTCGGAGCGTTTCATCTGGGGAATTTTCACATTACACGGCCAGGACGAGGACAGATGTGAAAGCGTAACCTGTATCACACACACACACACACACAACTACTGTCCGTTCCCCTGATTACATGCTCGCGTACTAGATTACACGCTCCACGGTGGTTTGAGGGGGAAAAAAAAAAAAAAAATCTCTGACCTCATTACATAAAACTCCTTCAGTAAACTCGGACCTGACAATTAAAACGTCGGAATGCTGCTTTTTCCTCGCTCCGTTACTGAAAAGCTGGAATTCTGCACAGACCACAGTTTACATCCCGCATCAACAACACATTCTCACTCGCCCGCTCGGCCAGCGCACGCCTCATGTTTTACACGCTGTGTGTGTGTGTGTGTGTGTGTGTGTGTTTGTACCTGCTGGACGTCCTGCTGGAACACGCACAGCTGCAGCCTCTGGTGCAGCCGGACCTTCCGGTGCTGCCAAATGTTCTCCAGGCGCCGCTGGTGGTGGAGAACCTCGTGGACCACGTCCAGGATGCAGTGGACCTGAAAGACGCGACAGTTTTTTTAAAATTCGTCGTGGCGCGCTCGCTTTTTTTATTTCAGATCGGTGAAGCTGCTTCTCTGTGGCACCGACCGCTTTGGAGTAGTTGGCGGTGGCTGTGAGCGAATCGGAGTTGCCGGGACTCAGGGGCCTCTGGAGGACGTCCAGCAGGGCTTTGCCGTCCTGACTCACCTGGAAACAGAGACAGGTGAATGGGAGACGGACGGGGCAGGTGGACGGAGACAGCGTCTCTGCTGCTGCCCTCTTTGTTTCCCTCTGCCCTCCAAAACAAATATATACTTTCTAAATCAGCCTCTTACTGCTAATTGGTAAATTACACGCCGCCGAAACATCCGCATCGCACACACACACACACACACACACACACACACACACACACACACACACACAACAGCGGCTTTTTTTCTCCCTGCAAGAAAGGAGACGCTCCAAACTAAAAAGGAAACCGTTCCAAAAGCGACGGGGAGAACGTGCAAACAAACAAACAAATTAAAAGTGGGAAGAGGGAGTTGTGTCTTGCTTAAAGCAACGCACACCTGGACAACACCTGCATCGTCACCCCGAACACGAGCTCGTAAAATCGGCTTTTTTGGAGACCTGGAAGGAACCCTGTCGGGATCCCGTTACACACACACGCAGCAAGTGTACAAGATACACACCCAGACACACACCCAGACACACACTGCGTGGCAGGAAACAATGCTGTCGTAGCTCGCCAAGCCTCAGCCTGCGCCTCTGCCCGGAGCTTTATATATATATGTGTGTGTGTGTGTGTGTGTGTGTGTGTGTGTGTGTGTGTGTGTGTGTGTGTGTTATCTTTTCACAGATAAGCCTAAATCGAGCCAACGCTGCCCCGGCCCGTCTAAAGATAAAATGTCAAACCGCAGCCGAGCGCGGCGAGAGGCCTCCAACGCTAAATTTAGTGAAAACTGGACGGCGGCAGCCGATCAACGCCACCCTGTCATCGCAGCCAATCACAGCGCCCCGAGGATCCGAGTCCACACACCCCCCCCCCCCCAAACGCCGCGGGTTTACCTCGGTGTAGGCCTGCGTGACCTGCTCGTACAGGCTCTGGTGGCGGTGGATGGCGAGCTCCAGCTCCTGCATCTCCGACGGCAGCCCCCCCTCGCTGCACACCTTGCACCAGGCCTCCACCTCCGACAGGAACTGGGGACGCAGACGCGAAAATGAACCGGAGAGTAACTGTGGTACTTCTACTACGGCCGCATACTTCTACCGGTACTCACAGTTTCACAGTTTAACAGTTTAGGGAGTTTTACTTCACCTCTCGCTTAGAATTTCTCTCATTTCCTCGGTTTTCTTTCCTCACCTCATGTTTCATTTCCCATCCAAACACCTTTCTGCTTTTCTCTCTCTCTCTCCCTCCCTCTCTCCCTCTCTCTCTCTCTCCCTCTCTCTCCCTCCCTCCCTCCCTCTTTCATCTTCCCACTCTCTCAAATGTACACTTGTAGCTAATGTCGGGGGCCCAGCAGGAATCAAACCGAGCCCCATCTGTTGCCATGTCAACCTTCCAAGAACCAGCAGCGGGGGGGGGGGGGCAGTTTGATCTATTAAACATAATCAGACACCAAAAAATGTCCCGTTTATATTTTACATTCTGGAGGCGAGCGTGCCGCGGAGATCTGACGGTTACCGGCGACGACGGCGGCGACTCCGAGCTCACCTGCTCGGCCTTCTGGTGAAAGACGGACGACATGGCGAGGATGGTGGAGCGCTCGTCCAGCGCGGCGGCGAAGCTTTTCCAGTCCTGGTCCAGCTGACCTGAGATCTGTTTGATCTGCGTGGAGGCGTAGTGGCCGGCCTCCGCCAGCCGGCTCGCCACCGACATGATTCTGTTGATGTTCACGTAGGCGTTCTGGGAAGAAAGAAAAAAAAAAAGGGGATCAGTTCCGTCTTCCTGTTGTGCGTCCATGTTGAGTTGTGCGTTAAGAGGCACGTTAGCGGCGCAGACTCGTGGCGATCTACCATGGAGTTCATGGCGAAGTGGTTGTGTTGGGTCTGCAGCTCCACGGCGTGCTGGTAGCCTCGGCCAATCTCCGTGTGGCTCTGCAGGAACACTTCCTTGTTGTGGCTGATCCAGTCAAACATCTGCACACACACACACACACACACACACACACACACAGCAACACTGATGACATAACACACTACAGTATGTCACGTGCGTTAAAGCAGCCGGAGGTTGCGTCGGGAACAAATAGAAACCATGTGGTGCGAGCGAACGGTGACCCGTTCTCTGGAAAGCTCCTTAAATTATCTTTTAATCTCTGATTGATTTTCTTTTTTATTATCAGTTACGAAACTCGTTAGCAGCTGCTCTGACTCATGCAGCCTGCGGCGAAGGTGGAGAGTTAAACTGTGGCCAAACTCCATAAACAAAAAAAAAAACGTTTCTCTCCATCGTCAGCGGCTAACGGGGGCGGGGAGGCGGGATCACCTTCACGCTCCTCCATCTAAATCAATCTCTGCAGTCGGCAGGAGGCTGAGGGAGGGGGGAGGGGGTGTGGCCCCGCGTGGTTACCATGGTTACGCGGTCGTTTCTGTGGACGGGGCGGAGAGGTCCGAGCGTGACGACGCTGAGCTGTTTTCAAACTCCGCTCTTGTTTGCCTGGAAGTAAATATTTACGGCTCCTGCGTGCGGATCGCTGCGCGGGTCAGCTGACGCCCGCCTGTCTGCGCGCATGTGTGTGTGTGTGTGTGTGTGTGTGTGTGTGTGTGTGTGTGTGTGCGTGAGCACAAGCCACACTCCCATCAACACAACACTCAAAAAAGACCGAGCCGTGTCAGCGAGGTGCGGCCTTCCTGGATCCGTCCTCGGCCGTCGTGCGGAGTCGTTACCACGGTGACTGGCTCTTTCCTCGCCATTAAAGCTCTGTCGCCGGGACGATCACCAGGTGTCACCAGGAGCGCCATCTTTCCACGTGCAGCTTTCTGGAGCGAAAAACCTCGAAATAGTCCCCGGTGTTGTTGTAAACAGGCCGGTGGCCGCGGCTCATCGCTCAGCCGGCCCATTTTACGCCGGATTAGCCGCTAACTGCGCTCCTCTGTTTGGATAAACGCTGAAGGCTAATTTATTCAGAGCGCTGAGCGGTTTGAAAAAGGGAGACGATGTGAAAAGAGGAAAGGGGAGTAGAAATAGCCTGCGTGAAAGAACCGTGGACCGAAGCTCGAATCCTCTCTGTAATTTCTGACTGAAACTCGTGTTTTTACACCGGCCATTTCAGCTGATTGTGTTATTTTTGCTGACAGACTCTCTGCCCATCAACAACAGCAAATAACAGCATTTAACGCTTTTGCTCGACACTTTCCCTGAGGCTGTTTCACAGTAAGAGCCTCCTGGGAATCTGAATAATGCAATAAGAATCACAGGGGGGGTTTTTACTGCGAAGCTGCTCCACGAACACGACTCGTAGCCCAGTTGTCGTCTTTTGGGTTTAAATCGATATTTTTCACCTTCTCGGCGTCCTGTTCGAAGAGGCGGAGCTGAAAGCACTGGTCCAGCTTCAGCTTCCTCACGTGCCACATCTGATGGAGATGCTGCCTCACGGAGTGGAGCTTATCCAGCAGACTGGCCACCTGCGGGGAAAAAAAGACAGGAATTAGGAGGCGTCAGACGGCGTTTCTCACCATGACCTCCCCAGAATGTTGGCGTCACCTTGGGCACCAGGCTCTGGAAGTCGGCCGAGCCGGAGATGCAGTTCCTCCCTGAAAACCCGTCGCTGGATCGGATGCACTGCAGCAGCCTCTGGCCTTCCCGGTCCAGCTCCTCCACTGGAGCCTTCAGCACCTGCAGAGGAGGAGGAGAACACGGAGGCCCGCCCCCTTCAGCCCAGCGAACGCAGCTAATTGTTAATGTCGTCGGCTGTTTGCGCGTCAGCTCGCTCACCTTCTTCTTCAGCTGCGTGTGCTCCTCTATCAACCGACGAGAACCCTCCACATCCGCGGGAAACTCCTTCTTTGACAGCAGCTCCTATAACGCACAGAGCATGTTTTTCATACTGGGATGGACGGCTCCTTTCAAACCGCACGTCCATCTTTACCCCAATTAGCCCCCCCCACCTGCAGGTCCTCCAGCCGGGACAGCAGGTGAACGGCGTTGGACATGAACTCCTCCAGAGAGACTCTCAGGTCCATCCACTCCTCGTGGTTGTAGTCCAGGGAGCCCTCGAAGTCGTCCGTCAGCTGGGAGGGATCCACCAGCTTGGCCAGACCTTCGACCGACACCATGCTGGTCTGGTGCACACAGACACAAAGACCCTGAGTGCGAGGGGACACGTGCCGAAACCGGGACGGTGAAAGAAAACCGAGCCCGCGGACCTCAAAGGAGAACTTCGCGCTGCCGAAGTTCGTCTTCTGCTTCTGCCAGAAGTTGTCCGGTTTGATGATGAGCGCCACGCAGATCTCGGCCGGGAAGAACTCCTGCAGCGTCTTCAGCAGCGGCTTGATCAGCTCCCACTTGGACCCGCGCATGTCGATGATGACGGTGAAGCCGCGCTTGCATACATCCTCGCTGTAGAGAGAGGAGATGGTAGAATAATCATTTAAAGGAATCCCGCTGTCTGCTGGAAAAGCAGCAGAGAGATTAATTAACCTTGACATTCTCTGTCAGGCTGTTAATTACTGAAGGAAACTTCCAGTGAACCAGTGTCAGTTAAAAACAAAGGTGAAAGCAGAGCAACGTGATAATGAGACGACACTAAAAAAAAAAAAAAAAGTACCGCAAACTTCAAAATAGATGAAATCATTCGGCACAGAAGCAAAAGTGGTAGTTTAGAAACGCTCTCCCTAATTAAAAGATCCACATAATTAACTCGGAGCTGCATGAAAACGTTGTTTTTTTTTCTTCTTCTCAGAGGGAATTCAAGTGCAGTTTGCTCCACTGTGGACGGGAGTCTGCTGCAGTAATTACACGGGGGAAAAATAAAACTGCTCTGGCATTTACGAGGGAACCTTTAACCCGTCAGCGCTGAAACGTGTTGGAGCGACCGCTCGCGGTGGCGTCCTCCGTCACAGTGCACTCGCTTCGCGCTAACTCGGCTCCACGGCACGTCCGCTACGATCCGCCTCGGGGGAAGCGCAAACTCCAGCTCGTCGCCATGGGAAACAGCAGCTCCATCAGCAGAGGGAGGCCGAGCGGGGATGACGGGCATCGAATAATAATGCAGATTTTTTTTAAAAATTATTATTATTTTGGGGGCTGTTTCGGTTGAGTCGCTCTCCCCCAACGCTGCATTATGTCACATTTTTTGATTTATCCGTTTGTGTGTTTTGTTTTGTTTTTTTAAATCTGATGTTCGTATAGGAGTGTCCTTGGATGCACCACCGAGACATTCCAGCTTGCAGCTGTATGATGACAATCTGCTTTTGAACAAAAATAAACAAATTAAAGTCAGTAAATGTTCACTGGGATTACATAAATGCCAGCCCTTGCTCACTGTAACACACTCGGGGTTTCTGCTGCCTGGTATGGACAGTATCTTGTGATGCTCGAGTACATGCCAACATGTTTACTGTGTGTTGTTGTGATGTGTGTGCGTCTCCAATGAAAACCAACAAGTTAATCCATTTCAATCTTTGGACTAATCCCAACTGCTTTAAAATGAACCCAGAATTATTTTCTACTAGTGTAACATTTGATATAGGTTTTATGGAGACATATGGAGATTATGAATCAGGTTTCTGGAGACCAGCTCAGGCCTGGGGGGCCTCCTTAGGCTGTGATGGGGGGGGGGGGCCTGGGCGCAGGAACAAATGGACTTGAGGTTAGAGTGTGACAGACCCGCTGCTGTCTGCTGCGAAACACTGCAGCTCTCATGCCGATGCAAATCAAACGGCCGCTCTCCATCTGCTGCCGCCACAGAGAAGAGAGGAGCGTTTGATTTGACAGCGTGGACGGCACTGAGGCACTCCACGCGCCCTCCACCTTCAAAGTACAACTCTGAATAAATCTCTCTCTCTGAGTGAGCAGATTAATGAAAAAAATTAATGAGATTAATAACCGGTACATAATCTAATCTGAACTGAAGCGTACACATGCCACTTACTGTGTGTGTGTGTGTGTGTGTGTGTGTGTGTGTGTGATGGGAGTGCATGTACCTGGGGACAGTGGACAGGTAGGTCACCAGCCTCCTCAGGTCTTCCTGTTTTATTCGGTCGTGGTTGCTCCTGGCGGGAAACGTCAGGATTGGCCCGCCTCTTTTATCTCGCCCACCTGTGCTCGCACATGCAAACACAACGATTAGCGTTTAATGCACGTAAAGCCTGCGCTGTTTAACAGGTATTAGCATTATTGTCAACAAATCCCATATCAAAGCCAAAACCGACAACGAGCTTACATCCCACGTGAGCGCTGTCTGTATATAAGTGCAGACTTAAGAGATAATACAGTGAAAGTACCAGGATGAAAAAGCCATTATAGAGCCCTGTAGGGACGTTCATTACGCTGAGTAGCAATAGCAGTAGCAGCGTTAGCCGTAGTCGTGATATTAGTTGTTGTAGTGGCGGAAAAATGTCATATTTACACAACTCTGCGGGTGTTTTAATTTAAAATGGCGGTTGGAGGAAGTTGAGACCAATTAAAACATCCACTGCATCAAACTTGAGAAACACGTAAAACCTTTTAACAGCATGCTAAGATGCTACAAGGGCAGCACACGCTGCTGTCTCTCACGTTTCTGTCTTAGCCGCTAACGCTAGCTAAGTGTCTAGCTAATGCTAACGCTAGCTAAAGTTCAGCGTAGCTTGCCGTCCATTGCTAGGCTGTCTTTTCCCGCAAAACTCTCCGTTTCCTGGTTTGACGTCACATGACGGCCCTTAGCTACTGTCGCTAGGGGACAGGCGCCTTTGATTTATTGTTTCACTGACTATTCAAGATGTTGTTTGGGGGAGGGGGGGGATTTACTAATAACTAATAAAATAGATAATATATACAATAAAATATATTAATTAATACAATATAATATAACACATTAGTAGCAGTAGTGGTTGCAGCAGTGTCAGCAGAAGTAGTATAAGTAAGTATAAGTAGTAAGGGAAAGCTGCACCAGTAGGCTAATAGCAGTAGTAGCAGTAATATCAGTAGCAGGAGCAGTATTAGCAGTTGTAGAAGTAGTTAGAGAGAAGACAAAGTGAATGAAGTAACCATTAGTGTATTGTCTCAGAGCAGATATCACAACTATCACATCATTATGGCCACAAAGACCAGATCACTGTTAATCTGCACATTACTTCACTCTAATAGCTTTAATATCTGTGCATCGGTAACACAACTCCCGTCGCAGCCGCATCTGCGAGTGAACCCACTTTGTCTGAAGCCTCCTACGACGCACACTCTCCCTCCCTGTGATAAATTATGTGTGTTGAGATGTTTTGGTTAGATTAATCCAAGAAACACAAATCACACTGTTTATGAAACTGCTACTCAGACGTGGAAAATCGCTCTGTGTGCGTGTGTGTGTGTGTGTGTGTGTGTGTGTGTGTGTGTGTGTGTGCGATTTGGGAGGAAGTACGCCGCTGTAATCTAAGGAGGAATCTTGATGACAGATTGTTGTTGGCACTTGGTCCTTTACATGCCCCCCCCCTCCCTTTTTTTTCTCGAGGTCTCTCTCCCATTCTCTCTTTCTAATTCTCAGTTACTTTTTCAGCAGGACACAATACTGCAGTGCAGAAAGAAAGTACTTCAGCAGTACTGCAAATGATACAATACTGAAAACACCACTTAAATCTTTATTTATCTATATTTATCTAATGTCTTACGAACACAAACCTGGTTTAATTCATCAAAAACTTGTCTCCTTAGATTTACTTTCTTAGAGACCAGGTGAGACCAGGTGAGACCAGACTCTGGATCCCAGCAGGGGTTGAAGTTATTGAGGTGGTATTGCCGCTGGTCCTGGGTCTGTGCGTCTGAGTTGATCTAATCACGGCTGACCTGTTATGAGCTTTGATTACACGGCGTGTCATGGTCATCAACCTGAGTTTTGGGATTTCCTCAGGTCAATTTCACACCGTCCTGACTTTGCCCCCTCTCTGATCAGGTCTCTCTCTTTTTTTAAAAGAACAATTCAAGCACCTTGGACTGAGCTGAGCTTTACGTGGGTCTGGTTCAGGTCTCCTCCAAAATGCTGGACTCCTGAGGGCCGTACGCAGCTGACAATACAGGCTGAGTGACACGGCTTTCAAAATAAAAGCATAAATCACGTTCACGTGTGCTTTTTATTCATCTTCTGCGGCCTGCTCTCTGACTTGAATTCACAGCGGCAGCTTTTTGTCGTAGTAAATTTAGATGTTTTAATATCTTTGGGGGACCATATTTCTGGTTGGTCCGCTTCCAGGGTAATGTGATGTTACATCTTGTTTGTTCAGATTCAAAACACATTACACGGCCCAGTGTTTGCGAGTGCGACGACCGGCGGGGCGAAAGCGTTCCCGCGTCTGCCTCCCCTGCTTGTCTTGGCCCTCGGCGAAGTGGGGAGGATGCCGGGGGGGGGTGAGTTCACGTAAGTCAAGCTCGGGGTGTGAAGGGCCTGTGATGATTTTCCCTGCCTGTTTCCGCGACTCAGGAGGAGGAGCAGCAGCTCCTGGTCCACTTCAGTGATCTTTTCTGCAGTCCTGAGGTTCTCCATGGTTGTTGTAGCGCTGTTGAGTTGGGGGTGGGGGTGGAGGTGGAGGTGGTGGTGGTGGGGGAGGGGGCGTCTCTTCCTGAAGTCCACTTTCATGTCCACAGTTTTAAGAGTGCTCAGCTTTGACTTGTGTTTAAGTGCACTAGAGGGGACAAACTCCCATCTGTATGCAGACATCTCACCGTCCAGGAAGAGGCTGTCGACCTTGAGCAGCTGGACTGACGAGTCCTCAGACAGGGTGTGTGTGTGTGTGTGTGTGTGTGTGCGCTCATAATAAAGCATCTTAAGGCTAAAAGTACGTCCAAGCTGACAGGGTGTTAAAAACAAGCAGCCACAAATATTGATCCCAGCTTTATGACTCCTGCGTTTTTGGTCTGAGAGTGAAAACATTTTAGGTGAGACCTCATCACGATCAGTCAGCCGCTGTCGCTAATGCACCTCGTTGACTCAACTGTTTTGGGAAAAACGCGGCGATAAAAAACTTTTAAAGACACATTTTGATGGCAGAGGTTAATGAAGATTCAATCAGCTCGGCAACAAATCAAAACTATCCAATAACACGGCGGGAGATGACGGTTCGCGCGGCTCCACTGTGACCCTATCTGGACCATCTGTTAGACGTATTAATCAAAGCGAAATGCGATGTAATGCATCGCTGTGATGTAATCTTGAATAAATGAAGCCGTTTCCAGGAAAAACCAAAAACGTCCCACTGCCCTATCACGGCGAAAAAGCGTGATCTCAGTCATTTCACGCACTCCGATATGATCTTGGATCACTGAGAGCCGCTAACTGAAACCAGAACCTCCAGGTTCTGTTCCAGAAGTGAAAAAAAAAAAACCCTCATTCAAGAGCCCACTGACAACTCTAACAACATGTCCAGGCTCGGAGCCTTCCTCAGCAGTATGTTGTGTGGCTCCAGCTTCACATGTTTGGAAGAGGACGTCAGTTTGTTTATTCAGTGTTTATGTTTTTAGCGGCCTTTTGACAAACACCATTTCCCATAAGCCCTAGATGCTCGGGGGCTCACCAGAGGAGGTGAGTGCATGAGCGAGTCGATGAGAGAGGAGTGGAGGCAAAAAGTGCTCGCGTAGCAATATTTGTAGTTTTTTCTCTCTTTTTTTTTTTTCCTCAGGGGACTTGTAGTTTTTTTTCGTGTGCATAACTGCGCTGTGACGGATGCTGATATTTGTCTTAGATGGAAACAAAGAGCGAGACACTGAGCTGAGTTACAGAGGCCCCTGTGACCTCGCCCCCCCTCCCCCCACCTAAAGGTGCTGTGATTTGACCCCGGGGCCGTCTGACGCTCACCTGACACGAAGGCGACTTTCTCCTTCAGCACGGGGAGGACGTCGGACGCCTTGATGCCCTCGGTCCTGAACGATCCTGGAGGACGACACACACACACACACACAGAGAGAGAACCAGTGAGTCTGCGGCGCTTTCAGCATTAATCCCATTATCAGATCAACATTCCTGTGAGAGGGAACGTACTGTAACACACACACACACACACACACACACACAGAAATATGACTGTTAACAGTATTCTTCTTCTTTGGTCTTGCAGCAGAGTGAAGCCGTGTGCGGGGACATGACAACAACATCCCCCCGCTCTCATGTGTAATCTTCCCGCTCTCCTTCTCTTCATCTGGTCATCCGTCTGTCACGTTATGAAAGCTCTCTCTCTCTCTCTCTCTCTCTCTCTCTCTCTCCCTCTTTGATTAATGCTCTCTCTACCCCCCCCCGCCTCACCTTCCCTCCCTCGCTCAGTAGAAAACAAGCCCAAATGTCCGTGTCCTGCTGTGTGTGTGTTTCACACAGAGACACACAAATTCCAAGAACATTCCACAGTGGGAACGCTAAGTCGGCAAAATCTATCTCAGGACAGGGAGAGAGAGAGAGAGAGAGAGAGAGACTGAATCTATTCCACCATTTTAAAATCTCATGTTTTAAAGCACAAACATGAATCTGTTTTCTATTCCTAAAATTAGACGAGGCCCCAGAAACGGAGGCCTGAGGGGCCGTTTTAATACGAACATCAGAATCAAAGAATTTGTCAATATTGTCTTTTCTTTTTTTTGATGGCTGAATTTCAAATGCATCTCGGGTTTTGATTATTCAGATAAACAGATTCAAACCAAACCTTCCACAGATGATCCCTCAGTCACGTTCATACGTCGTCTGCGACACGTGACCAATCTGACCATCGATTACTAATCAAATTGATCAGTTCTTCATTGACTCGTGCAGCAGCTGGAGCGGTTTAACCCACAGCGCAGCCACCACATCTCCATACGAGTGTTTTGGTTCCTTGACCACAAATTATGTGCATGTTACATGTGTGATAACCATTTCTAAAAGGCGTGCCATGTTGTTTTAAGTTTAATTTGCTCCATGAAGAATATGTCAGTTGCATTAACTTTGCAACACAGCGCAAATCTTTTAAATCAGTCCGCAATAAAACTGCATTATCGAGCAGCGATAACCGAACCATGGATTTACACGACTCGGCCCAGAGTCTGCCGATGTTATCACAGTGCACAGAAATGAACGAAAACCAGATGTCTGAAATAACACATCAAAAAAAATAAACACGCAACGCGGTATGCAGGCCGGTTAGCTGCCACGCTAAGTGTACGCGGGTTGTAGTAAACAGGATAAAACATGCTGAACCGCTGGTGCCGTGCTTTAAAGAGGCCCAGTGTAAATAGTGGAGCGGAGCTGCCGTCTCAGTCTCTCAGCTCTCACCACAGCACGTCGTGTTCAGGCTACTGCAGAGGGTTTCAACACGCGCTTCATTTCTGCGGCGCTTCCCGGGCAGAATATGCTGCAGAATCTCATTTAGACAAATACGGTTGTGTGGGACGTTTCTGGTCCTATCTGATTTAAAGCGCCGTTCCTCACAACAAATCTCAATGAGAAAGGAAAACGGAGGAGGAGCAGGACACTGATGCAGATGTCTGCATACACAAACAGTCCTGTTTTCCTAAAAAATGAGATCAGATCAGATCAGTCGCTTGCTTGAGATGCTCCTACACATAATTATGTGTGTACTGAAAGCTAAACCTTCACCTCCATAAAGACCTGATCACGCTGAGCTCTGTTCAGAACCAAACCTTCATCCTCTGACCCTTCACTGACTGATAATGTTCTGAGACTGGATCGAAAATTTTTAAAAACCCACAACCAGCCTGCGGTTCCCTCGAACAGACACAATGTTCCACCAGCGGGGAGACACAGTCGGCTGGTCGGAGGAGCTGGAGCTGAATCAGTCCACAACAGATGAGGACTGTGTTTTAAAGTCTTTATATTAAAATATGTTTAATAAAAAGAGATTTGCATAGAAAAACAGTTTGTGTTTCAGGAAACAGCGGAGAGAAGAGAGTCTGCTGCCAACGTCCACAGCATAAAACATACAGCGGAGTGTGTGTGTGTGTGTGTGTGTGTGTGTGTGTGTGTGTGTGTGTGTGCGTGTGCGTGTCCATTACTGTGCGGAGGAAACAGCTTTTGTCATTTCAACACACACACAGGAAGCCCTCAGTCCTGTTCTGTTGGGCAGAGGTTTTTCATCTCGTCTCTGACAGGAAAGAGACGGTGTGAGTCAGAGTTGGGTTTGGTCTGCGGTTCTGCAGAGGATCGGTTCCTGTATGGAACCATAAAGACTCGAGGAGAGAGGGGGGTGAGATTATTTGCAGCGACCCCGGCAAAGCTTCATGGTCAAAGGGGGGGTCTCAGTCCTGTCTCTTCAGTTCACGTGTCAGTGTAACTACACCACGATGCGTCACCACTTTCTTTACCCAACCCAACAAAAACAAAACTTCTACACTCTGATCCAAAAGCCCTGCAGTAAGATGTTAATATTCAGTTTTCCCCACAAGAAGGAGTTTTTACTTTATGGTCATCTTGGACGCTCGACATTTGGGGTGTTGTTATGTTTGAATATTAAAAATATTATTCTGAAATCAATTCAGTGAATTGTATCTTTGCAGCTGCTGTACTACGATTCGCATCCTTACATCTTCCCGTGTATGTTTGTGACGGGGAAAAGAGGAGCGAGTGACTCAGGATGTTTACAAATGATTTTTAGCACATTGTAAACTGCACAACAGAAGCAATGAGGTGGAAGCCTTCAGCTCCACGGCCGTGCATCATTTTATTCCACTTATCGCTGTGCAGCAGCAGGAGCTGCCTGATGTTCGGCTCCGTTCATTTCAGCTGCTGCGGATATTAACTCATCGCTCCTTCAGCCTGCTTCGCAATAAATGTTTTTTTAGTTTATTTTGAAACCACTCCAGGAGCCAAGCAAAAGCTGAATCAATAAAAGTTAATTTAGACATTTTTTCTGCTTTTTTTTTTTTTTTTTGGTGGGATGGCTTTTTGAATTATCACAGAGAGAATCATGACAAGCTCAGACAACTGGAAAACAAAATAAAACCCGGTTTGGTTTTGATTTATAAGAACAAAAAGGGAAGAAGTTGCAAAAGTTTATGTCCCTTCATTACTCAGCCTGACGTGGTGTTCATGTTCATCTGATTCCTATTTTCACTCCACACAGGGACCGAGGGACAAGTTCATTTCAAGTTTTTCCTGCCGATCAGAATAATGCGCCGATTTTGAGTCGCGGCCCAACCCCCTAAAGCTGCGTCCATCTCATCCAACTTTTGTGACAATTTGTGTCATCGTCCCAAATCTTGCCAACACGACCGTGACTGGATCGCTTGGGTGAAAACAGCCTGTAACGAGCCCGGCACCAGACCGGCCGTTTGAAATGCAGAATGTGGTGTCAGTGTGAGTAACAGGTGTTCACAGGTGTCTCAGCAAATCAGGCTCCTTCGTGTTATCATCACATTTGCATTACAGAGCCGACGTCGGCGCCGAGTTCAACCGACACCCAGACGAACGCGATTTGTTTTGTTTTAATCCTTGTGAGTGCGAGGCGGCAGACGTGGTCGCGTCACGTTAAGTGAATTAAATGCACACAGATCCCACAGGGAGAAAAGAGAGGAACACACACACACGGGAAACATTTCATTAGCATAATGTTTCACGTTTCAAAGTACATTTAAAGCTTTAGAACTGAAGCCCGGGTGAAACGGCCGTGAAGCATGTTTCGTTCTTATCTTTGCTCTGCTCACACACATGCACAGCTTCGATCCAACATACGTTTTCTTCATCACTGACGTCCGCCACATAAACACACACACAGTGGCAATACAGCAGTGATTACAGCAGCATATGGCTGTTAAACACAAAGGACTAAATAACTTGGGGCCCACTGAGCTAACTTGACATGTGGTACACAATCAGACTTCTGTGCGTGTTTGTTCATTTAGCGAAGTCTCGATCGTCGTCCGTACGAGGGAGAAATTTAATTCCGCCGACCCGGCTCCAAATGAGTCTGGTGGCTGAAACAGCAGAACCAGCATTAAAAGGCCGGAGCCCCGGCACTGCTAATGAAATCAGTGACGTTGGCAGGATGAGAGGTTTTTTTTATATAAACTAAGTCGGCCAGTGTTTGAACTGCATGTGTGCTGATTTGGGAAGCAGAGAAAAGCATGTATTGTCCTACCAAGGAATAAAAAAAGATCACGGGAATTATGTGTGGGAATCATTCCCATTGGGAGCAAAGGAGGGTCAGGTGACGATAATAAAGGGCGACAAAGAGCTGTTTGTTTCCCTTTCCTGTGAGTGCCTTTTTAAAGCACAACCATGACCACCCTTTAACCTTAAAGCATGTGGTTACTACTGTAACTACTGTCACTGTAAAAACTATTTATACTAACACAAATTACTGTGTTTCCTTGAAAACTCAACCACGGACTCACTTTGACCCAGTGAACGTTTGATCTTTCACTAAACATAACCTTAAGTGTTGTCACGTGATAAAACAGATTTATCCATCAACAATGGTTTTAAAGTAAATCAACTCATGACGTTATCCTAGCAAATGAAAGCTATGAATTTAAAAGCTGCATTTCATTTTAAAGGCGTCAGGTTTCCTAAAAATTCAAGTTAATCACTTCACAGTTTTACGTACAAACCTGTGTACTTTTTTATTAAGTTCTGTCATCAAGTTTAACAAACATGAATGAGTGAATGAATAAGCTGTTAACATTAACTTATGTTATTTCTTTACTTGTGAGCTTTGAGCTCTGTGTTTTTTGTGAGCGCACCTGTTTGACGTGCGAGCAGCACGGCTAGCTAACTGGCTAATTTGTTAGCCAAAAGCAGCTAACCCCGTCAACCAACCAACTGAATAAACTGAACTAAATGAATAAAACACTTTGGTAGTTCAAAATGTGTGAGACGCAGGTTGCACACAATCTTTAAAGAACTAAAATTACAAACAGTAGCTAGCGTTATCTCCTCTTTTTTAGTAGCTAGCCACAACAAGATGGCTGCCAGTTGCTTGTTTGTCTGCGCCCGGGTAGCAACGGCTAGCTAAGTGGCTCATTTGTTAGCTAAAAGCAGCTAACCCCGTCCACCAACCAACTGAATAAACTGAACTAAATGAATATAACACTTTGGTCGTTCAAAATGTCGCACAATCTTTAAAGATCTACAATTACAAACAGTAGCTAATGTTATCGCCTTTTTTTAGTAGCTAGCTGCAACAAGATGGCTGACAATTGCTTGTTTGTCTTCACGCAGGACAAAACAGGAAAAAAAAAACTGAGGGAAATGGAAGAGACTGCACTGCGACAGAGAGAAATTAATCCAATTTATTGTCTGTTTTTTTTAAGTGCTGGGAATAAGCGAGCGTTGCTAAGCAGAGGGAGGAAAAACAGCCGTCCGGGCTCGTCGCGCCGCATCAGCTTGTTAGCATGAAATCTCACCGTGAATAACCTCTAACGACCATGAAGGACTGACCGCCCTGTCCGGCCTCATTTACACGCTGCACAGGACCGTGGTGACGAATTCAAATCAACCCCGCTTCAGCTACGCTGGAGTCAGGATGCGCTGTAAACCTAATAATAATAATAATAATATTATTATCTAAGGTAAACACGGTGATTGGCAAAATGTTGGATCCCCCCAAAAAATGTAGACGCTCCACTTAAAACACATCTGCTGAACTTACAAGAGAAAAACAGGAGAATATGGATGGTTGGAAAAAACACACACACACACACACAAATGAATGTTAATTTCAGATGCACACTGAACAAATGAAGTGGACAAACGATCTGCTACAGGCAACACGCTGTATTCTGTGCATTACATGTTATAATCCAGACGGTCTGGGTCGTGACCGTGGACCACGTCAGCAGCCGTTGGTTCTGCTGCGTCATGACGATCCGGGTCAGGCTCGACGTTTTCAGAGTGACTCATCGTCGTCGAGTTTTATTTTTCACGCCAGTCTCGTTCCGATTCACCCGCTGGCTTTTTGCTGCTGCTGCTGTGTGTGTGTGTGTGTGTGTGTGTGTGTGTGTGTGTGTGTGGACTCAGCTCTTTCCACATGTTCTCTGCAGATAATGTAAAATAATTATAGCTGAAGACATGAAGTCATAAATATTGCAGAAGAATAGTTTCACACGTTTTTTGTTTTTTTGGTTTTTTAAACAGAGATTTGAGTTCCAGTGGCAGGCTAAAAATAAAGACACACACACACACACACACAGACACACAGTGTCTCTGTGATACATCACTGATTTACAGTGTTTCAAAGGACTAAAAACCACTGTGACCAAACCCAACCACACACACACACACACACACACACAACTCTTCAGAAGTCTCTCTGCATGTTTTTTTCATTTGGTAGTGGGAATCCATGTAGCTCCAGTGTTTTGTTCCTGTGAAGCCGCGTGCGTGCGTGTCTGCGTGTGCGCGCCTTAGATCCACGGCGCGTCCCGTTCGTTTGATGCATGTATGTAGCTGGTTGCCACGGTTACCTCTGAACTCCCCCACGACTTGCAGAAGTAATTATCGATGTCCAGGGAGGAACGCTGCGCTCGCTCAGGGTTCAGGCCGAACCTTCAGCTCTAACGTTAAGTGTTTTACCAAGTGCAGTGTTACGCACCGACGACATTCACACAGGTTGAACCGCGCACACTTTTGTGTTTCTCGAGGCCCGGTCGCTGCCGCTACACAACTAACTGATCCACCTGACAAGACTTAAACGCTAACTTCCTCATATCTGACCCATATTACTGTGGAGAGTAAAAGACACGCATCTTGCCATTAACATTTGATTTAATCAATAAATAATATTGACACGGTGATGCAGCACGGCTGCCTCGTGGCAAGAAGGTTCTGGGTTCTGTCTGGGTTCTCCGGTTCCCTCCCACAGCCCAAACACATCAAACTGTCTGTGGGCCAGTGTGTCGTCAGATGGGATCGCCTCTGACACACACACACACACACATTTCACAGCATTACAGGAACATTTATTCCCACGCTACCGCATGAAAAAAATATGAGCGTGCGGCCGTGAACGTGCTTTTTTTGTCACTGCAAGGTCACACAGTGAGGAAGTGATGTCACTGCTGGTGGTGTGTATGTGTGTGTGTGTGTGTGTGTGTGTGAGATACGTTTTATCTACAGTATATCTATTCTTATGACAAACTACAGGGGTAAGGTCACAATATGTTCCCGTGGTGGCTCTACGTTTCCAGACGTGTGGATGTTAAAGGTCAACGTGCGGCCCTGCTGGAACCATTAACACATGCTCCCCCACCGTGTACAAACACACACACACACACACACACACACACACACACACACGCACACGCGCGCGCGAACCGGCAGAAGCAGCGCAGGAAGGATTGCCAGCGCCGTTGAATTGTGTACCCACAATGCAGCGGGAGTGAGCTAAGCGGTTTTAAGTTCCGTTCACGTTACGGCGCCTCGTGAGAGGTGATGCGAGCGTTTCCTCGGACGTGAAGGTGACATTGAGCGCGGCCGCCGGACGTCCGCAGCATCAGACGTTATTAACGCCGCGTAAATCACAACAAGCGCGACCAGCGTTAAATTGATCTGAGAGAGGCTCGTTTCCCAGATCTGCACAACTGAGGCCACATTCAAGAGGTGACGCCCGCTTAATGCATGGCGTGTGAGTGTGAGTGTGCGTGTGTGTGTGTGTGTGTGTGCGTGTGTGTGTGTGTGTGTGTGTGTGTGCGAGTGTGTGTGTGTTGGCTCTGTCGAGCAGCTTTGAATAAGGATCAAAAAGCACGGTTTAACAGCAGCTTTATGCAAAAACTGAACCGGCGAGCCTGCGAGAGGATATAACGTGTCACACACACGACACACACACACACACACACACACACACACACACACACACACACACAGACACACAGACACACACACACACTGCAGACATGCCCAGGTCATGTCTGTGTGTCTCAATGTCATTAAAAGGCAACAGGTGAACCCGTCGGCACCCCGGCAACAGCTGCCTCCACAACCGGCTGCTGGACCTCGTGTGTTACCACGGAGACAGGGGCTCGGGGGGGGGGGGGTTGCTTGGTTCACACATGACGGCGACAGAATGCGGCGTTACTGGATTAACGTTCGCTTAAAACCCACGAAGCCTCGACCGATCGGTTGTCGTCCAATCACAGATCAATGACGCCGGCCGCCCGATCAAAGCGACGCCCGTCGCCCGGTGTCGTCAGCATGTGTCGACCGTCGGGGTCGGGTTGCGTCAGCTGTTTGTATCTATTACCACATTTAAACCCTGATTAAGCTCTTACAGTATCCGGTTGTAACAAGTAACACGGTACTGTGCTTCAGTACACAGTCTGAGGTACTTGTACGTACGAGTATGACCATTTGTCTTTCTGCTTCAGTGAGTATTTATTATTCAAATGAAAAGTAAATAATCATGAAATATAACAATACCTCTGATTTCTGCAGCAAAACTTCCATAAATAACAATTTCCTGTTCTCGTGTTTGTTTTGCATGCGCCTTGTATCATCACGTAATGTGTGTATGGACGTCTTACGTTCAGAAATGTATATAAATGTGTCGCAGTGTGTTTGGGAAACAGCCGGATCGGGCCGGGCCGTGGCTCAGATGTCGGTTTTACCTCTTCCCACTATCTCGAGCAAGCCAAGCAAAAAAAAAAAAAAAAAAAAACATCTCCAGACTCGCCCTTTTCCTGGCAAAGGAAAAACCAGTCGTCTCCGTACAGCGCTCGACCTTGAACGCGCCATGTTTGTTGATAAGTCTGTCGGGCCAATCGCAACGTGGACAGAATGGAGACGATGGGATGTTTTAAACAGGTCAGGTTAGCGCCACTTCTTTTTTAACATTTTCAGACCGTACGCACACACACACACACACACACACACACACACACACACACAGATGTTTTAGTCCTGCAGACGGCGCGTACTGCACAACCAGACACACACACTTGAGCTCTGTCGCTAGGCAACGTCTCATCTCAAAATCTGAGCTCTTCACCTGTCTGAAAACATGGCCGTTCATCAGCACTAATAAATTTGTGCTTCGAACTGCAGAGAAAAGGTCAAAGAAAGAAGCGGAGATAAACGCCGGCGCCCTGGTGAGCTTTAACGTAAAAACACACACAGGACGTGTGCGTTGACGTCGAGCGCGAGAACCTGCCGGATACATCTCTCTCCTCATTTAAATATTTCCACGATAAAGCGAAGGTGTTTGCATGCAGGTACAACCCTGCTCCATTTTATTTCCAAAATCTAGACAAGACTTTTTGTTTGGGATACTTAACTGGACAGGTAACTTGTAATAAAACTAACTAAAAAGTAAATGTACTCGGTTACTTTCCACCACTGAACGGACCGAGTCCAGTCAGCGGTTCTGAGACGTCTCGCTGTGAGCTGAGGTGAAGCAACACCACCTTTCTGTCTCATCACGTTTTAACAGATCACCAGCATATAGTCTTCAACACTGCAGCATGTTTCCTATCTGACGCTGTCACACACACACACACGCACACACACACACACACACACACACACACACACACACACAGTTTAATGGCCTCAGCTCCAGTTTCCCCTGCAGAGGAAAACCACATCCATCACTCTTCCAACACAAACCACACACTGCTCTCTCGCTCTGTGTCTCTCACAACGACACACACACTCACACTCACACACACACACACACACACACACTCACAGCTTGTAATAGCTAAGTGTCTGCCAGGCGTCACACACTCAGGGTCGCGGAGGCGCAGCAGAGGATGTGTTCTCCGTGGGGAAGCTGTTCCTCAGGAAAAAAGGGACAGTTCCTCAAAAAACAACAACACAATGCGATGATTGTGTGACGACTGTCTCCGTGTGTCGACTACTTACGCCTCATTTTGGGATAACGAACTCACTCTGAGACCGTACCCCGCTGTTTCCACGGCGATAACAATGAGCTCTTCCTCCTATTAAAGCCTCAAGGCTGCAGCGGACGCCGCTGGCTGGAGGCCACGGCAACACGTGAGCTCTCGTGTACTAGTACGCGCTCCGCGTATTTGTACTGCACACGTCTCCCGTCCTCGACCGTCGGCACCATCTGACTCATTCGGCACAAACCTATCAAATCGAAGTGCTGGTTTGGGGCGGGGGGTGATGACATCATCCGCGCCGCGCTCCCACCACATGGAGAGACGCCATCTGGAGGGTGCTGACTCAGCACACAACACACACACACACACACACACACAGCAGAAGCGCAGGCAGGACGCACCCTTAGCACTGTAGCCCGGGATCAAACGGCACCGGTCTGAGTGAAAGCAGACTGGAGGGAAAAAAAAACCAGAACCAGAACCAGTACGGTGACTGTGATTCACCAGTTTGAAAGGTCAGCTCGCCCACCGCGCAGGAAAAACTGATCCTGCAGATACGAGGCGAACGCTCGCAGACTTTGTGTAATTACATCAAAAACACGTCCAACAACAGCAACATCGCCGCGCTGGCTGCGGACGAGCCGCGGACCTCGGCGTGAGCGGTTTCTGCTCGCGGTGAGAGCTGAATCCACATGAATCGCCGGGACCTTGTTATTTCTGGAGCGCGGCGCTCTTCGCTTGTTTGTTCGCCGTGAGCGCCGCAAACAAAAGTTTTGTTCGCCTGCGTGGCACTGGGGAGAGATCGCAGGGAACCGGCGACGGGCGACCTGACGTCGGACGTTCTGACGCCAAATCGCTCGTCTGGTTAAGCGCCACTGAATTTCACGCATGTTCCGGCGTAACGAGATTGAGTTCCGATGCCGCTGCATGTTATTAAAAATGAATTCGATGGAATGTGCGAGTGCGGCCGAAGTTTGAGGAAAGGCGAGTAAAGTACAGGTATTCTTACGCCCGCACGGCACCTGCGAAATTAATCACACGAGGCAGCGCGGCAGAGAAGCGGCGCTCCGTCGCACACTTTGCTGAAATATCCAGACACACACACACACACACACACACAAACGCGATTAACCGGGGACGGAGGTCGGAGGTCAGGAGGAAGCCGGAGAGCGAGTCTTCCTCGAGGAACGCCGGCGCTGAGGACGGAGAGAGGAACCAAATGTTAAAACACGGAACACGTGTTGGAGCTATCAGATGGAGCGCTGCCGCTCTCTCTGGATCGGCTTTCAGTCTCCAGACAGCAGCTGTCTGTGGAGAGGAAAAACTCGGGCCGAGCGGTCGGACCAGGAATGTGTGTGTGTGTGTGTGTGTGTGTGTGTGAGGAGCCCGGTGACAGTTAGGTACTTAGAGGCGCCGCTTTCGCTGTAACAACAAACACGGTCCTAATCTGCGGCTCACGGACGCTATCGCATGGATTGCTAGCATCTCTGCTGATACGGGATTTCGGCGGCGGCGGCGGTGCGACAAAAATCCACCTCTCGTACGAACGAGGTCGAGAGCACTTCCAGCGTCTCGTTACGAAACGCGGCCGCGCTCCATCGCCCTCCGGAGGCCGGAGCCGTTATGACGGGGGAGCGGAGGAGGAACGACATCACTTCCTGTTTCAGCCGTTTCCAGACAACGAGGGTCTGGTAGGGGACGCCGCCTCAGGAGAAGCTCCGACGGGTCGTATCAGAGGACGGGGACAGACGGTGACAGAACCTCGTGGGTTCCTCGACGCGACCCAACGTGGTTCACGCAAGAAACCGTGAAAAACTACAACAGATCTGCAGCCGAGCAGATTCAGCGCCGCGCGTCTGTCCCCGCTGGAACGTCCACTGGTATTACTGAGATTTTTTTTGCGGGTTGTGTAAATACTTGCAGGCCTTGGATCTTCGCGCCGCGATCCGTTCCAAACTGCACTTGGCTCCTGAAGCTGGCAGCCGGTGCCCCGTGCTGCGTTTAAAGCACGAAGGACGTCAGGAGAGCCGTGAAAACCAGCCCGACGCACGACAGCGCGACGCCGGATGTTAGCGTTTGTGGAGACGTCGCGTAGCAGCCAAAGCTCCGGCGTTCCCGGGAACACATGCCGTCTGATCCGAGGTTTGTCTCAGCACCGGGTTTTTTTTTTTTTTTTTTTTATTCCCCCGTGAATAATGAGCATCACTGGAAGTGGAACAGCGACAGACAAAATTCTCAGATCGTGGACGCAAAGCCCCGAAAAGATCAGATGACAATTGAACCCTGAAACTGAGGAATATTGAGGATTAATGTTTCCACTCTGTTCTATTAATACTCTGCAGTAAAGCCCGGTTCTGTTCCCTCAATTACAGCCTGACACATATGTTCCTGTGTGTGTGTGTGTGTGTGTGTGTGTGTGTGTGTGTGTGTGTGTGTGTGTCAATGAGCTCCAATTAGTGCCTCGATTCAGAGCAACCAAAGAGAGGAGAGAGGAAGGATTAAGGGAAAAAGTAGAAAATGAATAAATCAACAAGGAGACAAAAAGAAAGAGGGAGCGGAGGAGGAGTGAATGTGAATCAGTCCCAGCTGCTCCATTCATTCCGCCTGCGTGGAAACTATGAACAGAACTTTGAAAATGAATGAAATTCGTTTTTTTTTTTTTTTTTTTTTTTTTACACACACACACGAACGCACCGCTCTCCTGCACGGAGCCACTTGCGGCCGCGCCGCAGCGCTTTCCAACAGAACGGGCCCGGGTCGGGCCAGACCGCAGCATACTTAATCTTCATCTGCCCGAGAGGTTCCACGCTCTCAGTTAAACTGAGGACAGCGAGCAGAACCAGACACGGGTCCGTGAACCGGGTCGGGAGCGGACTTTACATCTCTTCATTTGACAAAACAAAAAAACTCAGATGGTGTGACTTCTGTTTTAACACTTTCCCATGTTCCTCTTCATCTGAAGAACCCGTCAGCTGGGGGGGGGGGGGTTCTGCTTCATAAAAAACACCAGAACCAACAGGAATGGCGTCAGTTAACCAGCAGAAATCCCCTCACACTTTTATCAGCTGCGATCACACATGCCTTTCCAAGACCTGATTTGCCCCCTCCCCCCAACACACACACACACACACACACACACGTAAACACAACAGTAGTTTCCTTGTTTACCGAGGGCGGCCCATAAATCCTTTTACTGCTGTGTAGTACAGCACGAGAGGCTAATTACTGACTGCAGTGAAGTAACGACGCAGCGACGACGACTTCTGCGAATTCAGCTCGGACGGACGAGCTCCGGACCGGCACCGCCTGGCGGCTGACGGGGGGCGGGGGGTCGGACCGAGTCAGTCAGTCCAGGTCCAGAAGGAACAAACATGACTTGATTTATAATCAATAAACTGATGACGGACTCATTCTCCCAGGATTCTTATCTGCTCACACACAAACACGCTGTGATTGGTTCAGCTGAGAGGAACCTGTTCTGATTGGACGATCGTGGGCTAGAATCCGAGCACTGACCCGGTCCTGAGGTAGAACCCATGGAACAGATCAGTTTCCTCAGTGCCAGATCTGAAACCACGACCCTTAAAGTAACAGAATCGGTTCTGGACCCGGCCCGGTGACGTGAACAAGACCTTTTCAGAGAACGTGGTCCGGACCTGGTTGATCTGTGCAGGGAACACGACCTGACTACAAGGCCCAGGTCCACTTCCTGTTACGGGGACGCCACAGGGCGCCGTGTGCGGCCTCCTGATGTTTCAGGAGCTTCTTCACCGTTTCAGGTTCTCAGAATAAAACGACAGTGAAATCTATTTCCATTTCACACATCTGATTATCAGTGGCTTTTAACAGCAGCTGTTAATCAGGGTAAAAGCTTCCTGTCACACACACACACACACACACACACACACACACACACACACACACACACACACACGAAGGCAAACACCTGCCCACAGCAGTTAATAGCATCAAGGTCTATTAGCCAGCACCACTAATCAGCTGTAACACACACACTCACCATGTATGTCTGTAAAATGTCTTTGTGATCGATTAGAGCCAAAACGGATGCTCATTACACACACACACACACACACACACACACACACACACACACACACACACACACACACCATATGGCTGCAGCTGCCCAAAGACTGGAAAGCTTTTAAAGGAGGGAGGAGACAAAAGAAGGAGGGGAAATCCTTTCTTTGTATTTATCTATTTAACTCTCTCTCTCTCTCTCTCTCTCTCTCTCTCTCTCTCTCGCCCCGTCCCCTGGTGGGTAATAAGGTTTAATCCACTTAAGCTGCCTCCCTCTCCCTCTTTCTGTTCCTGTCTGTCACCCCAACATCCACACACACACACACACACACACACACACACACACACACACACACACTTCATTCTTCACACCCATCTGCCACTGCTCTTGACACTGGGTGTGTGAGTGGGAGACAAAGAGAGACGGTGAGGGAGGGAGGGAGGGAATCCCTGCCTCTCCTCAGCAGCAGCATCTTATTGTTCCTGATGACAGCAGGGGCGAGAGACCCTCTCTCTCTCACACACACACACACACACACACACACACACACACTCTTGAATAATTGATGTGTGTGGCTCCTCCCTCCATGTTTCCTCACCATGACTCAGGGCTGAGGCCTGCTTTAAAGGAACAGGACTCGCTGGACGCAAACCTGACGGGAAATCTGCGGCTCCGACCGTCCGATGAGTTAGAAAATTAAATTAAACTAATAAATAAATAAATAAATAAATAAATAAATAAATAAATAAATAAATAAATCTTACAAACATCAAAACAAACTGCAGGTTTGATCCATTCCCAGGTAAAAGTCCTGACTGTGAGAATCTGGACTTACAGTACACAGGACACTTGGTTCTACTATAAGTACCGTAGCAAAGTACACCGGTACCAGCTGGCGCCGGGCCGGCGGACGGAGGGCCGGACGCGTCGGAGGATTAGCTCCGCCGCCAAAGCTGCTTTACAAAGATGACGTTTTAATGACAAGATATTCGCAGATGGTGCCGGTGCGACCCCGCCGTGAACCGGGCTCCCGGGTCGGCGCCATGTCAGCCCCCGCCTCCGCTGCACCAGCTACACACACACACAGGTAATCAGGTCTGAATGTAACACTGCTGGTTTAGTATGAGTTGTGTGTGTTTTTGATCTCATTCAATTTTATTTAAACAACAGCCGTTAACATTACGGTTAATCCGCCTGCAGACGGACGCCTCCCACCTACAGTGTGTAGTTCTGATGAGATACACACAACCACACAATGTCAGACACCATTATTGTAACCCCCCCACCCCCCTGAGTGTATCGCAGGTTAATCTGGAGCCTGGAGGAAGCAGTGTGTGTGTGTGTGTGTGTGTGTGTGTGTGTGTGTGTGTGTGTGTGAACCATAGTGAATGAATGGATTACTGGTCATTCATCCACGTAATGTCTCTGTTCCCAAACCACTAAAAACACACACACACACACACACACACACACACACACACACACAGGGGAACCTGTGACAGCAGAGTTGTGTTATTCCGGCTGGAAGTTTTCCTCCCGGCTCTTTATCCTGGGATCTTTGTGTGTGTGTGTGTGTGTATGTGTGTGTGTGTGTGTTTTCTTCCCGGGGTGATCCGAGGTCTGGTCCGACAGAAACGAGATCTCCTCTTAAGGTGAAATCAAGTCCCACATTTTGTTTTTTCTGGACCTGGAATGCTTCAAATAAAACGGGTCGTCTGGTGCCTTCAGCAACCGGCGTGTAGCGTTCACTGCGTGTGGGGAAAATCCTGCGTCGGGCCGTGGGGGTGCTGGTCCCTCAACCTTTGGTGGGATGCGGGTCAACGATCGTGAGGCCGCTCGCAGCCTTGAGGGTGAAATGAAGTTTCTGGTCTTTGCGAGCTGCAGCTGGATCCGTCTCGGACCCCGGCAGGTTCTGACAGAATCAACGTCAGGTGATTCTGGGTCTGAACGGAACCGTTCCCGCTCCGGAACGTCGTCCGACTGGCAGCTCTTCCTGATAAAAGCTTCTGCCGAACATAAATCTGCAGCAGCCGTCACGTTTAACAGCTCTTGCGGTGGCCTTTTTTTTTTTTTTTGTTTCTACCGAACATCGCCATGGCGACCGACTCACGGCTTCGGGCAGATTTGGCTCAGAGAATAAAAGTGTTGATGCTCCTCGGAGCAGGAGAAGGAGGAAGCTTTGCCCTGGGTTTCTCACGCGACACGATCCTCAGAAAAATAAGAAAAATCGAGGTTCGCGGCGATTCGGGCGGCGGCCGGCGACGCTCGTCTGATAAACACGGCTGCATCTGATTGTGTGTGTGTGTGTGTGTGTGTGTGTGTCACTTCCTGTTTCCGTCCAATAATTTAGCAGCCCATTTAGAGACGGCTGATTAGCATCGGCTGCAGATACAGAAGTCGAGCAGATTTCAAAACACGCTGCGTGTGCGATGACGGGAAACCACGGCAGATAAGAAGAAGAGCGCAGCTTTTTAAGATTTCTACGCACTAGCGTAACAAACGACGCAATGGTTTTTCTCTACGTGAGGAGGATTTTAGCCGCTCAGCTGAAAGTTGTGCGTCTGTGCAGGAACACACAGCGAAGTTCTGCTCTCACGGCGTCGATCTCCTCCATCCATTCGCTAACATCGCCCGTCGGTGTCCGGTCGGAGCCGCGTGACGCGTTTTTGGTCTTCTCCGGGATTCAGCTCCCGCCATGAGGAAGAATCCATCATGGCGGCCGAGGAGGAGAATTATCAGAGTATTTTTTTTATTATCTTCGACCAAAACAACGTACGTGGATCGTTCTCTTCCTCCAGGATGAACAGGAGAAACAGACGATAAAGAAAAGGAGCGCTCCCTGCGGTGTCATCTCTTACATCCGTTCCCGCCACGTGAATTATTAACGAGCGTGGTTCACTTTGGACCAGACGTAACCCGTCAGCTGATCACTTCCTGGATCGACAGAACTACAAAACCGTCGCTGTGGCGACTTCGCTGCCGTTTGTGTGTTTGACGTTTTGTGTGCGGTGAACATTTTGGGAGCAGATCGAGACGCTTGAGGCGCGAGCGGCGATGGAGACGCACGCGCTGGGCTCTTCCGTCACGCGTCGCCTTTGTTGTGTCACGTGACGGCAAACGCAGTGAAAACTACAACACCCATGATCCTCGGCGGCTCCGACTGTGGAGGAGACGCAACTGAAAGACGGTGGAAAGGAAAGCGCCGCACAAAAGCTGCACAACTGATGTAAAATGTAACTTCAGAAGGCGCACGCACACACACACACACACACACACACACACACACACACAGTGTTCCTCCAGACAACACACTCGCAGTGTGTCACAGTGTGCGTTTGATTTAATCAGCTACCTTGGCAGGATTGCTCATAATAAAGTTATTGAAGTGAATTACACTGACAGGGAGTCGGGGTGTGTCCCCCTCCAGCACAGCTGCATAATGTGTGTGTGTGTTTGTCTGTGTGTGTGTGTGTGTATGTGTGTGAGTGTGTCTGCGTGAGTGTGTGTCTGTGTCGTCTATACAGTATGTCATCACTTCCCTAAACTGGTTCCATTTATTTTATTTTTTTATCACTTGTTGTCTCACATCTTCGTCGGACACACAGATACACACACACACACACACACACACACACACACACGACCCCGACCTAACACTATTGATCTCCTATAATTAGCAGCATCAGTATCCAACACAACAACAGAACTGACAGCACAAACAACCCAACAACATCTGGAAGCAGCAGCCTACAGTTAAATATGATTAATCGCTTCATCAATAAGTTCACTGATCACTGACTCCGCTTCAGTCAACTTCTGACTCCGATCAATCGGCCTGCCCGTCACGAGTTCCCAGAATGCATCTGTCCCAGGAAGTGTGTTCGGCGTGAGCGGAGCCCTGAGGAAGAGGAGCGGCAGGTTCTCACGCCGAAGAAGCTGGAACCAGTTACACAAAGTCGCCGCAGAAATCCAGAGGATCAGCTGTTTCCAGCTGCTGCTTTCTACACAAACAGCCCGAGGGCCGGTTGTGTTGTTGTTGTTGTTGTTGTGTTGTTGTTGTTGTTGTTGTTGTTGTGTTTGAATAGAAAGTGACTGGATCTGCAGCGTCGAGGCAGAGAAAGTGAAACATTAACAGACTCCCTGCAAAGATCTGCAGCCCCCTGTTGTGTGTTGTTGTGTGGGTCATTAGGGTCACACACACACACACACACACACACACACACACACACACACACACACACACACACACACACACTGCTCACTCTTGTTAACAACAACACACAATCTCCATTATCACATCCTGCACACACACACACTTTCTCACCTTCTGACCATTTTGGATCAGTTAAGTCAGAACAATCAGTCAGCTTCTTTCTGCACACACACACACACACACACACACACACACACACACACACACACACACACACACACTTGCATGACATAAATCGTCATGTTGCCGCACACTGAACGGATACATGGAGATGTGTGTGATTCTTTCTCTTTTCCTTTGTAGAGCGCGTCCGCATCTCACACACACACACACACACACACACACACACACACACACACTACTCGCACGCAGACACACAAAGACACACGCTAACACAATTACACTGCAAAACGCGTGTGAGAACAGCGTCCTGAACCGCTGCCTCCGTGTGTGTGTGTGTGTGTGTGTGTGTGTGTGTGTGTGCGCGGTGATTGTCTGCACGGTTCGGCTGTGTGTGTGTGTGTGTGTGTGTGTGTGTGTGTGTCACATCGCTTTGTGTAGTCGGTACCTGTTTTGTAGAAGGCGTCGGTGTCGGCGTCGCTCGGCGCCTCCTCGGCCGCTTCTGCAGGATTCATCCCGGAATCCGGTCCAGTACAATCCACCGACACACAAAGGCAGCGGGAATAGGAGCCCCCCCTCTCCCCCGGTTCCGGTAGAGCACGCACGCACGCACGCACGCACGCACACACGCGCACGCGCACAGAAAAAGAAAGAACTACAATCCTGCGGTGTTTACTCCTCACATGTCCGCCGCCCTCGCGCGCCCTCCATCCTCCGGCTCCGCGGTTCCGTTCGTCGCCGTCCTCTCGGTTTGTTTGGTGTTTCTGGGCTGGCGTCGTTTCTCTCTATTGTTCCCGGTCCAACCTCCCTCTGCTGCTGTCCGCCAGGGTCTCTCTACCTCCCTCCCTCTCCCCGCACCTCCCCTCCCTCTCTCTCCCTCCCTCCCTCCCTCCCTCTCGCTCTCTCTCTCGCTCTCTCTCTCCCAATTGAATCCATTCAACTTTATTAGCAACAATCGATGCGCCTGTAAAAAACATTTCTAAATTATTATTATTATTGTTTTGTTGTTGTTATAATTTCAATTTTAATTTATTTAAATTAAATATATTTTTAAAATATAATATATGTATATATGTATTTTTAGTGTGCACGTTGTCCTGACGGTGGCGCTGTTCAGCTGATAGAGGTGCATCCTCTGGGGGGCATGAACCTTTTATACTTGTGTTCAGTGAAACATTTAACTGGTGAAGATTGGCCCACCCCCACCCTCAGTGATTCATCCACTGGGGTCACAAACACAATAACACACAACAACAATAATAATAATAATAATAATAATAATAATAATAATAATAATAATAATAATAATAATGAGAAGAACTGACAGTGTTTTGGTTTTCAGTGTTGTGAAGCAGCTCCTGGTTGCGTGTTGGCCTCAGTCCAGAGGTAACCGTGTTGTACATGTTGTACAACACACACACACACACACACACACACACACACACCTTCCTCCCCACCCTCTCCTCCTCAGCTCCGGGGTCGTCTCCCTGTGTTGTGCTGCCACCCAGTGGACAACGCTGCACACAACAGCCGGGGGTCGTTGTGTGACGTTATGGTTGTGTGACGTTTTAACCCCAGAGACTCGCTCAGGTCAAGATTAATGAGGATTTGGGTAATTTTTCGGATTAACAAACGCTCACTGACTCCTTCACATTAATTCATCTCCTCTTCATGTTGTTGTTTTTTTACTCTTTGACCATAAAAGGTGTTTACAGACACAAAAGGAATGATCTGAATTATGAGAGTGAGTTTCTTCTGATGAGCGCTTATTTATTTAGAAATAAAGAAGTTAAATATAGTTATAGTTATATTTTAAACAAAATCTATATATATATATTGATTTGCGAACCTGACATCAACTAAACAAATCTTTTAAATTCTGCCCCCCCTATAGAAACCCCTGTGAAAACCAGTGCAGTACCCAAGGTGACCAACAGGGGGAGGTGGAGCGATACCACCGTGTAAATTTACTCCATTACAGGTGGAGCTCCTGCGTTTAAAATCCCACTAAAGTAAAAGTACTTTAAGTCTGAAGTACTTTAAGCGTGCAGAAACACATATTACATGATGTAAACCCTCAGGGCTCACTTTGTCTCATTCTTCTTTCTTTAGCCTCGTTAGATCAGAGTGACTCAAGGTGAATACAAACACACACACACCACCACCACCACCACCACCACCACCACCCCAACCTCCAACCGCTCAGCCTCGGCCTGGAGACGTGCTCCTCCACCCTCGGGAGTCGCTGAAGTGACATTTCTTCTGTCTGACTCCTTCCTGATGTTATTGGCTTTAACTTGGAAAACTAATAATGTGGGTCAAGTTTCCCACGGCTGCAAATCCTGGACAGCTAATAACAGGATTATACTGCACACACACACACACGCACACGCACACGCACACGCACACGCACACGCACACACACACACACACACACACACACACACACAACAGATGACTTCACTCTTGGTTGTGAGGCCTGATTTTGAGCAGATTTGATTTTTGTGCAGCAGGACACGACTCTGGGCTGAGCCACGGTGGACCTGGACCTGGACCTGGACCAGGACCAGGACCAGGCCTCTCCGTTCACATCCATCCATCCTCCCTTCCCGCCATTTTTCCCCCCAGGTGCATTCTGGGACCTGTAGTCACGTCAGGTGCCACTCCTTCCAACGACTACTTGTGGCGGCCATGTTGTTTGTTTACAGTAATCGTGTAGACTTATTGTGGTAACCGTTTATTGATGTTAAAATGCTACATATAGCACCTTTACATATCAGGGGAGGGGTGGGGAGGGTGGGGGTCCACGATTAGGAGTCACCGACAAAAAAAAAAAAAAAGTTGTGGACGCCCCTGTCGTTTCTCTCTCTTTTTATTTTTTTAAAATCCCCGTCCAGGTCCAGAGAAGAGGACGACGTCTGTGGGGGAGGAGGAGGAGGAGGAGGAGGAGGAGGAGTTTTCACCGTGATGGAAGAAATCTTTAACTTTTTTTCCCCCCGAAAGGAAAAAAAAAAAAAGAGTGAAAACCATCAGTCAGGGGGACGCGGGTCACGGCTCAGGTCGCGTCCCGCTCGTATGGCACCGATTTCAGGCTGTCACAGAGTTTGTGATGACAGTTTACAAATCCAAAGAAACGAAAGCAGTCCCGTAAAGATGTGTCTTAAAAAATAGTGCTCGAAACTTCTCCGTGACTCCACGTAAAACTATGTACATACCTGTATTCTTCAAAGCCTGCTCGCCTTTACATATATATGTATATATATATATGCATATATACTGTATGTACACTTTTGTTTCTTCACATTGTTAATAAGTCACATATTAAATATAGCAAACATTTCTGCTGTAGAAAACCAACAAAAGAAAAGGGGGAGAGAAACCACGCGTGTGTCACAGGAAACATACAGTAATAATATTAATAACAACAGGAAATCGACATTATTCCAACAGTTGAATGGAAAAAAAAATCTCTTTTCAGCATCTTCGCCTCCTCTGCATCGTTTTCCAGTCACTTCTGACTCTGTACAAGAAACATTCAGCACTGCGTCCTTCAGGAGAGATCTCGTCTTCAAACTCACATTTGGTTTTTTCTGTAAGCGACCTGATATTTCACAACGTTTTCTGACATTTACAAGTTTTGGAGGAGGGGAGAGGATGGATAAAAGTTTTTGTCTTCGCTCAAACAAGATGGTTTTTTATTAACGGTTCTGGATTCACTAAAAAAAAAAAAAGATTTCTCTGATTATATTTTATTTTTTTGTTTGTTTGTCTCGACTTCACGACAATCCAGGATCCCGCCTCCTCGTGTGAATAAATACAAATAAAAATCAAGTGACGCCTTCTAATCAAGTCGGTGAAAAATGAGAAAAAAAAAGAAATCAAACTCGTCCAAGGGTCTGAGATTTTTCAACGTTACCGACGACAGAAATATAATAATAATAATAATAATAATAATACTTGAGGTGGAGGAAGGAAATGATGACGGAGTGTTTGTGCTTGACTTTAACACCTGAACGTGCCTCAAAAAAAAAAAAAGCGAACTGGTCGGCTCTGCATCAGTCAGACGCCGCGGTTTCCGTGACGACGGCTCTGCGGGCGCTTGAAGTAAAGTGCAGGATATCTCCCTCCAGGTTCAGGAACGGGTTTAATCTCATTGTTGATGCGTGGAGCTGTTCAACAAAGAAATCGCTGAGCGCTGAAACGTTACATTCTTGTTGCATGACACAAAAAAAAAAAAAACTACGAGCGACGGAGAGTCGACCGTCAGAAACCTGTCGTCACGTGTGTGTGTGTGTGTGTGTGTGTGTGTGCGTTCAGGTACAAAGCAAAGCGTCCCGACACCAAATTATAATTTGAATCTTGATTAATTAAAAAAAAAAAAAAACTCCTCTGCTCCCGTTTCCGTACATTCATGGACCGGAGACACGACGTCCGTCTGTTCCTGCTTTCCACCAGCTACCGCTCGTTCTTTCCTCATCGACTTGCCGATCGATTGATCGGTTTCCTTTCCCACAGCCTTCAACCAGGAAGTGGCAGTTGATTGGCTCATATGTCAGGTTATATATTGGGTTATATATATATAGGTCAGTACAGAGTGTGTGAGTCTCTTCCGTTTTGTTTTGGAGCTTTGCGTCGTACCTGAACGCAGATTTCCAAACCTCGGCTTCAGGAGAACTGACTTCACATAAACTGAGACCTCTTGACTGCATTCTTGTAAACAAAGGACTCGTATGATAATATGACTTATAGTACAACACAACGCCCCCCCCCACCACCACATAGAAGAACTTAAAGATGAAAGAAAAGAGAAGCGCGTATAGGCCTACGTTTGTTCAGCTGTGTTTGTTCTGGTATCTACACGTATAAGGCTGGCCCAGTGCGAGGTCCCGCTGGGTCACTGGTCCCGGTCGGACGGTCAGAGGTAGAATCCGGTGGCTGGGGGGTCGGGGAGGCCGGACAGGCCGTCGGGGACGGGCAACTGGACGGCGGGGGCGCCGGTCCGTTCCCGTTGGGCAGCGCGCAGCCTCCCGGGTAGGAGCTGTTGAGGATGCAGCCGTTCTCCATCTGCATGAGGAGGAGGGGGAGGAGGAGGAGGAGGAGGAGGAGGAGGAAGAAGAGGGGGAGGAGATGATTCCATCAAATGGAAATGTGCATCTTTCAGCCTCGACGTGTTTGATGAATTCATCCCGATCTATCGATCGGTTCCCTGGTTACCGGCGCCGCCTCACCTTGCCGTGGCTGGGGTCGTGGGTCGTGATCTCGGCGGCCATCATCCCGTAGTGGTCCAGCTGGCGGCAGGGCTTGCCCACCCCCAGGATCTGCTCCAGGGAGGCGTTGGGCGGGGGGCACTGCGACAGGCTGGAGATGACCTGGGCCAGCGGCACCGGGATCGGCTCCTGCTGCCGCTTGTGGTTCATCCCCTGGAAGGACGAGACCACGGACTCGGCGGCGCGCTGCTGCCCGCCCCTCCCGAGCAGGCCGCCCCCGCCGACGCCGTAGTCCGCGTCGTCCACGTCGGCCATGATGTAGTCCACGCAGGGATCCAGCGCGGGGTCCGCCAAGGGTTTTTGGCTGTTCTCCAGGCCCAGACCGGAGCCGAAACAGTAGTCCTGCCACTGGGACTTCCCGGCCGGATGCTCCGCCCCGGAGATGCCGCACAGTCCGTTGAGCGTCGCCGCCTTGTGTTTGGTGTGGCACCGCTGGGGGAGCTGGGTCGGCATCCCGGGCTGGAAGCTCTGCTGCGGGCGGAGCTCGCCCCCCAGCTCGGAGGCCTTGCCGTTGAACAGAGTCTGCTGCGCGTTAAAGTGTTCCAGTTGTATCCCCGCGCTGGTCAGGATGTCCTGCGCCGTCCACTGTCCGTTGGGGACGGGCTGACTTTGTCCCAGCGGCTCTCCGTTCGCCATGGCGCCGGACAGGCGGTCGCTCTGCTGGGCCCAGTCCGGCGCCGCTTTCCCCGTCCGCATGCTGAGGTGCTGCTGCATCTGCTGGGACAGCTGGACGATGGGCGCCTGTCCCACCGGCGGAGGCTTGTGGTGAGGAAACTGCATCTGCACGCCGACGTCGGAGGCGGGGTCGCTCTGAGGGACCGCCGCCGCCGCGCCGCCGCCGCGCAGGGAGGCGCGGACTCGGTCTTCCCCTCGATGGAGTCGTAGATGTAGGAGAGGATCTCGTCGTTGGTCAGCAGGTCGTCCAGAGTGGGCACGCGTTCGGGGTCCATCTCCACCCGGATCATGCGCTCGTCCAGCAGCAGCAGCTCCAGGTCCTCGGCGCTGAGCCCCAGTCCCTCCAGAGCGCCGAACAGCTCGCCGTTGGAGCAGCCCGCCTCGTCCGCGACGCCCTGGCCCTCCAAGGAGAGGGAGTCCAGCGTGGCCAGCAGCGGGTCGAAGCTGACGCTGGGCTTGGCCACGCCCGGGCCCGCCGCGCCGTCGCTCGGCTCGCCCCAGCCCCCGCGCGGGCCGGAGGGCCCGGCGTCGGAGAAGCCCAGCTGCTCGCCGAAGAAGCCGCCGTGGAACGTCATCTTGGGCTCCAGCGCCGGCTGGCAGACGTACACCGACTCGTCCTGGCTCATGAGCGCCCCCAGGAGGGAGCCCGGGTCCAGGCCGTCCCTCGCCAGCCGGTCGGTGCGGCTCTTCTTGGACTTGCCGCCGTTCTTCTCGTGGCTGCCGTCTCTGAAGCCGGCGATGGGGTGGTTGGACTGGTAGAGCAGCGCCTCGCCCGTGGCGTAGGTGAAGGGCAGGTGCATGGAGCGCTTGCGCAGGTGTTCCCCGCCCTCCTCGTCCCTGCGGCGACAGAAAACGTGATTATCAGCGGAGGGGATGCTCTACGCGATCGCGCGTACCGTACTTGTGCGTCTGCGTGTGCAGGTACGTACAGGAGGGGCCTCTGGGTGGCGATGATGTAGTCCGGTTTGCCGTTCTTGTACACCAGCCGGGCGTTGGCCTGGACCCACTTCCAGCGGTTCTCCTTGGTGAGGAGCCTGAACACGGTCAGGCCGCTCTCTCCGGTCTTCATCACTGCACACGCACACACACACACACACACAGGGAAGGTTACACAGTCAAACAGACGTTGGATGAAAGAACGTCTTCACCCGTGACATCGTCCCTTCCTACAGACTCGACAGGAATGAAGAAGACGCGACGTAACACGAGTTCGGTCGGCTCGCCTGCGCCGCTTTTGTGCGTCTTGATTAAATTCCGCTGATCCCGGCGCTCCGGCAGCGAGCGCGCGGCCCCGTGACGCGGCGCGGCCGTATGGATCATCTCCGACGCTTTGCTCGTGCGGTGGATTTGCGGGGGCCCTATCCTCTGCTCCTGCGGCTCTGCAGCTTTGCTCAATCTGCTCCGTAATCCAGCGGGATTACTCGTGAAAGCTGTCTGAACTCTCTGACCAGGTTCGGGTCAGACCGCTTCAACTTTTTTCCCCCGAAAGGTCGACGTCGGAAGCGAGCGACACCGGTTCTGTCAGACAAACGTCAGCGATGGATCACGTCACCGCCGTGCGCCTCGTGTTTCCGACCACGAATCGTATAAAATGTGACTGGTGTGCGTCTGTCCTTCAGAGTTGCTGGTCCTGGCACACGGGTGCATTGTGTTGAGTAACTTTTGAAACCGTTGCCCAGTAAAATGTCCTTAAACGTGATTAATGGCTTCCCCCATCTGTTGTGTCCCGTCGTAAAAAATCGAATGTGTGAAACGTTTATTTCTGTCGAGTCTCGATTTGATTTACGTTGTTTTTAATCTGAAACAGTGACAGTCCTGATTTTACGATGAGTGGAAGGAAGAGCTGTGTGATGTTTCGGTGAAGCTTGGTTGCCGTGGTGACACAACTTACTCCGGACGTGGTTCTCTGCGCAGTACAACATGTCCGCCGCGTGGATGAACTGATAGCCAGAGCCTCGGACCCGCAGCTCGGCCTCCGTGTAGCCCAACACGATCTTCCCCCTGCGCACAAACGACAACGACACACGTAACATTACTGTGCTAGCCGCTGTAGCCTCCGTGCTAACGATCTGAGCAGCGCTGAACCGGATTCACTTCCTGCGTTCACACGGAAAGTTTGCGTGGCAGGTTGTGTTTGGTTACTTTGCGTCGCAGGCCAGGGGCGTGAAGTCCAGCTTGTGCTTGGTTCTGAAGATCATGTTCTTGGTCCTGATCTCCAGGATGGACGGCGGCTGCAGGGGCGTCGCGATGGCGAAGAGGGCGAGCTGCGGCGGGGCCTTCCCCCCGTTCTCCTGCCGCTGGTTCTGCCCGTGCAGGAACTTGAGCCGGCCCTGGATGTTCAGAGCCTGGAAACGTACAGGGGGGGACGGTTTCAAAACGTCGGCTTTC
Source organism: Psettodes erumei (assembly GCA_016785225.1). Classification (NCBI taxonomy): domain Eukaryota; kingdom Metazoa; phylum Chordata; class Actinopteri; order Pleuronectiformes; family Psettodidae; genus Psettodes; species Psettodes erumei. The sequence continues at coordinate 245,965 of JAFBJZ010000827.1, forward strand.
AGAAAACCCGTCTGCGGGTTCTCCGCTCAAACCTACCAGGAAGCCGGAGGAGTTGTCCAGGAGGCAGCGGAAGCGGCACATGAAGCTCCTCTCCAGGAAGGAGGAGTTCTCCGGGGGGAGCTGCTCGGGGTTGTAGGTGACCAGAGTCGAGCTGCTGTCGGGCTCCATCTCTGCGGGACACAACCAGGCACAGTTCACGTCGCGGAGGCGTCACTCGTGTAACACGGTTATGGGGGGCGGCTGCAGACGGGCTGCGGGTCTTAACCTAAACACATTGCTCGGATCCAGAGCGTAAGCATCTTAAAACCCCAAATACAGATCTGGGACCACTTCACCTCGTAAGCCACAGCGGAGGATTTACGGAGTCACGTGACCCGACCTGAGGATGGTCTGGTCGGGTCACGTGACGCGGCCTAATGCGTGAACCCCGTGCACTCGACCGTCGCACGTCGGCTGAGGCTGATGTTGAGGGTTTCCCTGCAGGACGCGGTTCCTGATGCTAAAAAAAGGCGTCAGGTGGGGGGTGGGGGGGGCGATCACCTTGGGGGGAGTCCTGGGTGGAGCCGGCCGCGGCGGCAGGAGGAGGAGGAGGAGGAGGAGGGGGGTTCAAAGCCCAGTGCAGGTTTCTCCTGAGCTCCTGCTGGTCCTCGGTGTGGACCAGTTCGTACACGCTCTGGTGCATGACGTCCGTCTGAGACACAAGAGAGACAGGTTACCGGGTTACACGCCACGCAGGGGGTGGACCGACGGATCCAGCAGGGCCCACACACACACACACACACACACACACACACACACACTCTCTCTCTCTACAGTTAAATCTCAGGAGTAAAAGAGTCGGGAGAAAAGAGAGCGGGACTGGTACGGTACCTGGTGGAACCCCAGGTAGTCCTGGATGGTGTGGGAGGAGTAGAAGATGGTCCCGCCGGCCGTGAGGACCAGGACGAAGCCGTTGAGAGCCTGCGGGCGAGATGGGAGGATGCACACAGACCTTAGCACGGGTCCTCCCTTACTGCTGGTCTCCTGTCAGAGCTTTCAGTAACGTGGAACTTACCTCCACGTTCACAAACAAAAAGGTGAGGGAAGAAGAGGAGAGACAAATGAGGGACAAAGGGAAGGAGAAGCGGAGGAAGGGACCAGGGAGGAGAGCGAGGGAGCACGTCAAGTGAAATGGAATGCACCCATTGTCCCACTTCAAATGGGAACAGCTGGTCCCAACGTTTCCACCTCGCTAAACACCCCCCGGTGTGGGAACGATTTCGTAAACAAACACACAACAGACGAGTGCGCGTACCCACAAACAAACAAACAAACAAACATTCATGTGAGCTGCATCATCGGTGACACACTTCCTCAAACACAGAGACGGACACTGTTTGTTTGTTTCTACACAGGCATTCTGCGTTGCGTTGCTGTTGGAGCCTGATGTGAGACGTTGTGCAGCTGTGTGTACTTGTTAACCCCACCACACACACACACACACACACACACACACACACACACACACACACACACCCATCTGGAAATGACTGAGCTAAAGAGGAGAGACGGCCTCGCAATGAAACACAAACATACAGTATGCGGAGGCTGGCTGCTGTCAGCTGTCATCAGCACCCAGCTGTGTGTGTGTGTGTGTGTGTGTGTGTGTGTGTGTGTGTGTGTGTGTGTGTGTCAGTGAGTGTGCGTGTGTTTGTTTTGAACAGCGACAGCACAATTAATACGTTCTGCCATGTTTCTTCCATTTACGCTGTGAATAATTGAAGCGCTCGCAGCTCCTCTATAATTCACAACCGTCTGAAGGAGCCGACTCGGTGAGCTGTCCGTCGAGGTGGAGGAGGTGGAGGAGCAGGAGGAGGAGGAGGAGGAAGAGCAGCCTCCACCACTCGCCTCCCGACTGAGTCTGCTTTTCCTCCAGATGAGCTTTCACTTTTCATTACTAACAAGCCGGGGGGATGTCGGCTTATCGCAATAATGAACCCTCCTCCTCCTCAGGTGGGGTCTGGCTGCTTCCTCTCCTGTTTCCTTTCCTCTCCCGTTTCCTTTCCTCTCCTCTCCAACCAGTGTGATGCACATCGGGAGGAACTGGACTGGAAAAATCAGTATTCGTGTCTTGAACCAGGAAGGGGTTTTCCCCAAACTGAGATTTCCCTGAAGCGGAACTAAAGAGTGCAGCCCGGACCGGAAGGAAGGACCGCCTGAATTCTGGTCTCTGAATCTGAAATCATCATGAAACGTCTGTTTCAGATGAGCCAAGATTCAGGGTTCCCAACTCGGATCAGCGGTTCTGGTGAGGAGAACGGACAGAACTCGGACCTGCAGCAGAAGTTCTCCTTCCGGGATCTTGGACTCCACGGGTCCCGCCGTCTTGCCGTCGCCGTCGCCCACGCTGGCCGGAGTCGCTCCGTTTCGACTGTTCAGGGTGACTGCAGAGAGGGGAGGGGGAGAAAGGGGAGAGAGGGGGGAGACGGATGTGATAATGTTTGTGAAGCACCCACTGCGCCCCCCCCACCCGCCTCATCAAACATTCATCGCCGACTGAAAGGCCCCAGAAACCAGCACCTTCCTTTGTCTGAAGATCTGAACAGTGACAGGTTAACACACTGGTTGTGCGCTCGTGTGTGTGTGTGTGTGTGTGTGTGTGTGTGTGTGTGTGTGTGTGTGTGTGTGTGTTGAGGAGCAGAGCTGCTCAACGTGCGCCTGAAGCGACCGTCGCCACGCCTCGCTCCGATGCGGCGGCGACAGTCGCTTCAGGCGTCGCTAGATTTGGCTCAGCTCAACGCTGAATAGTCTGAATGCCAACCACACACACAGACACACACACACGCACACGCGCCTGGATTCTGGCAGAAGTGAATTCTGGGAGATTTGTGCGTCATCACTCGGGTTCTCTTGTCACCTTCCTGCGTCCCGGCCATAAACTGTGACCACTGGAGGCGCCGTGGAGCAGCAGCTGGCGACTGTATGTTTGTGTCACGTGATCTCACAGCTGGTTCTGTGTTTGTATAATATACGACGACCTCTACAGGTAACGTTGATGACATCACGGCGAGGCCGTCACCTGTTTGGGTCGTACACGCCTGTGACTCTGATCCCCGGTGACAGAACAGAATCGGCCTCGTCATAAATCTGTAATTCGGGAGAGGACGAGCCGCGGTGATGTCATGAGAAAGAGAGCAGCGGGCGACCGCGTTAATCTCTGACCCCCGCGGGAACGCGGTGACGCGACCCGCGATGACCCCTGACCCCCGGAGGTGACGTATGACATGATTGGTCGATTGAGTTCTGGGTCAGGCCTTTTGTTGTCTGTGAAGGGGGTTAACAAGGAGTCCATCTGAGGGGTGGGGGCGGCGTCGGGGGTGTCGGAGCGGAGACACCGGAGACCATATGGGCTGTGGGGGGGGGGGCGTCCTGACGGGGCTCGCACCTTCACACGAGACGGTGCTCGGGTGGGACGCCCCTGACCTTATTCCCATACGCACAACTTTTAGGACCCGTGTGCAATGTGACGCAACGGCGAGGAAAACATCGCACATGCTGGACGTGTGCCCCCCCACCCCAAAAAAAATTTACATTTTTTTTTAAAGAAATTTTAAATTAAAAAAAACCTCTAATAAATAATAGAAAGAAGCGACGCCTCTGGAAAAAAAAGAATAAATAAATAAAAACTTAATTTTTCATACAAACACTTTCTGGTTGTTGTTTCCTTTGTTTCATGCCCCTCCCCCCTTTGTTTGCTTTCGCCTCCACGATAACAACAAAACTATTGATGACACAACGAGTCGATCGATTCGTTAGTCGATCGTTGGATCCATCTGTGGAGCGTTTTCCTGGTTTTTCTCCGTCGCGCGTGATTGAACGTCTCTGAAGTCTGAAGTAACCTGATGACATCATCCAGGTCGTTTCCTGATCACGACAAAACAAAAAAAGGGCGTAGAACGTCTCCGCACACGCGTGCGTGTCGTCAGAAACCGCGGGGACGCGGCGCCGACGCCGAGACTCCCGAACGGCCGAGGGAGGACAAAGAGCAGAACTTGTTATCGAGCTTCAGCGGGCACGAGTGTGCGGCATGAAAAATTTACACTCCCCGCTGCCGCCGCGGCGACGCTCCGGCGTTCGCCCCCCCCCCAATGGGCGTTCCCAGCGAACGGAACATCTGGGCTCTCCCATCCGGGACCACATCAGGGATAAAGTCACCGGGCGATCCCAACACGGGTCCAACGAGACCAGTCGCTTTGTTCTGAAGTTTCCCGTCTGCTCAAAAAAAAGACCGTTTCCTGTTTCTTCATCACTTCCTGCGTCTTCTTTCAGTTCTCAGAAACAGGAGGAAACTCAGCCAGGACCAGACGTCGGTGCCGCTGGACTGCAGGACATTGCGAGCTCGGCCCCTTATCTCCCAGAATGCTTTGCGTTTTATGGGAAAAAGCGCTTTTAGCGCGCGGGCCAACATTCATCAGGTATTTGACCACTTTCAATTCGTCCCATCCTGCTATTTACAACGGGATTAGCGCGGGATGTTCTGTGTCTCCGCCGCTTCAATTTACCGCCCAATCCCTGCGTGTCACGCCGGCATCCCGCCAGAGCGCCGCCGAAGGTCAAGTGCGTACCCCGCGTAACAAACACACACACACACACACACACACACACACACAGACACACACACAGACACACACACAGGATGCTGTCAGAAGAGACGGGAAAGGTGATGAAACGCGACTCAACCTTCACCTCGGCGTAACGTGTCCCAGCCAGTCTGAACCATGACGTGCATACACTGCCATATGTGTTGTGTTGTGTTGTGTGTGTGTGTGTGTGTGTGTGTGTGTGTGTGTGTGTGGGGTGTCAGGCCCGTGGGGACAGCAGAGACCCGTCCGACCATCAGAGACACCCTCCCTCCACACGGGCCGTTTCTGGTGACGCGGCGCTGGGAGGTGGATGGAAACAGTTTGTTTTGGATCGGCGCCAGGTCTGATTCTGCCCGCGGGGGCCGCGAACGGGGGGGGGGGCGGCGGGCGGCGAGGGGCGGTGTGGGGACGAGCGACAACGAGGGGAAGTGCTTTTTGCTTTCGTGGCCGGGGAGCGCGCGGGGTCGGGGTGGGGGTCGTTCGCCACCAGGAGCCGCCGCGACGCCGTTCGGCCCCGCTCGCCTCTGGTTCTTCCAAAACGTTCCACCGCCGTCATGTCATGTGACCAGGGAAGGCAGATCCAGGAGCAGTTTTGGACGCTGTCACCCTGTTTGTTTTCCGCGAAGAGCTTTCAGACTCTCGGGAAGTGGTTTTAAAGCTTTCCTCTTAGCTCAGGTGTTAATCTGCGCCCTAACATGTTAGCGGCTAATCGGGAAGTGCGCGGCGGCAGAGCAAATGCTCTCACTATGCGGCCGGCGTCTATGTGCGTTTTATTTTCCCCTTGTCGCCTTGCAGCGATACCAGCAGCCAATCACAGCGCAGCGAGACACCAATTAGTTTTTACAATTACGTTTTTAATCTGCCGCCGTGTGTGATTTCATCTGAGCTGAAACATATTTTAGCAGTCGTGTGTGTGTGTGTGTGTGTGTGTGTGCACGAACACACACACACACACACACACACACACACAGTGCAGTGCGTGCGTACAGTATGTGTGTGAGTGTGTTTGTGTGTTAATTATTCTAGCAGAGTGTGAATGGCAGCGAGTAAATATAGAACGTTTCAACTCCTTCACCCCACGAACGCTGCGGTAAATGAACACGCGATGCGCGCGCACGCACGCACACACACACACCGCCCCCACACTCACCAGCATACACATGGATGCACGCAACACACACACACACACACAGCCTCACATATAGAGGCTGAACATGAACACGCGGTCACTAATGCAGGAGGGGAAAGCACGCACCCTGTGCTGCTTTCGTGTCTCCTGAGGTTTTTTCGATCACATGGCTGCATATTTGCTTATGAGAGATGGGGGGTGTGGGGGGGTGGGGTGGGGGCGTGATGGGATTTGGGGGCGGGGTATTGTGGGGAGGGGTCACTCCTGATTACCAGGTTTTTTCCCTTTGGTGGCCTGCATTCCTCCCAGCGCGGCGTATCGTGATCAGCAGGGGCTGGGGGATGGGGGTTAAGCCCCGTAGGGGGAAGGACGGAGGGAAGGACGGGCGGAGGGAGTGAGGGAGGGAGGGAGGGAGGGAGGGAGGGAGTGAGGGAGTGAGGGAGGGAGGGAGGGAGCGAGGGACGGTCGTCATGGAGGGATGACCCAGTGCTGCTCGCGACGCCCACGCAGCTCATGCCTTTCGTTTTGCGCGCAGGTTGATGACCTACAGGAAGCGGGGGGAGGGGAGGCGGCGTTTCAAACGACGAATCGTCGCCCTCGTTCCCGAGATGGGCATCGTGACGCGTCACAAGACCTTCGCGGCGCGGGCTTACGTAACCAATCACGTAGCGGCGGCGGAGGGCGGGCCACAGAACGGTCGGCAGATATTTCCAGCTGTGTGCCGTGTCACGTCGCCGATGTACGGACGTTTCATTAAACCCGAGTTATTTGACCTCATTTCCCCCCCCCTCCCCTCCCCGCGCTCTTTCGGGCGACACGTCCTCCAGCTGCACGCCCTCCGACCCGGGCGGCGGACGCGGACGCGGCCGCTTCAGCGTGAATTCGGGACACACGGCGACTTCACGTGTGCGACGACGCTCCTGCACCGTCTATCAGCTGCAGAACGGGGCGTTTACATAATTCATTTCCCACATCCATGAGCCGGATCCGCCGGGAGTTGCATAATGTGTGTGTGTGTGTGTGTGTGCTGGTGCAGCTCCATGTTTGCCATCTCTCTATTAATGGAAGACATCCTGCGCTGGTGCTTTTATAATAGATATAATGGTCGGCCTTATGGAAACTCGTGAAAGATTCATTTCTCCTCCATCGCTGTTGTTCTTTCTATTTGGCTCCGTGTGATTGGGAAAAAAAACTGTCTATAGGAGTTTTTGATAATCTGTCATTTTCCAGTAAAAATAATCTACACATTTATCTCAAATAGGAACTTTTTTTTATTTATTTTTTTGCTGTGTAAGACAGTTAAACTGTTTTTTACTCAAGCTTGCAAAAGCTGATTCAAGATAATTCAATTTTTCACTCTCATTTCAGCTCTGTTTTGGTCTCCACCTCTTCCTGAGGGAAATATGTGGCCTAAAGAAAGAGAGAGAGAAAAAAGCTGCGAGATAAACGACGCTAAAAAAAAAAAAAAAGAAGAGGGGAAGGAGTTTGTGTGTTGCGGTAAAAGCCTGCAGTGTGTAACACAGCGGAGCGAATCCTCTGCAGTCCGCGGGGATTATTTCTCCTAATCTCCATCTATATTTACAATGGAGCTGCAGTTCACTTTAACAACAGTCATGCTGCTTCGATATGAAAAAGATAAAAAAAAATCACAGGATTAATCAGAATTTCATCTCCTGTCCGCCGCGGGTCCGAACGACCGGCGGACGTGCAGCCGCCGAGTTATGTAACGTCGGTGGTCACGTGACGGCGGGTTCGTTCCTGCGGCCTGCAAATCCAAAACTCAAAAGAAAAAAAGAAAAGAGAACGAGCGAGGAGGCAGGAGGGACCAGAAGGCGAATGAAGAGGCGAAGAGGACGACGTTTCGGCTTCAGGCGGCGAGTCTTCCAGGAAACACAGGAGAGCTCTTATTGGCTTAGCTGTGTCACCCGGGATCTCGTCAGGGTGTTTCTCCACCCTGGACCCGAGACGACGGAGAATGACCACGGCTCATCAGCTGGATGAAGTAAAGGCTGACAGGACAAACGCTAATGGCCGTCATGCAGGAGCTGCAGAAGGAGGTGGGTGATTTATTCACCACGCCACCATTTGCGTTACTTGAAATAAAGCAGCTGGTCTTTGTGTCCACGTTGGAGGGTTGAGGTGCTTCATACAGCGTTGGAGTAAATGGACCAACCCTCAAAACAAAAACCTGCTGCAACCACCTGGGATTGTTGAACAAGCCTGAACTGCAGCAGCTGTGAGCGTGGATGTTGTTAAAGATCAAGTCGATCATCTTGCAGCGTCTGTGGTGATAAAAGTTAATAACTTTCACGACACGTCACCACAACAGTGGAAGACCTGAGCCCCTTGCCGTCAGAGAGAGGGAGGGAGGGTCGGGGCGGCTCCCGAATGATTAGAGAACTGCACATATTCAAATTTCACGAGTTGACGCCCCTCTCCTCAGACCGGCCGAGAGGGACGGGCCCGTTGCGGCTGCAGACAATAACAAAGATGGCAGCTGGGCAGGATAATGCTGTCACAGGCAGATTAACTGGGCTCTGCCGGGGGCTTTGTTCAACTCCTGCGATCTACGCAATTACACGCACGGCCGTGTGCGCCCGGCGACACACAACAAATAATCCACCTGACTGGAGAACGTATAGCTCGGCACAACACGAAGCAGAGCCAATAATTTTTTTTTTTTTTAACACTTTGTGAATTACGTCTGACGGTTTAACGTCCAAACAGAAGCACAGTGTGCTGGAGCTAATTCCCCGCTCCACCGGGCCACCCACTGACGAGCCGGATTTAAGCTGTTTACATACAACAAATTATGGCTGACCGCCGCGAGCGTCGGGCCCTCGGGGACCCTCGCAGCTTTCTCGCCCTCTCCGCGGAGCCGCTTCCTTAATGTAAGAGCCCTGAGCTCGTTAATTACTTAGAGACTGTTCAGGAAGTAGGCTAATGCAGTTAGACAAGAGGGTTTGTCTATAGGCTACACTTTGACCTATTGGTACTGAAGTCCACTATCAATAATTCACTGTGACAGGTCCAGTAGCCGCTGCATTCTCCCATATGTTGCAGAATAATAAACACAAATCCTTTTCGCGGCCCGGAATTTCTCCGAGAGAGAAGCGCCGCTTCTTCTTCCCTCTCCTGGAGCCTTCGGACGAAGAAGCCGCACACAAACGATGAAAACACGACACGTCCAGTCTGTCTCAGCCCAAACAGCCATTTCAAGAAGCCGCTGCCTTAAACAAACATTGCTCTGCCTCCATTTCATAAATTCTTTAAACTCGAGGGTTTCTCTCAATTATTCATGCGCCGAGAGCATCCGACGGCCGCAATGCAGCATTCTCTCTGAAAGATCACCGCCTAAAATAACAATGTCTTCACCTCGCGTCGGAGAGGAGACCGTACGCTGGCGTGCAACTCCTCCCCGCGCTCTGTTGTAGGGTTTTAATGGACACCGAGCAGACCTCCCATCTCCTCATCCTCCACACACACACACACACACACACACATGTACGTCGACTTCATGAAACATTCAGGGCCTTTCCCTGCTATGAAATCATCTGGATAAGGCGGTGGCTGGTTGCTCTGCACATCTCAAGCCCGACGAGATGTCGGGAAACACGTCCAGAACAAACACAGAGACAAACAAGTTGTAGCGGGCGGATGGAAGCGGAGCGGGTCGCTTTAAACGGCTGCTTCCTGTTTAGATTCAGCACGTGTACAGATGCTGAAGAGATGCTTGGCTAGGCTAACCGTGTCCCTTTGTTTTCAGTCTTGGTGCTAAAATAGGCTAAGTGTCCCTCTGTTTTCAGTCTTAGTGCTAAGCTAGGTCAATTTTCCCTCTGTTTTCAGTCTTTGTGCTAAGCTAGGCTAAGTGTGTCTTTGTTTTCAGTCTTTATGCTAAGCTAGGCTAAGTGTGTCTTTGTTTTCAGTCTTTATACTAAAATAGGTTAAGTCTCCCGGTGTTTTCATTTTTTGTGCTAAGCTAGGCTAAGTGCCCCTCTGTTTTCAGTCTTTGTGCTAAGCTCCTAATTGGTAACAGGTTTACGTGACAGGCGAGATCAGCGCATCCATGTAACCGTTGTTATGCAGTGGAGCGCCGCCGTAAATTTACCAGAGAAGAAGTTCTTGGCCCGCAGGTAGCTGACGCTCAGGCGGAGGATGGAGAGCTTGTCCAGGCTGGCGGTGACCTCCTCGGGGAAAGGCAGGAGGCTGGCCAGCCGCTCCAGCTCCCCGTTCAGCCGGTCCCGGTGCCGTTTGGACGGGTTGGACTTGGCCCCTTCGGCCGGCGGCTGCTTCACCCTGAAAGAACACCAGCAGTCACTAACAGCAGCCCAAAGCCTCCTTTTCTATTCATCGTGGCTCAAACAACAATTTCTGCAAGAACAAAGTTTGAGATTAGAAACAATTTGGCGATTAAATCCTGGGATTATCCCAACCCTCTATAACATTATTGGGATTATAACGACACATTTTGGGGGTGGTGTATCAGATTTCTGGGGAACTGATCAAAGATAGAAAGAGAATTATTAAGGTCATAATAATTTTTTTCTTTACATTTATTTGCACCTCCCATGAAAATGACACATAAACACAGTGAATTACAACAACATTATTTTTTTTAATTATTCGGCTTTGTAAATGTACGTGTGAGTGTCATATTTTAAGACATTACATTTAATTAACAGCCACTTCAACCTTAACAAGGGTTCAGTATTAATTTGCTTTGGTGGCTCTGCAAATGTAAAAAAAATATTTTTTTAATTGAAATATTTCACAAAAAATTCACCTGCTGCGGCTTCAATTCAGAGTTGCAATAAACAGATTAGCAGGATGTCTTATTCTTAAATTTTAAAATTATTCCCATATGTAAATGGGTAATTTTTGGTTACGTAAAAGTTATAATAGTAAAAACAAATATAGGATAATGAATAAATAATAAATATTGAACCTCAGAAACAGAAAACACATGAATGCATGTGTGTCTGAAACTAAAATGAAAGATAAACCAGTTAAATCACCGTTATGAAGTAAAGCAGGACAGTGAAAACATGTTTGTAATAAAACCCTGAATTTTACTTTTGTTTTCAGAATATAAAAGAAACCCTGGTGAAAAATCTGGCACCGGGACATCCCCAGATTATTTCAGGATTATTCCCACAGTGTGGCCTGTGTTTGATCAGCCAAGTCTCTGCAGATCAATATACATAATTATTGATAAAAACCTATTTTAAAAAAAAGATATTCATGTTACTTCTGTTTGTTCTCAATAGCAGATTTTCTACTGACAGAGCAGCAGATATAAAACTGGGGTAACAACACAAACTGGACAATTACCAGTAATATTTGTGTTATGTTCTGATTCATTGATGGATCATATATTTGCTATATAACACATTTTCATCATCATGTTCACATGTTGACATATGTGTAGTGTGTCGCTAAACCTCCCACTGGTTTGTTTAATTAATGCTCTATTTCATTTTTAACAATAAGTTTATATCATTACAGGTTCAATTTGTGATGGAGAAAATTGAGAATTTCATTAATTAAATGACCATTTAACAGAAAAAGGAAAAAAACACACTGATGGATATGGGAGTAAGTGTCTGTATTAAAAGACCTGTCACTGGCTTTGATTTTAATAAATCTGAGAGTTGCAGATATTTGTTTGTTAAAACGTGAACGACAGAGCAGCAACATGAGCTGACACACACACACACACACACACACACACACACACACACACTCTGTCACATTTCATCAGTGAGCAGAACTGAACATGACCTGCTGAGCTGTTCTTTCTTTTTCCTGTGTTTACTGTCACGTTCAATTATGGTGTCACACCTGCATTTTATACCAGCGCACATTCAGGGGTTGACTGGCATAGAACTGGAAGCAGCAAGCCATATTTGTGTGTGTGTGTGTGTGTGTACACACATAAAAGGCCTTAGGAAGGAGTAACTGCACACACACACACACACACACACACACACACACACACTCCTTCAGCTGTAAACTCTGATCCACTGAGTCAAATCTCAGCATCTTTGAGCCTCAGCACAAATGAGGACTACTGGGCCTGTTCACGGTTTGCAGGAGCTGAACCTCCATTTTTTTCCCTCAGGAATTATCATGCACTGTCGATCAGCATTACATTCCTCTCAGCTTTTTTTTTTTTTTAAACAGAGGCTGGCTGTAAACGTAAGGGTGATGGCTCTCCTGCATTAAAGCGCTGTGATGACGCTCCCATCATGCAGCAGCAGCAGCAGCAGCAGCAGCACTGCACTGTGTTGTGTTGTGTTGTGTTGTGCACAGTTTGGAGCTTTTCCAAATCAGTCACATGGGATCAAATCAGCGAACAAAAGAGCAGCTCTGCATTCTCTGTCTATTTACAATTTACATGTCTAACGCATATTCCTGAAGCGTGAGCAGGGGAGGGGCCTCGGATTGACGGAGACCTCACACAAAAAGTTACTAATAAAAACGTTAATTCCCTATAATTAATTTGGATTTACTTCAAATGACTGCTGAGGATTTAATTACATTTTTACGCTGCAAAAGAACAACAAACAAACAAACAAGTTTGGATGTTCCAGTCAGCGAGGCCCAGTTTCCACAAACACGTCATTTCAAAGTTTTAACCAACAACGAATCGATTTTTTTTATATAATGCATCAACGACTTAATTATCCCAAACAGATCAAAACATCTTGATGAGAAAAAAGAGAAACTGTCAGTCTGATCCTGTGAAGGGCGTTTTCACAGAAAATGGCGCAACACCCTGCATGAGTCAGTGACTCAGTCATATTTATATATACATATATATATATATAAGAAATAAAGAGCTTAATTGCGGGCGATCCTTTCGTTTGGTTCTGTAACAATGACTCCATAAATAACAATAATAATAATAAAGAAATAAAAAGGGAGGAGTGTTGCAGGTTAAAGTCGGGCCTGCAGGATAATCCGCTTTAACCCTGCAAATAATATTCTAAAATAAACAAAAACAAAGACCCTGTGTGTTGAAGAGCGGAAATATCCTCATAAATAAATAGGAATAATTAGCAGCTGGCATGTGCATTATTTAAAAATAAACACGAAGCTGTTTTCCTGTGACTCGGGCACCGTTCAGGCTTCATCAGGCCGTTTTCACGCGTTAATACGAGGCCGGGGTTTGTCTCTTTTCAGTCTGCAGGGCTAATGAGACCAGAACCGAAACGAACTTACGCTCTCTGGACCGGTTTTCTCCTCTTGCGTCCCGCATACATGACGGCTCCTCTTATATAAGCCCCCTGACGAATCCCGCAGAAACACGCACAGCCTCCTTTCCTGCGCTACATGTAAGCCACCAAAAAACACTGTGCTGTAATCCTCCGGGTCAAAGCCCTGAGCGCATTCTCAGGAAAATTATGTTGTGTTTAAAAAAAACAAACGAAAAAATAAAAGTTAAGCTCGGACAGGACGTCTTCACGAGCCGCTTCACTTCGGGATTAAATGAGAATGTGGAGGATGGAGAATAAAAACGAATCCGATGTGATAATAGAAAAGGAGGACTGGGAGGAACATGCGAGCGACGGCGGCCCCGTCAGCGTCGCGGAAAGATGAACTTGCTCCGAGTAAAAAGACGACGCGGTGCCTCCATCCTGACGAAGCTCAGACCCTCCTCATCCTCCCCGCGCTTTGCAAAGGCGAGCAAACAACTTCAAATAAACGCAGCGCGAGCTTCAAGTATTTACATTTTATAATCTGCGGCAGCGCCGCTCTCCAATTAGACCCGAGCTGCGTGCGGCGGGGGCGCGCATTCCACCGGCGGGCACGCCCGACACAGATTTCCAAACGGGTGCGCGTTCGCGGAGCCTCTTATATGGAGGGACGGCGAAGGGCACGGGCGACGAGGGGGTGGGGGTGGGGCGGCGCGTGTGCGCGGGCACGCGGGAGAGTCTCCTGGAAACACGGGCCCGAGCGTGTGCACGCCGGCGCCGTCCCGAGCCAGCCCCGGCGTCCAATCAGCGCGCAGCAGAGAGATGGAGGTTTATGTTGAGCCTAGCAGTGGCCCGTGCAGAATGTGGGTCAGGGGTTAGACTTTTAAATAATGTAAAGAGAATTCATTTTGAAAACTCTCCACGGGGGGGGTGTGTGTGTGTGTGTGTGTTACCTGCAGTAATGGGGCTGTCGGACATTTTCACCTCCAGGAGAAGCCTCCTGCATGTGGTGAGGAGGCTCCAACAAGCAGGGGAGGGAGAACAGGAGGGCTGCGTCATACATCATCCAGCTACAGTCCACAGTCACATCCAGTTTGCTTCCATGAGCTGACGTTTATCTGAGATACTGAACCGACCCCCAAGTCTTATTGTTTCTCCAGGCACCCAGAAACCAACCCAACCCCCCAGCTGATGATCAGCTGATTCATTGAATCGCAGGGAGACAGACTATTAATTTGAATATGACATTTTATTCACTGGGCAATCAATTGATTAATAGAAGAAAAGTAATCATCTGATGTGTTGATGGTTGGGGGGGGGCAGAGGCGTCCTGTCAAGTCACAACATTACAACAAATGAACAACATGAATTGAAGCTGCAGTCCAACATGCATGTACCACAAGTCTTACTTTGTGTGGCCAGTAGGCGGCATCATGACCCTGACTAAACTGGACTGGTGTGTGTGTGTGTGTGTGTGTGTGTGTGTGTGTGTGATGACCCCTCCTACCACTCAGAGACTGTGTGTAGACCTCAGGGTGTACTTACACAAACAGCTATGCAGAGTAGTATTAGAGTACTCTGCAGTACTCTGGGTTTTATGCGCTGCTGAGCACACAGTTGACCTGCTGGTCTGCACGTGATACTGCAACAGGTGACAACTTTAATAAAGGTAACTTTGAAGTCTTACTGTACATGTAGAGGGGGTGTCTGCCTCCCTGACCCAAACTGGGAGCTGGTTCTGCAGGACTGGAGCCCAGCAGCCTCCCATTCTTCTCCTGGAGCCTCTGGGAGTCATGAAGGATCCACAATGAATCCTGCAGAGATAAAGAAAAAACTAACTGTGGATTCATAGGATCTGCAAAAAGGAAAATACTCACAATCTTTAAATGTAAAAACCTCCATGTGGAGAGTGGTAATTTTTTTAATAACTCACTACTGCAGCAGTTTGATGATGTTCCTAATAAATGCAGCAGGATTTTTGCCTGAGTTGAGCTCAGTTTTTTTTGGCGGGCTCAGGCTCAGACCTGGTGCAGGTAACACACCTTTGTCAAACACCCACATCACTGTGTCCTGTTCATGTTGGGGGACGTTAATAACCATTTACCAGGGCGTTATATACTCATCTTGTGGACTTAAAATGACATTATACTGAGTGAAAGACTGTGTAGAAAAGCCGTAAACCGCTGTTACCTCACGTAACGTGTCGTGTCGTTCATTTTGTTTGGTGAACGCTCGTTAGCGAACAGTTAAATCATTTCAGTTCGTTTTAAATCTGAACAAAACACAAAAAATAGTTGTAGGGTCGACTAACATGAAACCACACGGTGTTACTGTGAGGACAGTTGTCAAATAATGTCGAAATTACCGACTCTGGAGTCCGTTTTCGTCGTCCACTTGTTGCTAGGCGGGATTTCAGCGTCGGACGGTTAAACCGCTTCTGGGGCAGTCCAAAAGTTTATTAGAGCAGGGGGGGAACCCAGAATGTACCACAGGTAAGCTGGTGTAGAGGGGTGTTTTTTTTTCCCTGATGGCACTGCAGACATCCTCTCTTAAAGGTTCAAATGAGTGTGTATCTATACAATCATGATATTTTTGTGTGTTTTATACATAAATGTTGTATATATTGATGGGCTGATTCCAATTAACTATGGTTTGTCTCGTGGGAGGGGCTTAGCAGTATATAACCAGGGGTCAACATGGTTTCCACCAGAATACATACAAGTCAAGTGAGCTTGTTATATTTTAACTGGTAACTTATGATTTATCTTTTTAAAATAAAAAGCCAAGCCAATTTGTATTAAAATAAAATCGAATTCAATATGCAACCTAACTCTGAAATTATGACAGTCCTGCAAGTACATAATGGTAATAAAACTTTCATCGAATGCGGTGAAATAAAGCGCGAGTCCAAGTTGGTTAATTTAATTTATACATACATTTTACACACAAGGACTGTGAAAGCATTTTTACAAATTCTCAGTTCATACATAAATGTAAAAAAAGAGATAGCTGTCCACATTACATCATCTATAATACTGTGTAGACACTGATGTTTCAACATTAGCACAAAGGGAGACTGGGGGGAAAAAAGATACAAAAAAATATGTATATCTGTATAAATATAAATTCAAGAGTAACAGAATTGTATCATACATTAAGAAGCATCAGAGACGAGCAGAGGCTCCTTAGAGTAAAAATACAAAATGAAAAGAGGATACGCAAGGTAAGAAATCAGCTCAAGTCAGTCAAAGATTGTCAGTCATCACGCTCTAACCTTAGAAACAAAAACACCTCACACACTTTGTGGCACTCGCACACTCTCATAAAGCTATTCTTTTTCACGCATCAGTCCGTCCTGGTCGATGTGGATTGGCAACGCAACGAGAGGTTGGGTCGGGACGTCTGGACAGAAACACTGGATTGGGGAAGAGTGAAAGTGCAACGCCCGTCTGCTCTGACGGTGCCCTGGAGCAAGGCACTTCACCCACAGCGGATTAACGGAGGCAGCTCACACACATTCACCAGATAAAGCAATCAAACTCTAGTTCTCTTTTGCGTATTTGTGCAACAAAGCTGTCAGGCTGTGATATGAAATTTAAGTTTTTGAACGATCCGCCTCTCCAAATAAAACCAGCAGCCTCGGAAATTTAAACCTGACCTGAGTCGTGACATCGTACAGTGAGTGAAAACCTTCTTTCCCTTTCCTGAAACGAAACGGGTTTATCTAGTGACCTTGTGGTAAAAAAGCTGCAGCATCCCACCGCTTTACGGATGAGAATAAGAAGGATGTGTGGCGGCGTGAACGTGAAGCCGAGCGTCGACGGGTGAAGGATGAGTATGAAAGGCATTGAGGATAAGAAGAAGGTCGTCTTTTTAAGATTGTGCTGCTCACTTTAGGACACAAGGCACATTTACAAACAAACTCAATACATTGTCAAGCAAAATAATAATTAAAAAAACCCAAAAAAGAATCTTCTGTAACACACATTTTTTCATCATTCTGCCAGTTATGCATCAGAGAATCACTTTAAAGTTCTGAGCATTCCCAGTCGCCAAGTGAAAGTCACAATACTGCTGTTCGTCATCGCGTCAAAGAGAGCAGCTTCTGTTCTGCTGATTGTCGATAAGCATGGAAGGTACTGGATGATGGTGTCGTCCGGCCCGCCACGGAGCGCGGCACCGGTGTGCGGTCGAAGCGAGACGCCACGCCGACCCGTGGTCAGTTCGGATAAATAAAAGAAAATGTACCAAGCGCTTAACTCTTTGATGGAGTTTAACCGTTTGTTTGTAAAACAGAGAGAAAATAAAGAAACTCTTATTTTCCAATCTCATTTCCTGAAGCCCACCTGCCTCTTTCCTCCTCCTCCTCTAACTCTTATCTCCTCTGTCTCATTTCAGAACCAGAACACCTCCTCCACCCTCCACTCCTGCGCTCAGGACCAGCCCGGCCGCAGGACGACGAAGAGTCTCCCCAGCACTCATCATCATCATCATCATCATCGTCGTCATCATCCGCCGCGCCTTCGTCATCGAGCGCAAACACACACTCCAACATTCAGTTCGACACATAGCTCGTTCCTCTCACAAACCCAGGCACACACAACACTTGTCTATAGGCCACAACAAAGGAGAACAGGTACACATGTAAATAACAATTATAATAAGATTGTAAATAATATTAAACACAATAATAAGCAGCATGATGTAACTGAAAAAGAAAATATATATATAAACCAATATATTTGTACATTTCAGTACTAAACGTTCAAAAGGATATTAAGTGTTTAGAAAACTACATATAATGTATTTTTTTTCTGTATTGCACATAGTCACACGATCACATGTTTGGCTGCTGTGTGTTCCTCATGGCTGGTTCAGTTCAAATGCAACTGCTGGACTGATCTTTGTGTGTCTGTGTGTGTCAGAAGACAACTCAGCTCGACCCTGTGCGGGTCACAGGGATGCAAACAACTCACTTTTGTCAAACAAATGAATGCTGCCAGACATAAATTATTATTTCTATCATTATTTTATGAAGTGACTGCTACTGACGCCTGCATTGTTTTTGTTTTACAAATGTTGTTAATGTTTTTCTTAGTGGAAAAAAACTCTTTTTATTGTGTATTGTGAGTTTTTGGTACAGTTACAACCCCTGATACTTAACACGTGTCTGTCTGTTATTGATCAGAGCGTATTGAACAGTTTCTTTTCCGACTCTGGGTGGCGCTCATGTGTTTGCATCCCTGAGGTCGACCTCGGATTTCTCTAAAATCTTTTCTCGGCCGAGAGTCTTTTTTTTTTTGTTTGTTTTTTCTTCAGTTCCCTCAGAAGAAGAAAAAAAAACACATCTGAACACATTCACACATTTCATGTGATCCGACTCTTCCTGTAAATCAGGAGCAGAATCCACTGCACGTGCAGTTTACAGTGACGCATCTGCTTTTCATCAGTGGTTCAGTCATAATCTGGGGGATTTTTTTTTGGAGCCTGAACCAAACGCCACACTTGCTGTTTGTGCCTGTGGAGGTTCAAGGTTTTTTTGTGTTTTTCTTCTATGAGCTGATTTTAAAACAGGACGCATATCTCCATCATAAACATGAAAACTGAACTGGAGTTGGCACAAAATGAGGCAGCTGTGGAAGTACGCAACCAAAACAGTTTTTTTTTGTTTGGTTCATTTCTGATTTGTTCCAAATGCAGAAATTAGAAACTGAAGGCACAGAAATATCGACGTTTTTTAAAAGTGGATGCTGCCAAAAGGGAAACATTCTCTTTCTCACACACAAAAACAAAAAAAAACAAGAGAAAAAAAAAAAAAAAAAAATCGGTGTCGCCCCCCTCGCCTGTTTCACCCTCTGTGACCGAGCACTGAGCTAAGTGTGTGCACGTGCATGCATGTGTCTTTGTAGCTTATTTTGCAGCAGCTGTGAAAGAGGCGTTTTATTAGTCGACCCCCCCCACCCCATGACGCGCACGATCAGCGAGTAAACCGGTTCCACGTCGCCGGGTCCAGTTTCTGAGTGTGAAGCAGCTCAGGTAGAAACGGCAAGTGACGGACAACCGCCGTCGAGGTGCTTCGGTCGTCCGTGTAAGACCAAGGGTGGGAGGAATGGGACGGGGGGGGCGGAGGCGGTCTTCTCGAATGAGAACCGTGAGATCCTCGCCCCCCACACGGATACTCGACCTGAGCGTCGTCCGAGTCTGGCTCTGCTAACCGCGTGTGCACCGCCGCCGCGTCTTGGTCCCGGATCAGGGGAGTTTGGTATCTGAAGTCACTGCAGCTTCCACAAGGTGGCGACGTTTGTCAGTAAACACACACTGAGACACAGGAGGAGCAGCGGCGGGGTGTGTGTGTGTGTGTGTGTGTGTGTGTGTGTGTGTGTGTGTGTGTGTGTGGGCGGGGTCGGGGGGGTCATGAGCTGAATGACGGACGTTAATCGGCAGCAACAGACACAAACACGCGCGTGCTGCTCGGGGGAAAAGTCTGCAGCTCTACACGTAAACCGGCTCGCATCCCTCCCCCTGCTCTCCCTCCTCCTCCTCGTCCTCCTCCATCTCCTCCTCCTCCTCCCCCTCCTCCTCTCGCTCCTCCTCCTCCTCCGGGCCCAGGCCGCCGGCCCTGGCCGCGCTCGGCGGCGCCTCGCCGGCCTCCGGCGGCTTCGGGTAGCGGAAGGGGCAGCCGTTGTCGTCGAAGAAGCGGCGGAAGGTGAACTCGTAGAAGGCGTGCTCCGGGTGCTTCCCGTGGGGGGAACACAGCATGTCCAGAGCCCGGGTGCTGTCGCCGCTGTCGCTCCACGCCCCGGGGCCGCCCTCCTCCTCCACCGGGTCGAAGTTGGACGTGTCCATGGGGTGGGCGATCTTGGGCCGGTAGGGGGCCGGCTGCTGCCTCAGGTTGCTGGAGAAGTCCATCTGGGTGAAGAAGGGGTGGGCCTTGATCTCGCCGGCGCCGTTGGCGCCCAGCCGGTCCTCCGCGGAGCAGCAGAGGCGGCCGATGATGTCGACGGCCTCGGGGCTCAGCTTCACCTGGGCGGGCACCTGCAGCGTGCTCTCCCAGTTGATGACCTGTAGAGGGAAGGGGGGGTGGCGAACAGGTTACCATGGCTACAGATGATGTGTGACTATATGATCAAGTGATCTTCACTCACCTTAATCTGAGTCTCGGTGGGAGTGGGGGCCAGGAAGGGCGGCTGTCCCACCAGCATCTCGAACAGGATCACCCCGACGCTCCACCAGTCGCACAGCTGCGTGTAACCTGCGCGCGAGACACGGGGCGTCAGATCAAGCCACGGGCGCCTCCACCCTCACGCCTCGCTCACAGCCGTCACCCACCTTTGCGCAGCAGCACCTCGGGGGCGATGTAGTTGGGCGTCCCCACCAGGGAGTGGGCCAGGCAGCGCTGGTGCTGCCGGTTGGCGCGCTGCTCCAGCGTCATCAGCCGGTCGCCGCAGCGGCAGTTGGACACGTCGTCCCAGAAGTCGCTGGGCTCCATGCTGTCCTGTCGGACGTGACTTCCTGAGGACAGGAAAAATAGATTTCTGTGAGCTGCGATTCTAAACTTTTATTAGTGCGCAGTACAGCATAGAGCACACAGGTGAAATCCCGCCTCACCTTTCTGGTAGTACTTGGAGTTGTGCGTCCAGCGGAAGCCAGTGCACAGCCCGAAGTCCGTCAGCTTGATGTGTCCGTCCAGGTCGATGAGGATGTTGTCGGGCTTGATGTCGCGGTGGATGAAGCCCATCTTGTGCACGCTCTCGATGGCCAGCGTCAGCTCGGCCACGTAGAAGCGCGCCAGCAGCTCGGGGAAAACGCCCATGCGGATGAGCAGGCTCATCATGTCACCGCCGGGGATGTAGTCCATGACGAAGTAGAGGCTGTCGCGGTCCTGGAAGGAGTAGTAGAGCCGCACCACCCACTCGTTGTCCGCCTCCGCCAGGATGTCCCGCTCCGCCTTCACGTGAGCCACCTACATCAAAGACAGTTCGCCGCCGTCAAGTTCATCGGCAAAACACCACGAAGACGCAAACCGCCCGTGTCTCGCTTCATTCGTACAAACGTGTTGCGTCACCTGGTTGCGGTTGAGGACGTCCTTCTTGCGGAGCGTCTTCATGGCGTAGAGCGCGCCGGTGTCCACTTTCCGCGTGAGGCACACCTCGCCGAAGGCGCCGATGCCCAGCGTCTTGATTTTGACGAACATGGACTTGTCCATTTTGGCGCGACGCAGCCTGTTGTAGTTGGACTCCTTCTGGTTCAGCATCTTCCTCATCTGCTCCTGCTCCGCTTCCGACAGACCGGCCTGGACCGGGGAGGGGGGGGCGGGGCAGGGTGGGGTGGGGGCGGTGTCAGACGAGGAGGTTAAGAGTTAGTTACCATCTGCATATGTGTGTGTTTGTGTTTGTGTGTCATCATGGCTGACAGGCCATTTTTTAACCGGACATGACCATATTTGGACGACAGGGCGGATCTGACTGCTGCTACCTGTCAATCACAGTGTAGCCACGCCCCTGAAACCTCCCCTGCTTCCTGGTCCTGTTCCCTCTAAATGGATCATACTGTACAACATGAACATGGTGCTGTGGTGAAGAAGAGTTGGGACGTAAACTTAGTATGAAAATGTTTACTGACGTCATAAATCCATTTTCTCATTGACTTCTATACAAACCAACCAGTGGTGTCGCCCCCTGGTGGTCAGTCAGTAGAAGATGGGTTTAACGCACCTCTGCATCTGCGTCTTTACTCACAAAACTTATGCAGCTGAGCTCAAAATGATCACTGCTGCACGTAATACTGCAGTAACGTCTAAAAAATACTTTTGGGTTGGGCCGTCACCATGGTGAGGGGCGTGTGATCCCATCACATGAGGGCTATTTCTGATCACGGAGGACCCAGGAATGTGGCCTGAGCGCCACGCCCTCTGACCCCTGCTGTCAAATTTAACTCGTTGTGTGATTTGACTGTCTGGGTCCCGCTCTGGTTTTTCTCCTCCTCTGAGACGTGCCTTTCACTCGCTTCAAAGTAGGTCAACAGGGCAGAGGCCAAAGTCGTGATTCACGCAAACACGGGCGTGAACTCACCGACTCGGCGTGTCGAGACAAAGCTCTCGTTGTCTAAAAGCAAAGTCCTGCAGGAGAATGTTGTGGATGTCGACCTCTTGGACACCACTGCTCCATACAAACCCTCATTGGTCCCAACTGACAGGCAGACCAGCGGGTCTTGACACCGCTTGCTGCAAAACATGCTGATGATGAACTTCTTCAAGGACTTGCAACTGAAAAATGCTGTAACCAGCTACTACCTTTAACACAACAATAATGGTGTGAACCGTGTCTTCTACTCAAACAAACCTGAAGAACGTTCTGAGTCTCTTCAAGTGGATTTTTTACGATTTACTAACCTTTGCCAAAACTAAGGGCAGCCTGAACACCGGTGGTATTCTTTGGAAACCGTTGTGCAGTGACGTAAACGCCGTCTCACCTTGGACATCTCTTGTTCCAGCTGCAGCCGGCGGTTGAGCTTCTGCTGGTAGGTCTTCATCACGTTCTCGATGTGCTGCTCCATGTAGAACTTGAAGGCGAAGGGAGAATAGGTCTTGATGCGCGACTCCCTCTTCTCCTCATCACGTCCGTTCTTCCTCACCGGCACCGGCGACGTCTGGATCTGCTTCTTGTCTTTCACGGGCTTCTCCCCCTTGCCCATCTTGGTCTTCTCCTTCACCTGCTGGCTCTCCTCCCCTTTTCCGCTGCCTCCGCTGCCGCTGTGTGCGCTCCTGGCGACGGGGTCCTGAGCTCCACACATGGCCCCGACTCCCTCCAGGGCCCCCGGCTCGCCGGTTGCCCCGGACATGAGCAGATTTTTGGGGTACGGCGGCGGCGGGCAGCGCGGCTCCTGGGCGGGCTCCAGGGGGTACGTCTCCTCGGGCATGTAGGCCAGAGGTTCTGCCGCGTCCTGGGCCTGAGCGCTCATCCAGCCCGGGTGGCACGGGCCCACGGCCGTCTTGGGCTCCGGCCTCATCACGCGGATGCTCTTGACGGGCTGCTGGATGGGTGGGGAGGTTACGGCCGTAATGGTGTTCGGGGGGCCCAGGGAAGGCTCCTGTTTCCCAGCCGGAGGAGGCGCAGCCATCGCAGACCGGACGCCATTGGGCCCCGCGGAGCGACTGTTGAAAGAGTTGGTTCTGCTGGGGACGCGGACCTCCCCCCTGAACGGGCCCTGGGGCTGGGGTTGCCTGGTAGGGGGGGCCCCTTCGGGCCCCGGAGGCCCCGCCCAGTGGTGCTCGTACAGGTCCAGGTTGAGGCTGGCCCTGGATGGGGTCATCAGGGCCTGCGGCAGATCCGAGAAGTCGGGGCCCATGGCTGCCACCCCGCCAGGGGAACGGGACATCATGTGGACCTGGTGCGAGGTGGGGCTGGCCTGTCGGGGGTGCGAGTGAGGGGGCAGGTACAGGTTGGCGGGGTACCCTCCCCCCGCTCCTCCTGGCCCGTTCTGACCCATGGTGCCTTTCCCCTGCATGTTGACGTAGTTGTCTGGCGGCGCCATGGGGGGCGGCGCCATCTTGTTCTGGAAGGAGGGGGTCCTCTTGACACCATAACCTGCGGGCTCCATCATGTGAGGCCTCGCGTGACCGTAGTCGTAGTGCGGACCGGGCACGGGGCCCCCCGGGGGCTGCGGCTGGAGCTGCAGGGGCTGGCCTGGCACGTTGTAGCTCATCATGGACCCGTGCTGCTCCATGCCCCCCGGGTAGCCTTTCTGCTGGGCGCCCGGGGGGTACATGGTGCCGGCCGGGTTGCTCTGGGCGCCCATCACCGGTGGGTAGGTGCCCATACTGGGAGGGCGACCCATCGGGTTCCCCATGGCGGGACCCTGTGCCGCGCCGGACGGGGGCATCATGTAGTTCATGACAGGGGGGGCGCTCATGTAGGGTCTGGGCATCTCGCCCTCGGGGCCGTATCCCGTCGCCCCCTCATACATGGGAGCCCCCATCTGATGGTATGGGGGCATGGCGCCCGCTTCACCCGAAGCCTCCAACGACGGCCGGTGGTCCATGGCGTTCGGCATTCCAGCTTTTCCTGTGCGGACGAGGAACACGACTCAGCAGTTTGAAAAGGCGTCTGTCGCTTTAAGAGAAACATCCGGACCCCGTTCGTACCTGGTGAAGTTTGCTTGATGACTCGGACGATGAGCTCGTTGCGGGGGTCGAGGTAGCCCATTTTGCTGATGTACTCCAAGGCGGCCTCGATGTTCCTGCTTCCTGTCTGCTTCAGCGCCCGCACCGCCATCTCCTGCGAAGCACAAACAGAAACAGACGCTGGGAAACTTTTTTTTCCTTTTAACAAGAAGAGACCACTTTCTGACACACTTAACATTGTCTAAACACAAGCGGCTCTGCGGGAGTTTTACCCAAATAAAGATTTTAAAGATTCAGAAGAAGTCAGGAACTATTTGATGAAGGCTCTGGAGCAAAGATCTGGAATTACAACAAAATAAATACACATTAAAGGTACCAGAACAAAACCCTTAACATCGGCAATCACGAACACGTGAACGCACAACATGGCCGACATCCACACAACCCACAAACTTTACATAAGAGCACACAGCGTGCTCAGTAGGTGCTCCAGCACCTGCATCCTCTACGCTCAGGGTCGCGTACCAGCGACTTCCTGCGCCTGTTTCAACAACACAAAAAAACCCCACACACACCACCAGAACCAGGTCAAACGACCACTGGAGATGGGAATCATTTACGCGAGGGGCGGTGGGAAAGTTCCTTCTGGTGAAATTCCATAAAAATAACAGACTTGGGGAAGAGGAAAAGTGCGAGCTCGGCGCTCGGGGAGTTGGAATAAAGCCTCAGGATGGCTTGTAACGGCTGTAATTCTTCCATGTGAATGATTCAGGCGTTTGCAGCAGCAGGGCGCGGCCCCGTCGCTGAACCGTCCTGCAATTTCTCCTTTTAGCTCATTTAACACTCGAACACATCATGCATCGGCCCCGCACGCCTGCACACCTGCTTCCCAAAGCGCACCGTGATCCCTTCAAGGATCAACGGAGGCCTTCGGTCGCGGTCGAATCGCTTTCGCGACGACGTCAGAAAGCAGAGGAAGACGAGGGGAATGAGCACACGTGGAGATTGTGAAATGAATCGAGGGGATTTGGAAGCAGACGGCATTAAAGAGATTCCTGTCTGGCAGCCAGCTCTGAAACCCTGGATATGGGAGTTTCCCGTCATCCATTACACACCACGCAAATCTCCGACGCTGACCTGATTCTGCCGGAGCTGAGGCGCTAACACACCACAACAAAAAGCCCAAATAAAAAGCTCCAGATTGTGCGTTAAAGCGGAGTGTGTGGTCCGGCAGCTTCGTGTGAAACTGCGTTTTATTCGCACCCCCACCCCCCACCCCCCACAGGTGGAGCATGTGGAGGTGGTGGTGGGTCACTGCAACAAAAAAACAAATAAAATAAAAGTGGTATGTGGGTCACCTATGTGAAAAATGCAAAAAGGAGGAAAACCCTCCGAGCATTCCTCCGCAGTTTATGGATCATTCCAACGCCGCCTGTGTTCATTTAAAGTGTGGGGGGGTAGAAGCTCTGCAGCCCATGAGTCCAACACCACGCCGGAGACGGAGACTCCACCCGCGGGTGGATGAGTTGTATCTAATGCAGATCTAACAGGAGAATCCGTTCTAATCAAAGCTCTGACTTGAGCCGCCATCACATGACCCGTAACGTGACCCTGTCCGCCTCATTCAAATTCCCCCGCAGCGACGAGCCGCGGTCCACTTCCTGTTTTCTTCGCGCTGGGTAAACATGTAAACAAACAGGACGCCCAGATAAACACGGCAGAAAATCTATCTGCACCCCACCACCACCACCACCACCCCTCCAAGATGGAGCGACCCACACCTAGATGAGGAAATCCCCTCGAATGGCATATGACCTCACTGCAGAGACATGTGTGTGTGTGTGGGGGGGGGGGGGCTGGGCGCCCCCACTGGCCACATGCTGCAATAACACGGCAAAAAAAAAAAAAATACACTCCCCTGCTTGTGGGGGGTCACAGTGTTAAATCTAAACAAACAGCCGTAAAAATAACAATCTGAAGTGAAAGGCAGTCGAATAAAACTCCCGACATTAAAAATGAGGCGCCGTTATTCGTTTTTATTTCCTGGACTCCAAACACAGTAAAACATTCAAACTGGTTGTTTACACACTCGCACTAAATGTGAACGCTGCCCGGAGCTGCACAAACAAACAACGACTACAAACACCCGCGCTTCACGTGTGACTTTTATAAGCTGTACATGATAAATATTAAAAGCTCTAACGTGTGCATTATTATTTATGGACTATAAAAGAAAGAATCCCGGCAGCTGCCAGGTTTCTAACAAGAAGCAGGAGCAGCAGCGAGCACGTCCCTCTCCATTCTTAAATCTGAGATCACATGACACAAACTCCCTCCGCCGCCGCTTTAAATCAACTTTCTGCTTTGTGCGCTTTTGTTTCCTTAAAGAGCGCAGGTGTGGCATCTTGTGCGTTTCTGTTTTATTTTCCTGCGGCCGAATCGAACGGCGTCGGAGCGAGCGAGCGAGCGGCCGTGGGCAGGCTGCTCTCAAAGCCAGGAAATGCCACGGCCGCGCACTCTCTGTGTGTGTGTGTAGGTACACTGAAGCACGCAGCCGCCCGTTGCATCTGTATGTTCATGCACACGTAAATAAATCCCTGAGCTGGAGACTGACCATCACACACACACACACACACACACACCACTGTTTATACACCGTTTCCTGTGTGTGTGTGTGTGTGTGTTACATTCCTGTGTAGTGCTGGCTGCCAGAGCCGCCCAGTAATGTCACGTTGTGTCCCTCTCCCTCTCTCCCTCCCTCTCTCCGTCCTCCTCCTGCTCCACATATTTTGTTTTATCATTTTAAACTTTGCTTTAACGGCAAAACAATAACGCATAATGTACATTTTATTTACTGGCAAGTCCAGTGCAGAGAGCAGAGAAAACACAGAGAGAAGAAGAAGAAGAAGAAGAAGAAGAAGAAGCGCTGCAAGCGTCAATCCACTGATCAATAAGTTGATAAGCTGACCCGGTTGTTAAACCAGACCCAAAGTGAAGTTTTCACCGGCTGAACCAGAACTTTTCCTCGGACTGTGCCTTTAAACACAGTTCTGTCACTCAGCGTTGGAACCAAGGCCAAAAACATCTGGGTTCAACATCTGCTGAGCACAGAAGATGTGATGATGGTGTCATGACCCCCCCCACACACACACACACACACACACACACACACACACACACACACACTCTTCTGGGGTCAATAAACTTTTTCAACACAGAACTTTGTAAAACGGATCAGATCTTGGGTTTAGAACTCGACCGCAAAAATCACCGGCCGACGATAAACAGAGCAGAGGAATAAAGTTTTATTCAAAGTGAGAGATTTACTGGAACCATCAACACGCAGTCACGCTCTGCTTCTTGTTGTTTCCTCTCTCGGGCCGCGTGTGTGTGCGTGTGCGTGTGTGTGTGTGTGTGCGCGGGGAGGCGGGGCCCACTGACCCCGGCTGCCATGGCGACAGATGTTCCCCGCTCACATTCCTCGGCCCAGGAAGCAGGAATTCAAGCTATTTCCAATCTGGAAAGTCTCTCGCGCTCGCTCGAAAATATCCAGCGCCACATTTACGCTCTCGCCGCGTAGACCCGAAGAGCGCGCACACACACACACACACACACACACACACACACACACACACACTCTTATTCTGCATCAACAACACTTTGTGTCTCTTTGACCCACTTCTAGTTCTGCAACACATTCCCTCCAAATCGAAGCCACATGGGGCGCGTTCGGGAACACGGGGCGGGACGTTCATACATCACTTCCTCACAGGAAGTGACCTTCAGCCTGCGGGCCTGTCTTCCTCCCTCCTCTTCCTCACCCACGGCGGCCAGCGAGCGGCCGCGTTTGAGCGAGTGGCGCCTCGCTTACGAACCGGCGAGGAAAGCCAACGCAAACACACACACACACACACACAAACACACACACACACACACACACACACACACACACACAGCTTCCAAGTCAAGTCACACCTCATCGTTACATAAACGCCGCAGCGTTTGCTCCATCACATTTCATGTGCTTAGCGTGCACCAGATTCCTTCCATGACCACACACACACACACACACACACACACACACACACACACACACACACACACACACACACACACACACACACACACACACACACACACACACACGCACACACACACACACACAGCGGACGACCTGTGCGAGCAGCGGCGAGAACCTTGGGGAGTGAAAACGCCGGACGCGCCCTCCTTCCCTTCACTTCCGTTCTTTCCCTGTCATCTCAATGCGTGGCATACCACCACCACCACCACTACTACACCACCCCCCCACCCGCTCCCCCTCCAAAACATTTCCTCCTTCAAAAAAAAAAAAAAAGGCGATTATGTAACGAGCCACATTTGCAGCCGGAGAAGACGGGAAAGACGAAGGAGGAGGAGGAGGAAGAGGAGGAGGAGGGAGGCTGATAACAGCGAACAGGGAAGTGAAGGAGGAATCAGGTGAGGGGGGGCATGAAGTCCATGGGTCAAAGGTCAAGGGGTGAATAGTGTGGAGCTCTCTGATTGGCTGACAGACATCAACTCCTAATGTCACAGCAGCCGATGATCAATTGATTACAAAACGGATCATCTGAGAGAAAACTGATGGAACTGATGCATTTAATCAGTGACACCAGTAATCCCTAATCTGGCCGAGTGGACAGACGGGCCGGAGACGGGAGGAACTGTTCCACCCTGCTGCCATTGAATGTTCACTTCCTGTTTGTATTGACCGGTCTGGGCCAATCACAATGGTGGCGCTGAGGACGAGGAAATGGCTGCCACACACTTTATTTTATTTAAACCAGATATTTTGTTTTATTTTATTTTGGTAAATTATTTTATTTTATTATTTTTGTTTTATTATATATTGGTAAATAATTTTATTTTATTATTTTTGTTTTATTATATTTTGGTAAATTATCTTATTTTATTTTATTCTGGTCAATTATTCTTTTTTATTCCACCTTCTCAGAGGAAGTGACTTGATGACAGGATTTCCACAGACGTCGTGTTTCGCCGTCTCACAACAGACGCACCCGGACCGGCTGCCGGGCCTGAAGTTCTGTGCAGCAGGTGCAGGGAACCGCAGCGGCCCAGTTGCGCAACTTCAGTGTTTGACAACACAAAGTCTGGTTTTTTTTTTGTACCACAACTCAACGTGAGCTGGTTCAGGAGGCTGCGGTTTGATGAGGGGGGGGGGTCAACTCTCAGGCTCTGACCCCTGATTAACAGGATCCACATGAGATCCCCCCTGCCCCCCCCTGCTCGCCGTCTCCCGCGGAGAGGGAGCGCTTGCATTCCTCACCCGGGAATGCCAAAAACACCGCCCGGTTGGGAAATCCACCTGATACTGTATTTCAACATTTCAGTCCCCGCCCCCCCGCCCCCGGGTTACATAACCGCAGGAGCGCTCGCGTAGGAGCGCTTGCTTTCATTAAAACATTCCTGGCTGAGGGGGGCGGGGCCACACCTGGTCACACACACACACACACACACACAGGAATCCTACTTCACCTTCATGACGATGCATCTCCTGTTTTTCTTCTTATTATTAATTTATCTTGTCAGGAAGTTTCGTGAGTAAATTTCCTCAGAACATCTTTACAAACTGATTCACACTGTTGCAACACAACCGCAGACACACACACACACACACACATACACACACCCTCACCTGGTCACAGCCGGCGTTCACCAGCTCCTGCAGCATCTGCCGGTTCACCTCGCCGGCGCCGGCCGGGTGTCCCGACCCGGAGGACGGGCCCGACTCGTTGGCGAAGGGCATGAGTGACTTGCGGATCTCGCGCAGGGCGTTCTGGTAGTTGTTGAACTTCTGCGGGGGCCGCAGCTGCTGCTGCCGGCCGGCGGCGTCCTTGCCGCCCTTGCAGTCGGCCCCCCGGCCGCCGTCGGCACGGGTGCCCCCCCCGCCGCCGCCGCCGCCGCCACCGTGCAGCGCCTGGCTCACCAGCTTGGCCGGCTGCTTCAGGCCCTCCTTGATCTCCTGCAGCCGCTGGCGCGTGTTGCCCACGTACGGGGCCGCTGGGAAAGTCTTTGGCCTCATGGCCTCGGTGCCCGAGGGCAGGCACCTCCTCTAACACACACACACACACAGACAGACACGCAAACGAGCGCTCCCCCCAGCAGATCCCTCTTGACCCCGTTGACCTGCAGATAAAGCGTCTCCAGCAGCAGACTGCAGATCTGGGTCCCTTATTTGCTCGTGCGTCTCTTTGCGAGGGGCGGGTTGGGGGCGGGGCCGGACGAAGACGACGCCGGGACGCTACAGGCGTTTCATGGCGCGGCTTTCAGGGCTCGGGCTCCAGCGTGTTCCAGGTAACGTGGCGGTTCGTGAGGGCGGCGCTGAGCCGAACCGGGACGCCGCCGGTCCGCGCCTGCGGAGGAAGAGACGCAGTTAGTGTGTGTGAAGACCGGGGTTGTTGTTGTTGTTGTTGTTTTCTTACTGCCTAAGTTACGAGGACAAACAAACAAACAAACACATGGACGCCGACCTCGTCGTTACGGCAGAAAAGTGGAGTTACTTCAAACATCGTCACATGATGACAGACTCAGCATCAGTGCGGCTGCATATCTGATGCATTATTCAGGAATGTCATGGGTCATACCCCCAACACACACACACACACACACACACACACACACACACACACACACACACACACACACACACACACACACACACACACACACACACACACACACACACACAGAGCAATGCATACTCGCGGTTGCAGAAGACAGTCACTGAATACTGTGCTGTGTAGGTCATGGGTAAACACACCCCTCTGCAGCGTGGGGTCAGAGCGAGTCAGCCCCCTACACACACACACACACACACACACACACACACACACACTCCCCACCATCAGACATTTAACACCGTCTGACACATCTTATCTGGGGGGCATACTCCACATTCTGCCGCAGCGGTGTCGCTCGTCCAGAGCCGACACACATGTTCCCGTCGGGAGCGTCGCGTGACGGCCGGCGGTCCAGCGTGACGCTCCACATCTGGGGCACGTGCTGCGTTTATGTGTCCGGCGAGCGACGGCAGCAGGATGAAGAATCACACGGCCGATAATTTGCAATTTCTTTGATAAACTGAGCTCAGATCAGCGTGGACCAGGGGACTGATCAGATATAACACAATGTGTGTGTGTGTGTGTGTGAGTTAATGAGCTTGAACATGATTGACCTCCCAGGCCAATTAAAGGGGGGGGGTTAACTTCACTGGCGTGTTTTTACTTGTACAACCTCATGTCTGTCATTCCTGAGGTTTATTTAAGTGACCTGTGTGTGTGTGTGTGTGTGTGTGTGTGTGTGTGTGTGTGTGGTCCTCCGTCATGTTTCTGACAGGCAGGTGGGTCGGTCGCCGGTCGTCCCGACACAGACGGCGACCACTGGTTTCTTCAGTCCCAGCAGAGGCTCATGGGAGTTGTAGTTTTTTTTTTTTTTAATACAGCTGCTGCTTGTGTCAGACGGATATAAAAAAAAAATAAAAAGTTGCAGCTCATTACAATTAAAAGAATATCTGATAGGAGCTTTGCATGTATCCTGATGGAGCAGAGGAAGACAGGACCCCCCCACACACACACACACACACACACACACACACACACACACACACACACACACACACACACACACACACACACAGACACACACGCCTCCATCCCCCTGGGCCATTTCTCAGACCGACACAGCGCCCACTGTTTGCACAGATAAAACTGTGTGGAGATGAATAACATGTTGTTTTTTTCACGTTGGTGGTGCTGGGGGTGGAGGTGGGTGGTGGTGGTGGGCGGGGCCGCGCCGCTGAACGCGTGAACGTCGCCCCATCTCTGGGATCTCTCGCCCCCATTCCTGCGATGCTTTGGGCACCGTGTCGGAGCGACGAGCGGCATGCCATTCCACAAGTAAGTACAAGTAAAGTCATACCAGCGCCGAATCACGGGACGTCCCAAAATAACACCCCCCATAGACTGAGGGGGGGGCGGCGGGTTTAAGAATTTACCACAAAAAGAAACAAAGATATTTTTCTGCAGAAACACAAACACTTATCTCTGCTCTGACCTCACAACACAGCTGAGGAGAAATCCCTCTCCATCTGTCGTCTAAACGACTAAAATCTTAAATCTGTGCTGATAAATAAACAGATAATTCCACTTTTTACTGTAAAACATCTTTAAAAAAGCCCATGATGTAAACCGACCGGTTGGTTTCATACTTTTTTTTTTTTGAGTAACAAACTGTTGAGCTGTAAAGTCGTGCAGTTCCTGCAGCGACCACCGGGGGCGGCTGAAGTGGAAAAACAAAAAAAAAACAAAAACACAAAACCAACATGTCTCTGGAAACAGGCGGCTGATTTTTCCACACGGAGCCGAAAGAATCCAAATCACTTCATCTTGTTGCTGAATTCTTATTTCAGAGGAATCAGCTGAGATGGTAAATTCATGTTGATGTGTGGAGAACTTTTCAGAAAACAACAACAAATATTTTATAATTATATTATATTAAAGTTTCATAAACTTTTCCTTACGCTCGATCTGTGTTCTGGGATGTAAACTTCTATATTTATGTTTATTTTTTTAAATCAGGTTTTAACTGTGAGTTGCCTCACACACACACACACACACACACACACACACATATTTGTACAGATGCAGAGAGAGACAGAGACGATTGCGTGACTTTTCTTCTTCTTCTGCTTTTGTTGTGCGACTAAGTTTGTACAAACTGACACTTCACCTGAATGTGTGAGTTGTTTTTTAAGGGGGGGGGATTAAACCCTGTAATCTGAGCAAAGATGATAAATCCAGCCTCCCTCCCTCAGAACCAGAACACACCTGCACCATCAGCATCCAGCACCGACCTCACTGAGCTGTTCTGCACACACACACACACACACACACACACACACACACACACAACATCTGCCAACATCTGCCAGCACCCCCGTACCTGCCGGCACACTGCTGATGCTGCACAATGGGTCTGTTTGTTTACAACCACAAAATAATAAATAAAACCCAAAAATAAAAATGAAATGTGACCTCCTGCCTCAGGAAAATAAACTGGCATTGACACACACACACACACACACACACACACACACACACACCTGAGTGGATCAAACAAAACACTGCAGGCAGTGAAATGTAGTAAAGGTGTGTCACTGTGTGTGTGTGTGGGCAGCACACCTGAATGAAACACATGTTGCATCAGTGCTAAAACTATGCAGCTATTTGAATACGGCACATTCAGATCAGATCTGCACATCTGCATAAATCACACACACACACACACACACACACACACACACACACACACACACACACACACACACACACACACACACACACACTACATCCCTCCTGTCATGTTTTATGTGGAAAACATGGAGACCCTGTGCAGCAGATATATAACTGTGGTAACATGGGGGTGGGATGGGGGGGGGCATACCTGGGGTGGGGGGTGACATACTTGGGGGGGGCACTTTCATCATAACTGTAATTACTTGACTTTATCAGCAGGGGACCATGACACGTTCAGTCTGCATATGTGTTTAAAAAGCCTTTAAATCAAAATGTGACGTAGGTTTAGTCTATGCATGGGGGGGGGGTCTGGGGTCGGGGTCGGGGTCGGGGGGGGGGGGTAGGAAACCCCTGTTTTAACGTCCTGTGGCCTCCTGTGACGGGGGGGGGGGGGGGAACAGAAAAGCTCATATGCACAGCGAGTTGACTTTTAACCCCGGAGAGACGTTTGTTTTAATCACAGGCAAACGCGGTTCTGTTCGCCTGGTCCCAGACCCAGGCGGGTCGGAACTTTGCCCCCCCCCCCTCCTCTCAGCAACAAGTCGTGAAAATAAAGTTCCAGTTCCCCCACCACTCCCCTCCCCAAAAAGGTAACTCTCAACTTACCATGTGATAGAAGCGGCGGAGAAGAAGTGGATCCCGTCAGCTCTCGCTCTCTCTCTCTCTCTCCCCCCACACACACTTTCTGTAGTCGGTCGCTTCGGGTCCGGTTCGGGTCCGGTTCGGGGGCCTTGCGGCGCGGGGACGGGTCCTTGCGGGGCTCAGCGGACGCGCAGGAGCGGGCCGAGCGGGATGAAACGAGCCTCCATTTTCTCCCCAGACTCCGGGCAGGAGCAGAAATGCAGCACAAAGTTGGACACTCGCTGCATTGTTAACATTCCTCAGGTCACGTGACGGACCGACGCACGTCAGCACGTCGGAGATCGTCCGCCGCGCGGCGGCGTCTCACTCCGCCGCGGATTGATCGACCAGGAAGTGAACAGGCCGAATAACGGTTGTGATGCGTTTAGATACGTTTTTTGTGGTCGGATTACGGGATTCTTTAGGTTTTGTGGTCATTTTGTGTTCTTTTGTTGTTGTCTTGGAGTATTTCGTGATCATTTGTGTCTCTTTTTAGTCGTTTTTTAAATTCCTTGTAGTATTTTGTGTCTCTTTGTGGATGTGATTTTGTGTTTTTGGGGTATTGTGCATTTATTTCTCTACTTTCTTTGTCATCTTTTTTTTAAATTAATTGTACAACCAAAAACGTGAGCAGTTGCTTTATTCGGTGGCTCCAATTTTATATGGAAAGTTATTGTGTTTTAAAAGTAAGTCAAACAAAAAGGCATCAAATGATGTAAACTAATTAAAACAATACCATGTAATTTAATTTCTGGTGTAAGAGTTTGTATTTCTGTCGACAGCTGGAGGCGTCAAAGTTTGAAAAACATTAAACGCCGCTCGCAGTGACTTTTAAAAAGCAGCAGAGTGAGACATCCAGCTTTTTCCCCTTCTCTGACCGCACATACTCTAGGCGGGGCTTCCTCCAATGCATTTCTCTCTTTGATAAATGAAAAAAAAAATGTTTAAAAAAATGAGTCTATTACTCAGTCAGACTTCTGTGGCCGAGGAAAGAATCTTGAGTGATGAGCCACAGGCCGCGAATCAGCGTGAACGTAAGAGAAAGGTCAAACACGTGGGACGAGGAGCAGCACAGTCTGAATACCTGCAAACACATCGTCTGTCCACAGCGCGAGGTGGACAGACGTCACTGGGACATTTGTCTCTGAAGACGTTTCATTCGGCTCAACTCGCTTTATTTCAGAGCTGAGGGAAAGGGAACCCGACGACCGACAAAAAACCACTCGAACCCGAACGTACAGTAACGGTGTGGAGATTCAACCCGCACTCGTTCATCAGCAGGTCTGACCCCCGACACCCACCCCCTAACAGGAAGTGCTGCATTTCATGCGGTAATAAATAAGAGAAGAAGTCCAGGTGCTCCCGCGCCGTGATCGTCCTTTAATCGGTGCGGGAGATTTCACGTTGTGTGTGTGTGTGTGTGTGTGTGTGCAGTAAAGGGAAGACTTAACGTCAGCAGAGACGACCCGCCTCACCAGGGGCCCCACAACAGAAGGCACGTTCCATATGTCTGTACCGCGGCACGCCCGGCCCACCGTTGTAGAGCCGGCGCCAGAACCGAGCCAGCGCAGCCTCTTCCTGTTATGTGTGTGAAAACAACAACAACAACAACAAAAACCGTGTGTGTTCTGATCGACGTGTGATTACTTGACATCATCTGGAGTTTACAAGTGGGAACAGCATACGCCAACCAGAGCGCGCAGCGAGTCCGACGACGCCGAGATAAACGGCGAAGGCACCGGCGATGCGAGACCAGGGTCTGGGTCCGGACCGGGTCCGGTTCCACGGCGCTGGATGGAGCTGTGAGACGTTCCCCAGACGTCTCCCTGTGGTGCGTCCTCACGGTTCAGCCCGGTTCCAATCGATTCCGCCGGAACACGCTGAACAGAGCGTGCCGGACGCCTTCTGGGAAATCGTTCCCGCCGCCTCGCCTCTCTTCCAATCGCTCGCTTTGGGTCGGCGCGACCCGTGAAGAAACGCGGAGGCGCGTCAGAGGGAGCGGCGCTCAAACGTGACGTTTGTCTCTGTGAAGTGGCGTTCGCCGCTCGTGTGACATCAGAGCGACTTGTGCGTTTTCTTATTAAAAAACAAACCCGGTAACTTGCGGAGCAACTTCCTTCCTTCCTCGACATCACGCAGAACATTTTTTACAAATCTGAAACTTTGGGTTAAATCCAAAGGCTCAGGAGGAAAACTGTATTAGAATATTTTAAAAATACGTGTTTTTAAAAACTAGTGCGGCCTGGTAAACATCGACATCGTTTCTGATTGCGCGGCCCAGGCTGGAACCGCCCGGTCCAAGTGCTGCAGCATAAGTGAATCCCAGCGGTGGTGAAAACCTCAGGCCCCGTCGGAACACGGGCGAGTCCAACGCGACCGCCGGACACGGGCAGCGCGGCCCGTGAACGCACCGAGCTGCTGGTCCTCCGGTTTGGACCCGTTTGTGCGACGCTTTGAGTTGTTCTTTAGAAGCAGGGAACAAACAACCAACAACCACCCCACCCCCCCACAGCGGAGGGAGGGAGGGAGGAACCGGTGAAGTCAGCCGCCGGAGCGTCTTCTTGGAATGACACAAAGGAAAATGTGCACGATGCAGGACTAGATAATCCTAGGGATTATATATGTCAGTATATACAAACGAACGTAGAGATGCATTTGATCATACTTTTGTCATTCTGAGGCTAAACTTTTAAAAAACTAATTAATCCCAACGCCAAGTCTGCATCAGTTCAGTTGCATAACTGAGTGACATCACCTCTCAGCAATGTGGCGTCTGGACCGGTTTGATCCAGATCGCAGCGCGAGTCCGGGTCCGTACTAAGGTGGATCCGTGTGGATGAAGCGCGCGTCGTGCTACTCGAGCGGCGCGGCCGAGATGCACAGGTTGTTTAAGGCACAGGCGACTTGCACGATCTTGTCGAAGGTGGAGAGGTTGGAGGTGCGCTCGGGGGCCGTGGTGAAGGGGCTCTCCACGGGGCCCGTCAGCATGGCGTACCGCCGCTTCACCATGGAGATCACCCTCTCCACGTGCCTCTGCACGCTCGCCGGCTCCAAGGAGGCGTCGGCCGGCGGCGGGCCCCCCTCCGCCTGCCCCTGGTGGCCGCCGGCGATCTTAAACGCGGCCCCGCGGGCGGTCACGGCGTCGCCGATGTCCAGGTTGCGGCTCGCCAGCACCACGTCGCCGGGGAGAAGCTTGCAGAGGAATCCGCAGCCCTCGGCCAGGCTCTTGTCGCTGACGTTTCCCAGCACGCCCCTGGACACGAAGGTGACCACGCCCTGCGGAGCCACGCCGATCAGGTACTTCAGCACGTTATAACTCGGCCCCGCCCCCTGCTGCTGCTGCTGGTTGCCCCGGGAAACCGGCTCCTCAAAGGGCACCGTGAAGCAGTCTATGATGACGGCGCAGTCGGGGTGGGAGGCGCGCAGAGCGGCCGGCAGGTTCTTGCGGAGCTCGGCCCTGGAGGGCCAGAAGACGGCCGTCGGCACCAGAGTGGCGGACATGATGTTGACCATGCGGTGGACCGTCCTGGTCACCGTGCCGACCTTCACGCCGAAGCGGTAGGCCAGGTCCTGATTGCGGAGGTCCAGGCGGAGGCGCATCAGCGTCAGCAGCAGCTGCTGGAACTTGGAGAGCTTCACGTTCTTCATGGCGTCCATGTGCGGCGCCAGCAGCCACATGACCGTCTCCAGGACAAAGTAGTTGGGCAGACCCGTGTAAAACTTTACCTTCTCCGCGTCGTTCCTCAGGGAGTTCTCCGACAGCGACATTTTCTCCACAGACTCCCTGAGGGCCTGGTTCTCCTTCTTCAGGGCTTTCAGGATCTCCTCGAAGTTCGCCGGCGCCTCGCACGCCAGGGCCAACTTTCCCTTCCTGCCGTCACTCGCAGGCTCCTCGTCGTCCTCCTCGTCTTCGTCGGTGCTGAGGGACGAGGACGTGCTCTCCTCCGCGGCGGCCTCCCGCTCCACCGCCTCAGGATGCTCCGCCCCCGCAGCGCTGCCCTGGCCCTGCAGGAACAGCAGGGCGTTGGCCGCCTCCACCCGAGCCTCCTGCTTGTCCAGGATCTCCAGGGCGCCCGGCTCCTTCATCTCTGGGGACAAGGGGGCCGCCGTGAAGACGGACGGAACATAGTCCGGAGAACGCGGGTTCTTCACCTGTTTACCTGCACGTGGACAGACATCACTGTAAACTTATCAGTAAAACTGCAGTGCTAACTATGTGATGGGTACATTATGGAACAAAGAGATGGAGTTTTCCTCAGTAAACTCACGTCTGTGGAGTTTGGGGCTGGAGATACCTTATATTATCTTGTTATTAATAATAAAAATCCTTCAGTAGCTGCAGCCCTAGTTTCCTTTTAACTATGAACTTGTCCGAATGACTTGAAAACACTTTGGTTCTATTAATTTGACTTTTGCAGTAATTCCAATTTCAGTTTATTATCATTGATTTTCATATTTAATATTTAATATCCGTGAAACTCAATTCTCTGAGGGTTTTCAGCTGAAAGTCTATCAGGCAAAAATCTATGATGATAACGGAGAAAATAATTACAATGACGCCTAAACAAGGCGTGCTGCGCACTGGCATGACTCCAGTGAGGCGGCTGGATGTGAACCACATAAACCCACTGGTAATGAGATGCAGAGCCGCTGTGCGCCTGCGACCCGGATCCAAACAAACAGCGGAGCCGCTACCGCGTCCCCACCTGAGATGAAGTGGGTGCTGCACAGGCGGCTGCCGTCGTTGGGCACCCAGCCCTCCCGGTTCACGGCGGCGATCCAGCGCTGCTTCCGCTCCGGGTCCCGCGGGAAGCGGTAAAGGACAGGCTGGTGCCCGGGGTGCGTCGGTTCCTGCAGCCGGCCACCACACACGTGTGAACCATAGTAAGGCCACGGAGGAGCGTGGAGGTGCGCGGCCGCGGCTTGTTGGCTGTTTTTGACTCCCAAAATGGTGGACGACGAGAGGGTGGGAGGAAGGGGGGGGAAAAAGAAAAAAGGAAAAGAAGCTGGGGAACGTCATTAACGGTCGTTTGCATCCGACGCTCTGATTGGACGGTTGTAAGGTGACGTCGCTGAAATGTGATCCTCGCTCACGCGGGGCTACAGAGCCAACGGTCCGACACGCTAGCAAGAAAATGCAATTATGGCGGTAATAAAGCGGGAAAAGATGGAGATTATGGGGGTTTACAGGAGGCAAATGAGAGGAGCGGAGAAACAAATCACTAAATGAAACGTTTGCGTTGTTGTTCACTGAATAAACGAGTTGTCATCACCCGTTCAGTGGTAACACGGTGGTTAGAAACGTCACTGTACAGTTCACAACACATTACTGTGATTTTATATATATACACACAGCCACATTATTAACAAACAATGGGCACCCCCACACCTCAAGACTCCCATGTGCTTTGTGTCTCTTTGTCTCCATTCACGTCTCTGTGTGTTGTTATTTTGTGTTATCTTGTGGTGTGCGTCTCTTTGTTGCTGTTGTGTGTCATCCTCTTCAACCAGCACTGGTGTTTGTCATACTTTTGTGTGTCTCTGTCGTCATTTTGCATCTCTGTGATGGTTTGGGGTTTTTGAATCATTAGGTTAGTTTCACACAGTTCTAACTTCTGGTGTATCATGTGCAGGGCTGTGTTATTATGTATTATATACAACTCTATTTATAGATTACAGAAGTACAAATGATTGATTGACTCCTCACAACTGCACCTCTGTCATTTGAAGATGGAGGTGCGACGCGCAGGTGCTTGAGTCCAGGTGAGACCAGATCCCTGGCTGCTGATTGGACAGCGTTTATTTGCGCGTGCTCAGCCTGTACACAGACGCGTTGCCGGCTCCTCGGACGTGCTCCAGCCTCTTGAGCTCGGTCAGACAGAGGATGTAAACAGGCGTCGTGGTTCCAACATTGGTGATGCTCCTCAGCTCCGCCATCTGAAGCTCCGCCCTCTCTCCTGCAGAGGGCGCCACACAACAGCAAGCCAACGTTTTTACTGTACACAAACACGTTAGTTATGAGTATTAACTGCATAACTGCACAAATCGTTCTAGCTCGGTGATAAGACTGACTGTTACCGCTGCGTCAGAACCTTCCTCAGTTTCTAATTGGATCGGGTTCTCACCCTGACATCCATCATCTGACTCCAGAGAGACATCCGGACCTTGTCTTGAACACATTCACTGACCTGGAAACTGGGCTGTGAACTTGTTGATGTTGTGGACGGCCTGGTTCAGGTTGTACAGAGTCATCTGCCTCAGGTAGCTGGGTAAACTCTGGAACTCGCGCTCTGACACCACGGACAGACTCGCGGCGCTGGGGGGAGGGGACGTCTCACAGTTAAAATCTCACTTTCAAAAACTGCAGACTTCACTGACAGTTGATTCTACAAAGAAGATCAATCCCCAGGTAGTTAGTTAAGTTCTCCTCTGTTACTTCACCTTGGTTTGTCTTTCTCTGGCCTGACATTTGGGTGCACGGCTGCTACTTCAGACTTTTTCAGCTGAGCCTGGGACACAAGCTAAAAAAATAACAGAAAACAGGAGGCGTGGGACAGGGAGGATGAATTCAGCGTTTTATAAGTCTGGTTCTGATATTCTGGATAACGTGTCCAACACATTTAAAGTCTGTTCAATGTGTGTTTAAAACCAGAGGATCCCTGGGAGGCAGGGAGAACTTACTTTACAGATGTCCTGTGTGACAGAGCTGAGGTCGGGCATCTCTGGGGTGCCGGGCTCGTGGTAGGACTTCCTGACACGAGGGGTCCCCAGGCTGAACTCCTGGGTGGGCCCGTCCAGCTCCGGGCTGCTGGCGGGGGGCTCCTCCTTGGTTGTGGCTTTACGCTCGCTGGTCTTCTTTGAAACCTTTGCACTTCTCTGTGAGGACGAGACGAGGCAGGAGGCGTTAAACACAGCATCACGTGTGAACTATGGGCTCGCTGACAAAACGTACATTTTGTAGAGAGTTTCCCAGACAGGACTCCAGGTTTGGCATCTCTGGCATCTGCTTGTCCTGCAGACCCATGATGGAGATCTCCGGCACGTCGTACTCCCATGTGCGTTTGGAATCCGCCGCTCCGTTGTGAGGAGGCGTTGGAAGTTTGAAGTCGTAGCCGTCATCATCGGCTCGCGTGCCGTCAGGCTCGCGCTGCTGCGCGCTCTGCAAACACACGAGACGGCGCTGCTGTGCGATCGACCGGTCTGGATGTGACATACAGAAATGAGTTTCGAGGACGTCTCTACCTTTTTGGCGCTGACGAGCCGGTTCACGTACGGGGTTTGAAACGCCGGGAGCTCGGGGCTGGTCGGCAGGTTTCCGGGGCGACCAGGGGAGTCGGGGTCGCCGCTGCCTTGTGCAGGCGGAGAGCAGTGACGGTTCGTCTTCTTAATCTTGAACCCCGGGGTGCAAAACACAGGAGGCTCTGGAGACGCCAGGTTCTCTGCTGATGGCAGCGAGAACGCAGCAACTCAAGGAGATACATGGATCAGCGGCGCCATGCAGTTTAACTCTGCTTTTTTTGTAATTTATAAAACAGGCAGCATCATATTTTCCTGGGAGGTGATAGTGGAGGCAGTTTCATACCTTTTCTCTGCAGAGTCTCGCTCAGCGAGTCCACTGGTGGTGCAGGGTTGTCTTGCTGTAGCCTGTAAAGAAGAGCTCAGTCATAAAGCTGTGACGTGATGACAGACTGTGGTGGCTCTGCTGCACTTCCTGCAGGTCACCAGTAGGGGGCAGATCACACACTGGAAGGCTTCTCTACCTTTGGGGCTTCTCCACGTTCTTGCGGAGCAGGTCCATGGTGAAGTCGTTGTTCAGACACATGGTGTGCTCCGAGATGCCGAAGTCGTGCATCTGCGGCGTCTGTAGCTCGTCGTCGTCCATCCGCAGGGCGCATTTGGGCGTAATGGGCATGGGTGGCGCGGGCGTATGGAGGGCGGGGTGAGGGAGGCTCATCTCAGGCATGGGCGGCGCCTCAGAGCACCACTCTGCCCCGGCCAGCGCTCTCTTCAGCTGCATCTCGGACAGGCCGAAGTCAGAGAGCTGCGGGGTCCGCAGCGCGTCAGCGCAGGGCGGCGGCTCCATTTTCGTGGGCGACGAGGCGTCGTCACCTCCGGGCTCCTCCTGACGACCCTCCTCTTCTTCTGCTGAATTGGTTTCTGCGACCTCAGCTTCTGACTCCTGACCTTTGTCTTCTGCACAACAGACAGTCACAGTAAGGTCACATGTGGCCGGCGTGAACACAGCTGAGCTGAACCTGTGTACATGCCGACACAGCGTGCGTGTGTGCGTGTGTGTGTGTGCGTGTGTGTGTGTGTGTCTTTACATGAATCACTTTCACACACACACTCAGCTCACCGCTGGCTCTCTGTGCGCCTCTGGGAGCTTGGTAACCATATTTTTCCCAGTGAGCCTTGAGCTGCTGCACGTCCTTGCCCACCCTCTGCTCCATCACCCTGCAGGCCCTGATGAAGCTGCTCACTTCATTCTCCTGCGCTCTCTGCTGAGCCAGCTGATCCTGGATCTGCCCCTGTGCAAGAACAGACGGGGATCTGCTGTCAAGAGTGAGCAGGCCTGAAGACTTATCATGTACATAGTGGAATTTACTCAATACTTAGGTACTTTACTTTAGTGTAATATCAAGTTACTTGTACCTTAACACGTCTACTACACTACATCTGACAGATATAATAACTAGTTACTTTACAAAACACGATTTCACATGAAAAATATATGACGTGTACAAATGATTTATATTTATTTAAAATGTGATCACTAATAAACAAACTTGTCCCAATACTTTTACTGCATTAGGATTATTCTGGTAGAATCTTGATGAAGTACCATTACATGAAGGTACTTTTACTGAAGTACAACATCCGAGTACTTCTTCCAGCACCGTTATGAACCAGACGGCGTGACAACACGGGCCGTTAAACGTCAGATTTAATGAACGGAGTGTGGTCCACGGCTTCCACCGTGACGTCACCGCCGTACCTTCAGGTTGGCGACGTCACAGTTCACCTGGTGGTAGGTTCGCATCGCTCTGGCGGTCGTGTCTGGAGGGAGAAAGAGCATGAGCGAACGGAGCGACGCGTGCTGCGGAGCAGGCCGAGCGGCAGGCGCGTCTGTCGGGGGGCCACTCACCGCTGTCCCCGCCGTCGTTGCGGGTTTCGAAGGAGCGCCGGAGCTCGGCAGTTTGTGACTCCAGAGTCACCGCCAGCTTCCTCAGCTGCGAAAAGAACTGAGCGGTCGGGTCCATTTCCACAGAAGAAGCCGGAGCCGACGACACTTTCGGTCGAGCCGTTTGTTTACCTTCTCGCCAGTTTTCGATTTTGGCGCCTCGGCCGCTTCCGGTTTCAAGCGGAAGTTGCTTCTTCTTCTTCTTCTGCTCGGCGTCGAAGTTCTTTCCTTCGTGCCCAGCGCCCCCTGCGTTTACAGTCAGAACCGCACTAACATGTTTCAGACATCTTTTCTCAACCTGTTGTAATATAAGGACTTTTATTAATTTAAGTTTTTTTATATTTAAGATTTTGGGATCTTCATTGTACCGATATGTAATATTCAGAAACACTACTGGCAAGTTTCACAATAACTTCAGTTTTAGCTGCTTTTCCCATGATCCTTTAATTTCTGGCTGATTTGACCTGACCAAGATTAACCGTATAATTGTCTCATAGTTTCAGATCAAACGTTGTTGTCTCAACATCTGAAAAGAGTGAAGTTACATTTGTACTTGTGTCGTGCAGCATTGTTCAAGTTCAGACAGAGCAGTAGGTGTGCAGATCTCTTATCAGACACAGTGAGGAGAGCGTATAAATATTGGAGGAGCTGTGAAGGTCGGGTCAAACCTGCACGCAGCCCGACCGAGGTGAGAAGAGTGAAGGGATTTACACAGATTTCAATCACACGTCTCTCGTTAAGTGGAAGTGGGGAGTGTGTGTAACAGTTTTCACTTGTTCCATACAGCTAATTTGTCAGCACAAAGCTCTGGAGCCATGGCGATGTTTGGGAAGGTTTTGGAGCCAGTGGGCTACATACAAACCGTGAGGTGAGTCTCCCTCCCATATGTCGACCTGTCGCTGCTCCTGCCACATGTTTAAATGGAGTCAGGATTGTGTTTGTGTGTTTGTTATTCAGGGTCCTGGTGCAGGGCATCTGCTCCTACCTGGGCGGCAGTGCCACGGCGGAGGAGACCGAGGGGGCC
This sequence comes from Psettodes erumei, assembly GCA_016785225.1. Taxonomy (NCBI): domain Eukaryota; kingdom Metazoa; phylum Chordata; class Actinopteri; order Pleuronectiformes; family Psettodidae; genus Psettodes; species Psettodes erumei. Next base: position 290,213 of record JAFBJZ010000827.1, read on the forward strand.
AAGAAGAACCTGGACCACATCGATCAGGAGCTGGGAGCGTCAGGTCACGGTCTGCTGGAAGACGCGGAGGTGCACCGGCTGGAGGACGACCTGGCGGTGGTCTACTACCAGCTGGGTGCAGCGGTGAGGGAGAAAAAACTGACCCTGAATCTGTTGCATGTAGCAACTCACTTAGGTGATTTTCTTTGGGTTCTTCCTGGGATCAGATGTCCCATCGCTAGTGTGACCTGTCTGAGGTGAAAGTGTCCTTGAACAGTCTTGTCATCAGGTCTGGTGGTTTTAAAAACACCATGAAAGGCCCTTAAGGTGGAGCCGACCTTGGAGAGCGACACGCGCTGAACTGATGCGTGACCGAACTCATCACGCAGAGTGTGTTATGTAAACGTGAGCAGATGTATGGCCCGGGCATGTGTTTAGTTGTGCCACACTTACAGCAGAATTAACAGGGTTTTTTGCTGCTTAATCATTTCAAAACGGTTAAAGGGAAACTTCGTGTTTCACTGGAGTGAGAGCAGGAATGAAAACGTGACTCTGCATCAGCTGAAATTCAGAAATAAAAAGAAGAAAGGTGGAGGGTTAAACTCACGTCACTTCTCACTCTGAAAACAATGTGCTTGTCGCAGGTGAGGGCCCAGTCCGACTTCACCAAGAAGGAGACGGAGGTGTTCCTGCAGTACGTGCAGGACTACCGGCTGGAGCGGCAGCTGACGGCGCTCTACAACCGCCTGATGGGGGTGTCGGCGCTGAGCGACCAGCCCACCCTGCTGGAGGAGGTCATACTGACCCGCAAGCCCAAGCGCTGGGAGCTGAGGGAGTTCTGCGTCAAGGTCGGTGACGGTGTTTAACTCATCTCCCTGCAGGGATCGTTAAAACTGAACTTTCTCTTATCCTACAAAGTCATTACACAGGGGCGCGCAGCCCGGAGGCGACAACACAACCTCGTGCACACAAAGGACGCACACGGCAGGGACAACTTTGACAAGCAGAACCGAAGCGCAGCGGCTCTGTCTTATTCATGACGTCAGATCCGAGATCGATAGGCGATTTCTGACGGGCATTTCTTGAGAACAATGACAAACACCACACTGAAATAACAACACAGCACGGAGGAGCTGTACAGGAGGAAATAATCAGTTTCCAGACCCAAAAGATAAATGTGAGAGAAAAAACCCATCGCAGGTCCTGTGGGGAATGAAGCATGCTGCGTTCATCTTCCTGCTATGAAAATAAAGTGAATATTTAACGCAGCAGAGCTGTGACCTGCTGTCTGCAGCAGAATCTGACAAACACAACTGAAGTGTCTCAGGTTCCAGCAGCACAGATACAAGTTCCCCTTTTGTTTTGAGTTCCCTGTCCTCTTTCTTATGTAAAAACCTCAAAACGACCGGATGGTCCTCTCACTTTTTTTCCCTTTTTTTTTTTTTTTAAATTAAAGAAAAAAAAGTCCTTGCGTGTCCATTAGTCCATCTGTCCTCCTGCAGCGCCCCGAGCAGGACGGCTGCACAATGTGTCCACTCTGAGAGGAAATCAACCTTGAATGCAGCAGCAGTCGTTATGTAAAGTTCATTGTGTACATGTAAGTCTTTAATGCCTGAGCCTGGTGCTGGAGGAGCCGCTTGTTTGTTTTTTTTTTATGATGCTCTTTTCAAGGACTCTTTTTTTTTTTTTTTTTGCACGATGACCTGATTTGCATCACGTGCACTGAGGAAGATAAAAGCCGACGCTAAGAATTTCCTTTAATGCAACAACGTGCAGAATCTGCAACGACGGCGGCGACTTCTCCAACGCCGCGTCGAACCTGACCTTGTTCAGCAAAGGAGACGCGGCCATGTTTGTTTAACCTTGGAGAAGTTAGCGTGTGTAAACACGTTGTGGGTGATAAGTTTGTGCGTCTCTGCTGCTGTAAATCAGGCAAACACTAAGACGCACTTTAAACAGGATAAATGATATAAAATAAGCTAAACAGCAGCATGAGAGAAATCATACGTGGCTTTATTTTGTAATTTGCACATGCTTCAATCTGCACATGCTTTCTGGATTATCTGGTGTTTCTTCTTTGCATCTCACAGCCTCACAAAAAAGGACAGAATATCGTCTGTCGCTTTTTAATCTGTTATTGCTCTAGTTTACAGTCTCCACACTTTTTACAGTAGAATTCAGGAAGTTTTTTTCTGTCCTCTTTCCTCCAACAGGTCAACTTTGTCCTGGGCACCGGGCTGCTGTGTCTGTTCACGCAGGCGTCGCTGACGGGCCGGGATCAGGCGCTGCTGATGAAGACCTGGTCCGACCGCATGGGCGCCCTCTACAGGAAGATGAAGAACACGGGCGGCCGCTGCTTGGGCTACTTCCTGGAGCAGGCGGAGGTGGACATCCGGCAGCAGCTCCACGAAGCCGTGCAGAACCGCGCGCCCCCCGACGAGGCGGCGACGGGCATCCTGAAGACCCTGGAGAAGAACTACGATTGGCTGCGCTGGGCGGTGATGCTCCACCCCGCCGTGGGACCCGCGGAGGACGAGGAGGACGGGGAGACGCAGGAAGACAAGGAGAAGGAAGAAAAGGAAGAAAAGCCAGAACCGCACCCGAACAACTTCCTGCACGTGGCGTCCGAAGCGCCGATCCCCCACGTGGTGGCGTGCTACCGCGACACGCCCACCTCGCTGGACAAGAGCCGCATCCACCAGCTCATCGTGGACCTGGAGTGGAAGATCCCCAACCCGCCGCCCGAGGTGTACGCCTCCATCGAGGAGGACCCGGGCCGGGCGCGGCGCTACCTGGCCTCGCGCATGCTGCAGAAGCTGCAGGAGGGGCTGGGCTCCGGCGTGTCGGTCCACGTGGTGCCGGGGCGCATGGAGATGAAGTGCAACTTCCCGCCAGCCTCCTACTACCTCTACGAGTACAAGCACCGGCTGGCGTCGGGCACCGTGTGCGTGTTCGGGTGAGCGGGAGACGACCCGCCGCCGTCCTCACACACACACACACACACACACACACACACACACACACACACACACACACACGTTGCTTTCACACTTACGGCAGTAACTTGTCTCGTGTAATGTTGCTTCCTAATAAATGTGGTTTTTGAAAAAAGGAAAAGTCACATGCATGAGTTTGTTTTTTTGTTTTTAAACCTTCCTTTGAAGCAAAGTCCCAGTTTGGAAGATCTTGAATCTAATCTGAGCCATGAGGAGTCCGACAGGTTTAGCCAGATTATTGAAGGTAAAACTGGATTTTTGAACAGTTGGGGGAATAACCTTAGCGTGAGCTAACTCTGCGGTTCGTCTGACTGGGTTCAGGGTTCAGATCTCGGCAGTTAACTTGGTGAGAACTTGGGAGTTGAGGAAAACAAAGTTCTGTGAGAGCAGAACCTTCTGTTCAGCGCTCGCTGAATCTTTCTGGTTCTGACTCCATCACAACGTCAACGGGGGAAACAAAGGTGTTGATGGATCAGAAGACAGGATAATTCCCCAAATGGTCGAGCGTCCAACTCTTTGTCTCTTGGTCGCACCACATAAGAACAAACTGTCCTGAAAATGTCTCCTACACGAGTCCCCCGTCAGAGTTGAGCTGAGCCATGTTTTCTAAGTCCTTCCTGACGTCTGGGAAACCCTCCAGCGCCTCCCGGAAGTCGTCGCAGGCCAGAGAGAAGCACTGGCAGTCGGTCAGCGCCTTCACCGTGGCCAGATGTTTGCCTTTGGTCAGCACGCAGGTCTCTGCGCCGCACAGACAGAGGGGAACCACCAGAGCGCCGTTAATGAGCGGCCGGCGGATGAGCCGTCGCAATTAATCCTAAATGAAGTAACCAGACTGAGCTCTGAACGCCGCCGAGCATCGCTGCCAAAAAAGATTAGGACCTGTTCCCGCTTACAGCCGCAGAATTAAATAAATCCCCCAAATTGGAAAAAATAGATTTATTCACTCTGGTTTGCCAGGGATTTAAAAAAAAAAAAAAGAGGCAGAAAATACTTCTCGGTCACCTATGCAAACAAGCAGATGTTGCATCCTTTCAGTTTGTCAATGTGTTACACAACAACCACGCAAAACCTCAAATTTAAACCCAGACGTATTTTGATTTAGCAGTGAAATTAAACGTGCTGACGTGAGCCGACCATCTTAACGTCTCCGTGGAAGCTGCTTCGCTGCCTCCTCGCTCTGCAGAGAGTTCAGGTTCATCACAATCAAAAAAGAAATCCAACCCACCTCCGAAGAAGTCCCCGTCGCACAGCTCCCTCTCGTAGGAGTCCGACTCCACCAGGACCTGGCCGTGGTCGATGAAGAACATGCGGTCGCCCGGGACGTTCTGCCGGACGATGACGTCGCCCTCCTGGAAAACCTCGTACTCCAGCTTGGGGAGGACGGCGCCGATGAAGTTCTCGTCTCTGTTCTGAAACATGGGGGCCTTCCTCAGCAGCCGGCCGCACATCACCGTCAGGATTTGCTGAAGAAGAAACAGAGACGTTGGTTCGATTCACGGGACGGCGGCGTGTGACGGCGTGTGATGGTCCGGCGAGCCAGGGTTCGAACCTCTTTGAGGGCGGACGACACGGTGGCGATGACGTCCTTCTCGTCGAACCACTTCCCCCCGTAGCGAGCCTGGTAGTAGTTGTTGATGCGCAGCTGCAGCTCAGGCGGCAGCTTCATGAAGGCCATGTAGTGCTCCAGCCGGCTCATCTGCGCAGACACACAACTTCACACAACTTCACACAACTTCACATTCACAACGAGCGCACGTCACAACGAAATAAAACTTCTGTTCGCCCACTCGTGTCCTTCTCTATGATGAGTAACTTTAATTTCATTCAAATTAAAAAAATATCAAGCAATAATAAATAAAATGAAAAAAAATACAATTACAAAAAATATAATTTCAATCCCAACTAGACTATTAAATAATTCAAATTAAATAAATTTGTTATTTTAATTCTCCACTGAAAATCAATCAGTTTTTAGTTTTTGTAAATTTTAAATATATATATATATATATATAATTATTATAATGTGTTTTCCTGAGGACCTTGCTCTTGTACTCCTTGGCGGCCGGGTCGATGTTGGCCACCATGGCGGTGGTGTTGGCCACCAGGACTGTGTACATCAGGCAGCCGGACACCATGCTGACCATGACGATCCACATCTCCACGTAATCTGGAGAACGAGACACAGACTCAGCGCCTCCTTCGCCGTTTGCGTCGCGTTTGTAATTCTGCGTGAGGGAGACTCACTCGTCGGAGCGTCCATGGAGCCGTAGGAGAGCGCGATCATCTGGGAGAGAGCTCGGAAAACGCCCCAGGAATACTTCACGATCACCGTGGCGTTCTGGAAGAAAAGCGCTCGTCAGCGTCAGAACCGCGAGCGGCGCCGATAAAGGGGCGGGCCTTACCATCAGGTTTTCCTTGCGGACCCAGCAGTCGGTGGGGAACTCCTCCAGCATGGGGACGAAGTACTGGATGCAGCCGTTCCAGTGACACAGCAGGAAGATCATCATGAACAAGGACAGGATGCGGAAGAAGAGGCGCACCACCTCCAGGTTGGCGTTCGACACCTGCCGCAGAGGAACCGCACCAACGCCACCACAGGTGAGTAGCGGACCAGCTGGGGGCGGCAGGTTTAGGCCCTGGTTTAGGATCAGCCTAAACCTAAACCCTCTAGTCCACACGCTATGTAAACTCACTTGCTGTATCAGCTCGCCTTTACTAAACCTGATCGATGAGCTACTGTACGCGCGGGCTCTCCGTTTACAAACGACATTGCGAGCGCTCAAAGTCAGATTTGTCACCGGAGCCAAGTTCTGGTAAGAGATCTGCGGGCGGGAGAAAGGCCGATTGAGTTTCAGACGGCGGCTTCCAGGGCTCCTGAACTTACTTTCTCCACCTCGTTGAAGAACCGGACCAGCCTGGACACCCGAGCCAGCCGGATCAGGCTGAGGATCCGCACGAACATCAGGATCCTCATCATCTTGTTGGTCTTGGACGGGTTGTCATCGTTGTGGTACTGCAAGTCCTGCGGTGGCGAAGTTCAAATCATGTCAAGAACTTGTGCTCGACATGATTTGAACTTCGCCACCGCAGGACTTGCAGCGAAGTTCAAATCATGTCAAGCACAAAGTTCTTGACGACGAATTGTTGATGAACTAAAACGTGGGACTGTTGGATCTTCACCGCGAACAGCAGGATGTAGCCGATGGGGAAAGCGGCGATGACGTCTGGTATGAACCACGACCTCAGGTAGCTGACGCGGATCCGCTTGATGTCCAAGATGGCTTCCTGTGGGAGAGACCAGAGCAGCGTCACACGGAGGACTTAGAGAGTCCGGCTGAACCCACGTCTTTGGGAGTTTGTCCAAAGTCCAGGGAGACGGGGCGACGCCAGACGAGATTAGCGGTGCGCTGCGAATTAAGTTGACAGCGTAGTTGATTCGTGGCTAAACGCACACGCATGAATATTTCAGGCGGTGTGTGTGTCTGTGTGTGTGTGTGTGTGTGGGGGGTGTTGACTGACTGAGGGTCAATCTGGCAAAAACCAGATGGGCCGTTTGTGATTGCCGAGATAGAAGTCGCACAGCATATGAAAACAAACAGGATATGCTGTGCGTAATACTTAATTGGAAATGTTATACTTCATATTCATCCTGCACAATAATCCCTGTTACAAAATCAAGCAGCAGGTGCCAATCGCGCCCTCGTCCAGGAGACGAGAGGCGGGGGGGGGGTTCGTTAATCTGGCCCCTTCGTGTATTGAGTAGATTACAGATGGGGCAGGGATGGATTGCGCGCGGCGGTCCGGTCTGCGCGGGGGATTACGCTCTCCCAGATTGCGTCTGAAAATAGAGCGCTCACCTCGCCGTCCTCCGCGATGATGCCCATCCGGAAGTTCAGGGCCACGTCGATGAGGAACAACGTGTCCGAGAACACGTTGAATCCCTCCCACGCCAGCCCGCTGTTCCGGTCCAGGAAGGCGATCTCCATGGGAATGCCGATCAGGTTCAGGAAGGTGATGGCCATCATGACCATGATGTAGTAACTCCTGCAGGAGGAGACGCACGTGAGGGTTTGTGACTTTCAAGTGACCCGCAGGCCTCAGGTCGTCACTCGGTCACGCCGACGCCGGTAAGACAAGCCGGTTTTCTGTCGATACTGTAATTGCGCGTCTCCTCGGTGCCGCGGGTTCAATTGCCGGGCTCAGATGTCTCTGCTCTCTGATCCCGATTGTTTCATTCCCTCTCCGTTTCCACCCGCTCGCCTTACACGCTCATCATAACAATACCGCATGGATAATGCAGCGTGATCCAGCCTGGGGTTTTTATTTTTAATCTTCATCTCACTAAACTCATTTACAAACTGACGTGCTTTCATCAACACAAATCATTATCAGAATTATATCATCCATTAAACTAATTATATGCAAAACAATATGGAGATGGGCAGCAAATAAGGGTTATTTTGTTATTACATACATATTTATAATGATTAATCTGTGGATTATTATAGATTATTCCATAATAATAAGTCAGAAAACACTGCCTCCTGACATGATGCCATCAGGTTGCTTCTTCAAACACTTCAAAAGCTAAAAAACCCTCAGAGCAAATCTGTTAATAATTATCACAAGGGTTCCTCAGAATTATCAGTAATTAATCAATCAATGGATCGATCATTTAAGGTCTCATATGGGTGAAAATTACAACATCAGATTGTTCATCCAAGGAGCAAAACCAACTAAATAACACCCGACAGAAACTCAGAGTGTGTGTGTGTGTGTGTGTGTGTGTGGGGACTGGCCTGAATCTATCAGGCGCATTAAATACCTCATGAGGCTGAAGGGGTGAATGACGAAGACGCCGCTCTCCAGCTGTCGGACACACTCCTGCTCCACGGCCACCTCGCTGCCATACACGTACAGCGACTGTCTGTTGAGCTGCGGGAGGAGCAGGGCTCGCCATCCACAGGTGGCCGTGGTGCATCCCGCGGCGGGAGCGCCGAGTTTCTCCATGGTCCCCCCCTGCTCCCGCTGCTCCCGCTGCTCCTGCTGCTCCTGCTCCTCGGGACCAGAGTCTGACCTCCCCTCTTGGTCACAAGGTAATTTTCCATCCAGGCTCCAAACCTCAGGGCTTATTAAAGCTGTGTGAAGGGAGGAGAGTGGACACCCGCCTCCCTCCGTCCCTCCCTCTCTCTCTCTCCCTGTCTCCGTCAGCCTCTCTCTCTCTCTCTCTCTCTCTATTTTTGCCCCCACCCTTCCCCTCCGCTTCTTTTCTTTTTCTCCCAGCTCATCAACTATTCAGTATCTGTGTCACATCCCCGCATGAATCAAGTCATGTCAAGAGTCCGGCGCGCATTAATACTGATGGCATATGGGTGCGTGTGTGTGTGTGTGCGTGTGTGTGTGTGTGTGTGTGTGAGAGGATCACAGTTATTGTCATGCAAACTGGACATCTGGCAGCGTGTCGCGGGGACAAGTTGGGCCTGGGCCGTCTCTACCGGGGATGTAATTAAACACTGTACTGTGTCACCTGATGCTGTACGTATGCTCGCAGCCCGGGGCCAGCTCCTATCGACGACTCTGAGGTGGAAGAAGATCTGGAGATATTTTCACTTCCTACGTCTGTGCACGGCGGGTGGGAGTCAGGCTGTGGCGGCGTGGTGGGATTAACCGGGGAAAGGTGAATCAGTGGCAGATTAGAGCACGAGATGAGATCAGATCAGATGTCTAATAATGCGAGGGACGTTTTATGAGATTACTGTTTTGTTTTGTTTTTTCAGAGTGGATAACATTAGAGAGGTACAGGACAACACGGTGCGACGTGATAGGCTGCGGTCGATTGCCAACCTGCCCAGGTGCTCGCTGGCCTCGACCCCTGGTGACCCCGCACAGGATAGTTTTTTTTTCTGTTAATGAAACACAGAGTTTGATAGTTTCCTATAAAATGACGTGGGTGTTTAGGAAAGACTGCGACCAGAAACCACATCACTTCACAAAACCTCACACTTTACTCACGCAAGAGGCCGCGTGTCAGGAAATCATCATCGTGGGCCGTTCAAGCGTTGGAAGACGATGGCGGCCTCGCGGTCCCGACCTCGGCTGCACCTCTCTCCCTCAGCAGGCACGCCAGAAACCAAGAGAGTGAATCAAAGAGGTTTTAAACGCCACATGTATGTAACCTGCAGCTTTTTTTTTTTGTTTTGAAGCATCACAGTGCGTTGGATCCTCATCCTGCGGCGAGCCCAGCGCAGACTGCGGCACAGCTTTTTCCAGCCTGAGCTGCATATCTGTCACACGGCGCAGAGGCAATATGTGCCTACTCGCCGCTTTATCTAGCACACAGCTGGCCCTCGGACCAGAATAAGTGACTCAGTGTTTGTGCTTACGCGCCGCTTTCCTGCGCTGACGCACACCGCGGGCCCAGCAGACGTGAAAACACGCGCAGAAAATGAACATTTTTCATAACGCAGAGCTCCCAGGCCACTAGCCGTGTACACTGTGCCCATCAGCAATATGTTTTTTTATAGCACAGAATGTGATGATATTTGCAAAGGCAGACGGCCGTGCAGACGAAAAAAAACAATAATCCTGTGCGGTGGCTGATGGTAATTTTCTCCTCGTACAGTTCCTTATTAACAAAGTTAAGCTGCGAAGCTAAGTTGAACGTTTTGATATTTTACTGGATCAAAAAAATATATATATTAAATGTTTTATTGCTTTTCTCTGTTTTTTCTGACACTGTGTCATAGTAAACTGGGGCAGTTTGCTCTCAGGAATGGATTTGAGAAGCTGTTTTCTTCAGTTTTTTTTACATTTATAATTAAAAAAAATAATAATTCAACTAATTTCCCCTCCTTTAATGACAAAGGACAAGGACAAGGACAAAAATAAAAATATAAAAATATATATATATACATATATAAAACTGTATTTTGTGGTTTAAACACGCTGTGTCCGGATAAACATCCGTTAACGAGCCGCTTTCCGTCCACACACGCTCGTCTCCTGCTCGCTAACACACTACATTTCCCAGAAGCCTCCGCGCGCGCCTCTCATCACGTGAGATTGTATAAAACGCGAGCGCGTGGGCTCGTACGCGTCGCTCGTTTTGAAGGTGAATCGTCTGCACGGCCTCACGCGCACACACAAACAGGTAAGTTACACAACAAGTTGTTCGAAATGCTCCGCGGTGTTGACACGACGCGTTGCCGCTAATGTAGTTGTGTAGTTTGTCCGCCATGACACCGGCGTGTGAGCGTTTAATGTGTGTGTGTGTATGTGTTAGCAGTGCTAGCTAGCGTTAGCTAACTTCACGAGCGTTATGCAATGTCTCCGGGCAAGGTAGGTGAAGCCGTTAAACCGCGCCCGGTTCCGACCAGTCAAGTCAACACTTCCGTGTGCACAACAAAACAACAGCTATAGGTGTGTAGTTGTGTCAACGCCGAAGTTCTGGTCCTGGTCGGTACCGGGTTCGCGTGCCGAGCACTTCCTTGTTAAGCTAAGCTAAGCTAACGTTGCATCACGCTCGGTGTGACTGTGGGGGGTCAAAATGAGCGTAAAGTTTGTCATCGTTACGGACCTGTCTGCGGGCGAGTTGTCAATTATATCATGATTATAAAATTAAAACTTTATTTAAAATAAAACTCTAATGGCAGGAACCAGTAAAGGTTCAGCAATCTTTAATATCTGGAACCATTTATTGTTAAAGTTATGAACCAGTTGTTGCTGCTCTGTCTTCAAATGCACCGACATTCAAACATACGCAGTTTGCAATGGTTGAGAGTTGAGATAATTTGTTGAAACAAACATTAAAGTGTTATGCTTGATACCGTGTGTGTGTCTGTTTCTCACCACATGTCACTTTGCTCCTCCTCAGCACCGAAAACATGTCGACTCTGTCCGCAGCCAGCGTGGAGTCTGCGCCCGCCGCCGAGAGCGCCGAGCAGAAGAAGCCTCTGAAACCGTGCTGCGCTTGTCCAGAGACGAAGAAAGTCAGAGACGCTTGGTGAGTGTGTGTGTGCGACACAGGAGATGCTACTTCTCTCAGATGAAGTGTGTGTGTGTGTTAAAATCCTCCTGTTTCTTCCTGTTTTCCACCAGCATCATTGAGAAGGGTGCAGAGAATTGCACGGAGCTGATCGAGGCGCACAAAGACTGCATGAGGGCGCTTGGGTTCAAGATTTAACCTCTCAGTTTTGTGCGTGGTAAGTATAACACAAACTTTTGTTTCCCTCAGCAATGACTGATTCACCCGCTGTCGAGTACAAGCTGAACCAGCGGCGCACAAACGTGACCCCTGATTTAAAGCCGAGCAAAAGTGAAATGTTTAATTTGGAGTGGGCTGCGCAGACCCAGGGTCAGCCGTGTCTCTCGGCTGTTGCTGACCTCATCCGTTGTCGTGCAGTATCGCACTAGTACACTTTGTTTCATGGTGAGGGCGGAGATGAAACGCGCCTGAAGCAGCTCGGTTCATGTTTCAGCGGTCGGGCCTTGGCGCTCCTGCGTCATGCCGGTGGAGGACTGATGGTGCTGTGATGTAGCAGGTTGTTTCTGATGTGGATCTGAATATAATCTGGGCGGTGTTTGTCTGATCTCTCCTGCAGAGTGTTGCTGTGCGAGTGGAGGACCACCCCTGCATATTCCTTTCTTCACCCCCACCCTTAATTTATACCTCGACGAGAAGGGAAATGCGACGATGCACTTGGGCTCCGATGGTTTGATCCTGCGGTGTGAACCTTTTTTTTTTTTAAATCTGAATTCTGTGACTGTGTGTAAAATGCTGTTTGGAGTTGAATAAAAGTTCTATGCAATAAGACTGGTTGTGCGTTTGGTTGTTGCAGCGGGTGGAGGTCCCCTCCACAGTTGCTGTCCCTGGTATGCACTTAGGCTTAAAAATAACTCCTGCCCCTGCAAAGTCAATACTTGCCATATCTGCATTCTTCCCCTGCAGCGTGTCGCTGAGGTGTGTGTGTGTGTGTGTGCGCCTGGCAGCCGACAGCTGGTTTTAACACGTTCGTACGCCAAACGAACGCGACGCTTCGTTTTCTCTGACCCAGGTAGAGACGATCTGACTGATTCAGTCTGGACCTGCAGGTGATTCACAGTCTGCTAAATTAATGACTAGAAGCTGAATCTGCTCCTGAACAGTTTCCACAGAGCTTTGTGCTAACACCGCTAATGGCTCTGTTAATAAACTGTGTGTGTGCCTGAGTGCGCACACACAGGTTTGATAAGCTCCTAATGTAAACACCTGCACAGTGTGTCCTCAGGGGAAACGTGGATCCATATCTAACGGGTTTGAGTTGTATGGGGGCGGGTGTGTGTTTCTACCTGTAACCCGACCTGTGTGTGTGTGTGTGTGTGTGTGGGGGGGGGGTCCTGCTCATTTCAGTGTCTCTAAATACCCCCCAGCAGAGGACTCCACCCTCCTCCTGAGACTGAACTGAGCTGCAGCTCCAGAGAAACTTCTTTTTTTTTTTTAAGTGTGTGACACTCGTGAGTCTTCAACAGATATTTGTTATAGTCCCCCCCCCTGCTTCCTGCCCCCCCTCCCCCCTCCCCCTCTCTGTTATGTTAAGTAGCAGGCCTGCTTTCCGTCCACCGCTCTCTCCTCCTTGGGTTTCAATTCCAAACATGGTTATCCTTTTAGGGCTCGATCGACACCCCCTCTCCACCTCCACCCCCCCGGTCGTATCCCGTCTCTTCCAGCTGTTGGTTCTGCAGTGCAGGGTGCTGGGTGAGACGACGGGAAGACACGGAGGGCGCAGGACGGGACGCGTAATGAGAGGAGGAGGAGGAGAAGAAGAAGAAAGCCATTCCAGCTGTGTCCCAAAACAGAGCCGTGAGAACTTCTTCACATTGAAGAACTTTTTCCGCCGTGCGCCGAGGGAACTAAATATTTGCGTCTGACGTTTTTGGTCAGTATCAACTGTTTATATTTTGTTGAAAACCAAATGGGACAGAAATAGAACCGGGCTTCACTGAAGAAGAAGTTTTTGGTTCTGCTTGTTTGTTTTTGTGCCTCTCTCGGACCTGAACCATGAGCGCCGACAACTCGTCTCTGCTGGACAACTTGCTGTTCGCCCCTCTGTGCGATGGCTGGAGCAACAACACGGAGGGCGCCATCTACCACCTGGGCAACACCATCCTGTTCCTGGGCTACATGGGGGGCAGCGGGGCCTACGGGTGCCTCTTCATCTTCGGCTTCCTGGCCCCGGCCTTCCTGTGCCTGACCCTGTGGGGGTGGCTGACCGTGTGCGGCCTGGACGTCTTCGCCTGGAACCTGCTGCTGCTGGTGGCCTGCGCCGCTCAGATCTGCCACCTCCTCTACCGGCTGCACCGCGAGGGCATACGCGGTGAGGAGCTGACCTCGCTCTACCAGGCCGTATACCTGCCGCTGGCCGTGCCCGTCCACGTGTTCAAGGAGATCGCCGGCGCCTTCGAGAACAAGGTGGTGGAGCTGAAGGCGGGCGAGACGTACGCCGTGGAGGGCAAGACGCCCATCGACCAGCTCTCCTTCCTGCTGTCTGGGAGGTGGGCGGTGTGTGTGTGTGACGCAAACAAATAATATCCTGAAAAATACCCAATTAGCAGTGACATTCAGTCTCTTTTAGCTCCGGTTTTGGTCACTTCCCTCTCCTGAGGGTCACGTCTGGCTCTTAAGCTGCTAAATTAGTGACGTGCTCGAGTCAGTCTGAGCTTAAAGCTGCAGCTGTAAAAAAAAAAAAAAAAAACAACGAGCAGGAAGATGCTAAAATGCTTCGCTCGCAGACCGTTAGCTAATCCGTTCCAGCAGTGATGTCACAGTGCACCGACGGCTCCTGCGTACACTCTGACATCACTGCAGCAAGCTGAGAAGGATGTCCAGAGTAACGACATGTTCATGAAGGTGGTGTTGTTGTATGTGTTACTTTTTAAAGATGTCAGATTAAAAAACATATTTCCCTGTGAAAAGTAAAGTACCAGTAAATGAAAATATGCAACTAAAGTACCTTACACTTAAGTACTCAGTGTACTCGGGTACTTTCTCGGTTAAAGCGTGAACAAAAACCAAACACGGTTTGCGTTGTGACCGAGAAGGTTGGAGGTATCTCTTCACCGTTGACATTGTATGACTTTTATTTTAATTTTATTTTGGAACAAAGCAACTACTGCAAATCTACGACTCGCTCGTACCGCGGGTTTGTCCCCTGCCGGTGGGGAGTATTAACGCTTAAGAAATCTCCTACTTGACGAGGCTGCTCCGTCGCCGGACTCTCTTCTATTTTTGGCTGCTCGGGGCTGTTGGCAGCGCGGCAGGCCTTCACAGGAAATGGATCCTCTTCGTCCAAACATCCTGGAAGTGGAGCTGCGTTAGATCTGGCAGTCCTGGAGCCGACGGGAGAGAAATGTTGTTAACAGAGTATTTCTGTCTGCGGCTCACGATTCCCGATCAGTTCACCGTGAGTTTATGAGGCTGTAATGAAGGAGAGAGCACGTGTCCCGGAGGAGACCCGGCTCTGCAGGCGTCAGGTGATTGATACGAAGCAGATCATTTTTGTGACGTACGTTAGACTCGCGCCGAGTTTCAGATAAAACAAACTTTGAGCCTCAAAACGTTGAGTGTGCTGGATTATCTCTCTCCCTCTCTGTGTTTCACTTTTAAATAAAGCGTCTCGATTCTCCTGGATTATGATTTCTGACCTCCTCGACATCTCCCTCTGTGTTTGCCCCATCAGGATCAATGTTTCCTTGGAGGGCCAGTTCCTGCATTACATCCACCGCCACCAGTTCCTCGACTCCCCGGAGTGGGAGTCTCTGCGACCCAACGAGGAGGGAAAGTTCCAGGTGAGTAAATCCAACGAGTGGCAGCAGAACCATAAATTAGCTGGGAGGACCAAACCCTAACCCTAACCCTAACCTAACCTAAACTAACCCTAAGGTTAGGCAGGGGTTTGCTCCACCCGTTTTTAAACCAGGAGCCTCCACAAACCCACTGTGCACCAAACCGGGGCTGGTGGAGACCAAACACGGAGCTAAAACCTCACGCTTCTTTATCTTCCCACCTCCCAGGTGACCCTGACTGCAGAGGAGGACTCCCGCTACATCTCGTGGCGCCGCCGCCGCCTCTACATGCTGATATCGAAGGAGCGCTACATCGCGCGCCTCTTCTCCGTCATGCTGGGCCACGACATCGCAGAGAAGCTGTACAACCTCAACAACAAGCTCTACATCAAGAGCGGCGTGCTGCTGGACATCCGCCTGCCCAGCCTCTACCACGTGCTGGCCCCCGCCTCGCAGGGCAGCGAGGGCGGCAGCTGCAGCGACGGCGCCAAGGAGCAGCAGCCCGAGCCGCCAGGCGAGGAGCAGGCGCCGGCCTACGAGAGGTACGACCCCGCCCGGGACCACCCCCTCCAGCCGAACCCGCAGGGACCGAGGGGCGCCCAACCGGACGAGCCCCGGGCCCCGCAGCGCGACCGCTATCAGCACCCCTGGGCGTCGGACCCGGAGCTGCCCCCCGGTGAGGACTCCACCAGCCTGGTCCTGGAGGACTTCGCTGACGTGGCGGGCTCCTTGATGGATTATGGCAGTGAGAGGGATTACTTGAGGTAGAGGGGCAGGGGTGCTGGAGCTAACACACTGGGTCACCACTTAAGCTACATGTAAGTACCTCACCTGGGCGGAGCGCGGCGCGGGGGGTGGGTGGGCGGAGGTGGGGGGTGCATGGATGACTTGCGGTGCACAGTTCTTACTAACCCGACTTGGTTTGCTTGAAACAAGCAGTTCCCGTGTGTAAAACGCTGAACTTACACTTACAAAACAAAACTTCGGGGCGATCTGGAGTGTTGTGTTATTGTGTATTTGTTTTAACAAATAATTTATTTTGTAATTTAACGTTTAGCGGCAGCAGAGTTGAACTCGTCCACTCAGATGAGAGAGTTCAGCCCCAGTGAAAACAGTCGCACTCATATGATAGCAGAGAGTACGGACAGCTGATCGTGTCGTGTGTGTGTGTGTGTGTGTGTGTGTGTGTTGTGGAGCAGCGGTGGGGTCGAGCGGGCGGCAGCTGTGTCCTTATCTGACGGGGGATTAGAGCTTGGAAATTCAGGGTTGGGGAGGAGGGGGGTTGTCCAAAAAGTTCAGTGCCGTGCTTTTAATCCGGCGATGCCAGCCACTTGGTGATCTGCCTGCTTACATGCCCCCCCCCTCCACCCCGCACCACACACACACACACACACACACACACACACACACAAACAGCCCTCACCCCAATCACAGGTGGAGGGTCGTGTTTCACAGAGCTGGGTTTGGGTTACGAGGTGAAGCAGTAAAGGGTCAGACTGCAGCTTGAGTACTTCTCCAGTACTTCCTTACACGCAGTACTTCTACCGAGAGCGCAGTATTTCTACTCGACAGTACCGCTGTCCTCCTGAAGTACTCCTAACCAGAGCTTCCGTGTCGTTGACCCCCGCAGGCGGCGCCGGTGACCCACCGCCTCGATCCCAGAGGGGCAGAGCGCCGCTGGCTCCCACCGACACCCCCAAACTGTGAGGACAGCCCCCCCCCCCCAGTACGAGCAGCACTACAGTGATGTGATGAGCCAGTATTGATCGCCACATTAACTTTGTATCAGGACAATGTCATGCCCAAAAAGTTTTTTTTTCTTTCTTTTTAAATAGTTTTCCTGTCGTGACGTTAAAATCTATAACCGCTCTGTTCGACTGATGTGAAACTTTAATTTTAAAATCATAATCACCGATCGTTCAGTTTGACGTTTGTCTCACAGAGAATCACTGACCGTGTATTTAGCTGCACATGTTTAACTCATTTAACCTTTTTCCTAGATGTGACTCGTTGAGACAAAGTTGTTTTTTTCGTACTTTCCCGACCGGCGCATGAACGTTTCTGTGTTTTTTCTCTGTTTATCGTTGGGGTATGTTTGATTTATTCACCCGGACGCACCGTGACTCGTTTCATTCATTTGGCATCGAGAAACACGGGACGCCTGCAGATTGTGTGTTTTTTTTTTTTAAACATTTGTTGTTGGAGGTTTTTTTTGTAACTAAATGAGTTTTTAATACACTCGTGTATACTGTGAATGACGTAACTTTGACAACCAGAGAGATGGGACTAAAAAAAAAAAAAAGTGTATTTTGACGGGGCCAACATTTCTCCATAAAGCTGTTTGTGTGCAGTGAAGATGTCTTGCGTTTCCTGCTCGTCTCGATGGCGCCGCGTCATCGAGGTGTGTTTTTTTCGTTTGCGTCCGCTCACCTGCAGGAAGTCACCGGACCACGGCGCCCCTCGCCTGATGTCGACGTCGTGCGCGCACAGCGGCTCCTCTCGCCTGAGACACAAACACGACGTCGCACAAATGTTCAACCTTCCTAACGAGCGTCTGTTTGAGTCAGACTCAAGTGGTTCAGGTGGCGTCTTCCTGTCTATTGTCCTTTATTTGTAGCATCATTCTCTCATTTTAAACTGGTTAAAGACAGTAGAGGGGACATAATACACAGTGGGGGGTGGGGGCAGACAACATGAGCCCCCCAGCTACAATCCTGTTTCTGATCAGCTGCTCCTACATTTAATCTCCTTGTGTGGCAGCTCAACAGAAACAGGCCTGGAAGTTGTGGAGCCCCCACCCCCCTCCCGGATGGATAAACCAGGAGCAGGTGTGTGTGTGTGTGTGTGTGTGTGTGTGTGTGTCCACACCTGGGGGAGGGGAACTCAGACAGACACACGGACTTGAAGTGGATGTCCCCCTGCCTGTAGAACCGGGCCCCGGTGTTCTTCAGCCTGACGGAGGTGATGTGGCACAGAGCCGCGGGGTGAGCCAGGACCGTCCTGTACACGGTCCCAGACGTCTGACTGCAGCACGCACACACACACACACACACACACACACGCACGCACACACACACACACACACGCACGCACAGACACACACAGTTTTTTTAAAGGTTGATTAACCTTCCCGATTTGAGCTGTTAAAATTCGATGGAAGCGTGGGTGGTGCTCACAGCTTGAGCCTCTGCTCCGTCGCCACGTCCTCGGTCCTCAGGGTCACCTCCACCTCGGCGCTCTTATCCAGGGGAGAAACCTCCAGCTCCACCAGGATGTGATGAGCTGAGCGGAGGAACGACAGCGCGGCGGGACACGGCGGCGTTTACTGTACTGAACCGTTACGGGACGGGCCACCGGCCTCGGCCCGCAGGATCAGAGCTACTCACCGCAGAAAGGCGCCGAAGACGTGGTGAGCAGGAACAGCTTCTGCTCTCTGGGAAGCGGAGACACGGAGATCCCGCTGTTTTCCGATAAACCTGGAACGCGCCCACACACACGTGAAGCGAGCGACGGCGTGATCGAAACGATACATTTAAACCAGCGTCGCTGCGTCCGGCACCTATGGTGGGACATGTCCCGTTGAAGACGCGGCAGTCCACGCAGTGTCCCTTCTGGAAGTCGTCGTAGTTGAAGCAGGGGACGCCCGTCAGCGGGCAGGAGCCGTTCAGCGCGCTCATGTAGACGTGCAGCGCCCTCATGTGGTCGCATATCACGTAGCCGTACACTGGGAAGAAGACGAGAACTGACAACACACAGGAAAACTCGCGCCATCAAAATCACAGCTCTTAAAAAAAAAAAAATAAGATGGGTAGAATCTCTTCTGGTATCATTAGTGATGAGTGAGCGCGCTGAACTTACTGGAGGCGAACCTGGAGCGGACGCATCCGGTCTGGTCCTTCCCTCCGTTCAGGAAGAAGTCCACGTGACCCACGGGGATGGAGATGCCGAAGTCTGACGCAGAAGAAAATGTTTTCTTATGGGTCAAGGTTTACAGGCGGAATTAAGATAACGAGGTCGACGGGCACGTGAACTCAAAGCCGCCTCACAGTCGGAGTCCGTGTGGATGGCGTCGACGAAGCGGGCGTCAGATGGGTCCAGCCGGTCGGAGGCGTCGGCTCCTTTGAACATGGGTCCCGCCGGGTCGAGACCTGGACGGACAGACGGGGACGACAGGGCTGAGATGTGAAAGAGTGGAGACGAACGGTGTATTTGACTGGATTCAGTCACAAATCTAAAAGGAATCCAACCTTAAAACATCCCCACGTTAATAAATAAAAGCCTCAGTGTTTCACTTTAATCGTCATTTGCTCCTGAACTTCCTCGCATGGAAAAAGGGAGGCGACCTCCAACCAGCAACCAAAGGAGATCTGCAAAAATAAAGTGTTTCCTGTTCCCACACGTTTCCTTTGTAAAACGTGGGGTTTGCACTCAGTCAGCATCTGTGGCTCATTTAAACCTACACAGCGTCTCCACTCAGAGAGACAGTGGCGCATTGTGTCGGCGCGCTGACGAAGAGGAGGGCGAGCCCCCGCGGCGAGGCTCGCGTCGGCGTTTGTGTCCGGAGCCCCCGAGGTCACGCTGACCCACATTCACAGAGGCTCCGAGCGAGGCTTTTTCTCTCGACAACCAACGATCCCGTCGGCAGGAGGTTTTTATTATTCATCTGGTGAAGCGGGACGAGTCTTCAAAGCGAAGCGGAGTCGCTGAGAGTCGAGATCTGCCCCCACAAACCTCCAGTCGCCGCATCAAATGAGAATATCCTGCGATCTATCTTCACCTTCACACGGGAGAAGACCACGTGACCACCCGACTCACCCGTGATTCTCCCGATCTTCCCCTCGAACAGAGTCCCCACGAAGCCGGCGACGTGCGCCCCGAGGCTGACGCCGATCAGGTGGAAGGAGTCCAGCGTGCAGCCGTGCGTCTGTGGGACGAGACGGCCGCGGTCTCACTCCTGCGTCTGCGGACACGCCGGTCGACTGCGCGTGTGTGTGTGCGTGCGTGCGTGTCTCACCTGCAGCTGGTTGATGAGGATGGAGATCTGCACCGCCACCTCCTTGTAGTTCTCCACCACCAGGTTGTAGGCGAAGGAGGCGCCGTAGGTCCAGTCCACCACCAGCACGTTGACGTCCTGGGCCCGGAGCAGGGCCTGGCCCAGCTCCTTCGCCCAGCTCGGCTTGCTGCCCAGGGCTCTGCGGGGTGGGGGGGTGGGGGGGGTCGGACTGTGTTAATCTGGTCCAGATCTGAGGTGGACCTGGTCTCGTGTGGTCTTTCAGGGACTCCTCCTCTCACCTGTACCCATGGATGATGACCTTGGTCGGCAGGGAGGTGCTGAAGTAGGAGGGCCGCTGGGTGAGAGAGTCCTGGCTGAAGGCCTGGGCGCAGTCGAGGTTCCTCCGGGTCAGCAGCAGGTACTGGACCTGCAGCCGGGCCCTGTGCTGCCGGTACTCCCGCCACGTGGCGTTGTTGAGGTCGGCGCATTCGCCGTCCCTCTGCGTTTCCTCGGCGCCTGGTCGGCAGGGAGGAGTGTTTGTCACGTTTAGGGTCACGCGATGACGACACGCAATAAAACGTAAAACGACCGCAACGCTGATGTCACTACGAGAAGGAACAATCCACAAATCCGTCTTTGTGTATTTAAAACACGTTGATGTACTTGAGCGGGATTTTGGACCCAGGACTTTGTAATCGAGTATTTTTAGACCATCGCACTGGATTGTGTAAACTCAGGCCTCAACCCCTGGGCAGCAAATCAAACAATGTGCTCACACATATGATATAAACACACAACTTTACTGCGTTCGCGTACAGTACAGTTCACGACGGAAAATGAACATGGCGGCCGAATTATTTCACAACGCGGCGTGACAGCCGTGCACCGGGTCGCGGACCACTTACCCCCCAGCGGCGACGTGATGTGGACCGTCAACACGCAGAGGAGGATCGCTTTGTGTTTCCAAGGCATTTCTGCACAAACACAGCGGATGAATGTGGAGAGAGGCAGCATTCAGCGGCGCTCAGCCGTTCCCCTCAGCCCCGGATTGGTGGACGGAGATCAGCTTTTGTCTTGGAGGTGGTGGTGGTGGTGGGGTGGTGGGTGGGGGGAACCCAAAACTCCACCTCTGTGCTCTCTGTGCTGCAACTCTGGGAAACCACTCGGCCTTTAACGGGCAAACAGCTGACACGAAGCGCGTTGAGAAATCCAGATAAAACAGGTTTCTCCTCCTTCTTTAAGCCTCAGCGTATCCACAACAATAACACCCCCCCCCCACCAGACTGGGCTTGTACTGGGCCGACAAGTGGGTGAAGCTCTTTGCTGGCAGTGAATCCGTGACCTCATTGGTGTTCAATGGCCGTTTGTTTGAAATGCTGGACTCTGGCCTGGCTGGCCCACTGGTTTCTGTGTGTGTGTGTGTGTGTGTGTGTGTGTGAGACTCAGTGAAAGTGACCCTACTGTGTCCGAGGGAAATCAATCAATCTGCTGATCGACAGGTCCACTATTGATATAATCACTGCCCTTTGTTCATATGCTAAAAAACAAAAGATTTTCATTTTTGCTTTCAGCGCTTCACTGATTGAACTGTGTGTGTGTGTGTGTGTGTGTGTGTGTACCGCAGGGAGCACTTACACAAACAGTACACAGTAGATGAGTTTGTAGTATTACAGTACTCTGCAGTACTCTGGGTTTTACATGCTGCTGAGCACACAGTGACGCCTGCTGGGTTGCATGTGATACTGCAACAGGTGACAAGACATGTGACGTCTTGTTGGAAATCAGTGTTCTGTTGTAACATCCGGGGTCAACAACAGAAATAAGCCCAATATCTCATCAATATCTCATCAATATATCCTTATTAAAGTCTGTCCTCATGAAGGGAAAGTGATGATCAGCCAGTAATGATAAATGTATTGCAGTGGATTCTGAATTGCAGTATTTAATATAGAATAGTATTTTAATCACAGTAATAAGTACATGTAAATCTTCAGGTGAAGTACAACTATCTACTTGAAGTACTGTACTTGTACTGTACACACCTGTGTGTGGTATTTACGGACATCTAAGTGTATAGATGACGTATGTTACCACCTGAGTCCTGTTTCTTTCAGCTCCGTTTTTTTGGCGGGAGACCTGGTGCAGGTAACACACCTTTGTCAAATACCCGCCTCATGTCAAAAAAAAAAGTAAACCGCTGTTACCTCACGTAACGTGTCGTGTCGTTCATTTTGTTTGGTGAACGCTCGTTAGCGAACAGTTCAATCATTTCAGTTCGTTTTAAATATGAACAAAACACAAAAAATAGTTGTAGGGTCGACTAACATGAAACCACACGGTGTTACTGTGAGGACAGTTGTCAAATAATGTCGAAATTACCGACTCTGGAGTCCGTTTTCGTCGTCCACTTGTTGCTAGGCGGGATTTCGGCGTCGGACGGTTAAACCGCTTCTGGCGCAGTCCAAAAGTTTATTAGAGCAGGGGGGAAACCCAGAATGTACCACAGGTAAGCTGGTGTAGAGGGGTGTTTTTTCCTGCTGGAACTACAGAGGTCGTCTTTTAAGGGGTCAAATAAGTGTATACAACCACGATATTTCTGTGTCACGGTCACCAAAGAGTTTTCATACATAAATGTTGCATAAATCAATGGACTTATTGTAATTAACTGTGGTTTGTCTCGTAGGAGGAGCTTAGGAGTATATAACCACAAGTAGAGGGGACGTCCATCAGTGCAGTCCAGACACAGGAGGCATGTGACTGTAGAGGTCAGTGCATTGAACTGTAAAAGAAAACTCTGGTACTGACGTTGTGCCAAAAATCTTGCAAATGCAACTTTATTCAAATTTTTTTTACTGGTTTGATAATACATGTTTAGTAGCCTTATTAAGTCTTCCCAAAAACCTATAGACAACAATGTGAATGAGAAATATTTGTAGTTTTCCACATGAACTTTAATAGCATACATGCTAAAAACTGTACATACGTTGCCACACAGTGCAGGAACTGCCGATACTATGAGAGGGTATTTACTGATTCTTTCTGTATCAACATACTTGCAACTTGCTAAAGACATAAAATAACAATGTACTAGTTGTTGCTAATAAGTTGTATATAAACGTAGTTTCTCAGAGACAGGGTTGATATAGTGCTAACAACTTTTCAGTGATTAGCTAGCTGTTAATCGTTCCCTCTCTTTTGGCAGCTGCGAGGCGAGCCACTCGATGGTGCGCTTGCGCGCCTCCTCCCAACTGTACCTGGGTTTGAATCCCAGGTCCCTCTTGGCTCTCTGGTAGGAGAAGGTGAATGGTGTGTTCAGCATGGTGAGGAGCTGCCGGTTCAGTGGCGGCACAATGCGCACGAAAGGTCGGAGAATCGTGCACACGATCTCCAGGAAGAAGCAGACTACATAGAGGAGGCAGAGCGGGAACAGGAGCTTCTCTTGGATGCTGAAGCCCAGAGGAGACATGACCACGTGGTTGAAGTCTGAGTAGCTCACAGGTGGAGTATCATCAGAAATGAAGTAAAACTTCCCTCCAATGATGTTTCTTCTCTCCGGGTCTTTGAGGCTGCGAGCTGCTTGGAGGTGAGCCACGGCCACGTTGCCCACGTAGACAGGATTCACACGGGCCTCTGGTCGAGACATCCGAAACAGAACGCCCTTGTTACGTATCCCGTCGCCCATGTGGCCCAGCAGGAAGCGACAGCCCTCTCCAAAGATGTACATGGGTCTGAGGGCGCAGGTGGCCAGCCGGCCTCCGTTGTGGAGCACCTCGCCGTGGGCCTGCAGGGTTCTTTGCTCGGCCTCCTTTTTGGTCTTGCTGTAGGAAAACTTTAGAGCGCAGTCATAAACTGTGTCCTCGCTGCCGTTAATTATGGGCTCGCCTTTGGGGTTCGGTCCCATCACTTCGATGGTGCTGGTGTAGATGAAGGACACAACGTTTTCCTGGATGCAGGCTTCCAGCAGCACCTGCGTTCCTGCAAAGCAAAGTTCCTAATGAGTTCCTAATTAGAGGAACCTAAAACCTCATTTTAACATTTATAATAAAATACTCTTGTAGATAGTGGTACATTAAAGGGTACGGCTGAGCATCAAAAAGTCGAAAGTCTGAAATTCGGTTGATGATTTCGCACTGAATGGGCTTGACATGTCAGTTGAAACTTGTACCATATGCTCAAATTATCATTTTATATTTGTGAAAATAACAGTGGATTAGAGTGAAAAGGGGCCTTACCTTTGACATTGACCCCGTACATCTCACTGTACTCCACTGACTCATTCACGTCGATGATGGAGGCCATGTGGAAGACGACCGACGCACCTCGAAGGGCTTCTCTCACAAAGTCGCTGTCCCTGATGTCTCCCTCGAAAACACTCAGCTTAGTGTCACCTCTGCAGTCTTACACAAAGTACACCGAGAAACTGCATTATATTTCATACGTACAGTACATGTAATAACAGTCTACAGCGTTTTCCCCAATAGTTGTTGTCAAATAAAAACAAACTAACTGTAAAGTAGTCAGCTCTAATATAAAACAGCCTTGGAGCTGGAGTTTCTGCTGTCTGTCACCGTTATTGCTGCATACGTTTTCGTGAAATGCTTTTAAACTACCTCATATCTAATCTGAAAATTGCATCTAGGCTGCAAAGAGAGAGAGAGCAGATTTTTACCCTCCAGAGCCTGTAAAAGTTGGGGCTGCACGTGTTTGTCCAGCATTCGAATCTCGGCCATTTTCTCTTCCTCCAGCAGCAACCTCACCAGCCTCTTCCCCAGAAATCCACAGGCTCCCGTCACCACGCACACATCACCTCTCAGAGACATCGCACCAAAAACAACTACCACAATCCTTCTCTTCTAGAAGAGCCCTCTCAGAAGAAAACAGCTCCGAGGAACAAAAAAACAAAAGAACACAACTTTTGTGTGTGTGTTTTAGATTCAGTCTGTGGGGGAGAGAGAGCAACAACACCTTCTGCCCTCCCAGCCTCAGTCCTTCCACTTTTTGTAAGAAAGCCTACGAGAAAAAAAAAAACAAAAACCCAAACTAATTATTTTTCCCCAAGGCTGTGTGAAAAAAAAGGGATGGGCTCCTCTTTCTTTCATGAAGGAATGAATGTGAGCGAGACAAAATAGGGGGCTGGAGCTTTTTATAAGCCAAGGACAGTCGCTGCTGGAAGATGTAACCTTTTTATTTGAGTGCCGCCGTGTTGACAGACTCAGCGAGTGAAGCAGACGGGAAACAAGTACTGCATTTTACTCAAGTACTTGAGTATTTCCACTTTTTCTTTGCATACTTATATTGTGCTTAGTGGCTAGTTATTTGGTAAATTGAGATTTAACATGAAAAACAAGAGATCATAAAATAAGATTTAATAGATTTAACTACCTGAGAGTGAAACACTGAAATTAACTCCATCTTGTTGAGTCAGATCATTAAAATGCAGCTGATATAATAATTCATTAACGATAAGAATAATCCAACTGAATTGATGTCTTTTTTTTCAGTTTCACAAAGAAAGAATCTGATCTGTTCTCCACTGGATTAATTAAATAACTAAATACTTTCCGCTCCTGAGGAAAACCACGAGGCCAGATCGTTTGAGTGGAACAAGCGTCTGCGTTTCAAGGTGACGCGTGTCTGCCAGAGTGTGTTTATATCCTGTGATGAATTTCAGTCGGCCGTGCGAACGGTACTCTGGTTCCCGAGGCCGTGCAGTGGAAACTCTGGAGTGCTGCAGGTCTGGTTTGACCTTTTTTGGTTAAGACCGCTCTCTCTGATTAACATAACATGTACGCAAACACTTTGAATGACATTTGGCCTTTTTTCCCCCCCATACGTTTCAGTTTTATGGCAACATCTCTTGATGTCGGGTCTCGGAGCAAACATCAGGTCACGTCTTATTGTGTAGTGGAAAGTACCGCTCGAGTGGATGTGGGGATTTTTCACTGATTTTCTAATATTAACACGTCATGTGCTCGTGAAAAGTAGCTGCTTTGTATCTGCGGCCGTTATCACAGCCGCCTTATCTGGAGGTGAAGGATGAATTTTCAAGGGCGGTTTCATCGTCATTCACTCACATTCGTCGCACCAAAGCACCTCTGTGTGCGTCTGTGTGTGTGTGTGTGTGTGTGTGTGTGTGTGTGTGCTAATTTTAACAAAGTTGCTGAAGATTTTCCTTGTCGTCTTCATGGGTGACAGGAGTTCGGCCCTTCCCTGACTGTGAATAACGGGATTCTTAATGTGACGCGACACGTATAATCAACATTTTTATTTTCATCTTAAAACACTTCATCATCAGTATTAATATACAAAAACATCATGGCAGTAAGTAAATCCAGAGGTGCTGCTCACACTCATTTACTTTTGAATGAATCAAATCTTCTGGTATTTAAATATGTGCAGAGGAAGAAAACAAGAATGACTGGGCATTTCACGGGAAATGAGAATAATCATTCATAATCAGTCATTCTGCTATATTATTACATCACTACATTATATTTTTGTGCACTCAGATGACAGAAGAAACCTTCCATAGCTGTGTCAAGAGAAAGGTTTGTTTGTTTTCTACTCCGGCATAGAAGCTGTTGCAGTGGCGGAAGAAAACACCAAAAACATCCCAAAAATAGTTTTTGTAAATAAGTATGATTCCTGCAATTTATTTCGCCTTCCCGTGCCCTTGTTTTCTTCCGCTGTTCAACAAACATCTTCTGACTCCGAGCCACACTGTGGCGTGTGTGTGACGAATCCGTTATAACACACAGAGTCCAGTTTGTAGAGAGTTTGTGGTAACGGCACGGAGCAGCGAGGAGATGAAAATGATGTCAGCTCTGTCCTTACCACATTATTTCCACGACGAAGTGGCGTTTACGCCAAAAAAAATCACTTTCATGTTGGCGAACGGGCGGATTCGCGGTGTCGAATTGACCCTTGTTCATCGGCAGCGATGATGAACAACTTTGACCCATTTCCTGTTATACATTGTAACTGCAGAGCGGCAGACCGCAGCAGGGCTGACGGTAAATAGGTGGCATTGAAGATGGTGTTGGATAAAAAGATGTTAACATTAGCTAGCGATCCTTGCTCGCGCCTGCAGCATGCGTTTGCAACCCACGCTACTTCCTGTTTTCCGACACACCATGCAGGAAAATTCTGTCTTGTCTTGTCAGCTGCCGTCTCTCAGCTCTTAGACGTGGGCAGCGGGCACTCCTGTATCTGCGCTTCGTCCACCAACCCCTCCGGCAGGTGGACCGTCATGGTGCAGGCGCGGATCCCCCCCAGAGGCTCCAGCACGTTGAACACCCGGTCCCACGCGTCCCCCTCCGGGTCGTACCGCTGCACAATGTCGACCATGCACTTGCTGTTCCAGGAATAACCCCCCACCACGTAGATCTGCCCGTTGAACACGGTCACGCCGACGTCGCTCTGGCCCCGCGGCATGGGCGCCACCGCCGTCCACTGGTCCGTGGCGGGGCTGTAGCACTCGCAGGCCAGGACGTCGTCGTAGTCGCTGAGGCCCTGGAAGTGATTCCCGCCCATGACGTAGAGCCTGTCGCCGACGGTGCACATGCAGTGCAGGCCGCGGAGCTCCGCCATGTCGGCGCGGCGGCTCCACGTGTCGGCCGCGGGATCGTAACACCACAGCTCCTTCTGGAAGGTGTCACGGGTGATACCACCTGCGAGAGAGGGGGGAGAATCTACAAATCAGTGACAAGTGTAAACATTTCAGTTTTATTAATTGTTTAAACTGTAGTTGTACCTTATCAACTAATTATTTTATAATTCCATCTGTTTTTTGTATCTGTCTGCAGTCGTTTGCGCTCCCTTCACTTAGCACTTGACTTTTCTGTTGCGGTTATATTGTGTGTGGACTGTATTGTCGTGTCACAGTGAAGTATGTGTTACATTGTGGTGAAGGCAGCAGCGTGCAGCCGCTCTGAGCGGTGGGTTTCCACCTTGCTGCAGAGCGCTGCGGCCCGCTTCGACCACAGCTGTTTGCATTTCCTTCCTCTTCGTCCTGCATGTGAAGCTTCAGCTTTCTGTTCTCAGCACCAGGAGCGGGGCTCCTGTCCGAGGTTGCTGAGAAACCCGCCTGAGATCGGTCCGAGAGCTGCTCCGAATAATCTGCAGCTAAACAGGAAGTGGTTTTAACTAGGTCGCTGTGGAAGCTTTTGTCACCTGCAGACGGTCTTTGTCTGAATCTGCCTGAATCGAACAGATTGTTTTTGGAGTTTGTGACTGTGAACTGCACGAGAAAAATCACCATTCATTTCACAGCTCCTGATGTCAGCAGCCAGAGATTCTGAAGGCCAGATGTTTGATATTAATACAGTGATTAAATCTATTGTTGTGGTTTCTATTTCTATTTGAATAATGGGGGGGGGAGAGACTGCACGACATAATCATGCAGCTGCAAAAGAACGCGAGTGAGGAAGTCAGGTTGTGTGCTCGGGCGTGCAAAGCGTGGCACAAACGGTCAAACGGTTGTTTCCATTTCACCACAAGTGCAAGCGTCCTTTAACCGAGCAGGACCGTGGCCTTTCCCCAACCTTAACCACAGAGGCCTCGGCTCATGTGGCTCACTTTTTAAACAGTAATGGTCCACATGCTCTGCAGCTGTTTTCCAGAAGGCCAAACAGTCAAGGAGTCCATTGGCGAGATGAAGAAGTGGAGATCAACGTTTACCTGAGATGTACATGAGGTCCCCGTGAACCGTTCCAGCGTGGCCATAGTGAGGCTCCATGATACTGGTCACGAACGCCCACTCGTTTCTCTTCAGGTCGTAGCACTCCACCGTGTCTGACGGGAACGACAGAGAGACACTGAGGCGCGAGGCAACAAACGCAACCTCACGACCGTAATTCATCAACGGCAGCATTGGCAGCAGCGCAGCGGCAGCTCACCGATCTCTCCCGAGGCGTTCCTTCCTCCCACTGCGTACAGTTTCCCCTTCAGAGCGCTCAGGTGGAAGAAGGTCCTCTTTTCGTTGAGCGACGCGATCTGAAGCCACTTGTTGAAGCGCGGGTCGTAGCGGTAGGCGCTGTCGATGGCCGTCTTGCCCTTGGTGTCGTACGTGCCCTGGCCTGGGAAGTTGAATTCCATTACTCAGGTTTTCAAGTTTGGGGAACATCTGGGAATTTCAGGTGTCAAAATCTACATTTTTGTCCTCAAACATCTAACGTAGCAGCGTGATGAGAACACGGCGGCTGCAGTGAGCGGTCAGTGCACCGACCTCCAACAATGAAGAGGAAGCCGCCCAGAAGAGCCACGCCGTGCTGGTAGCACGGCACCTCCATGGGCTTCAGGGCCCTCCAGTGGCCGGTGTTGTGGTCGTACAGCCTCAGCTCGCGGCTCACCACCAGCTGCTGCCGCATCACGCCGCCCAGCGTCAGGATGTGCGTGGAGTCCGAGCGGATCTGCGTGCGCTCCGTCTGCAGCGCGCCGGCTGCATGAAGGGCATCATCTGGTAGTTGCTGGCCTCCAGCAGCAGGTTCACGCAGGCCGTGTCCGAGCGCATCATGGAGCGGCCCCCTTCTTCGTCGTCCTGGGAGATCTGGATCAGCTCGTTCGGGCTCATCAGAGGGAAGCGGATGTGGCGCATCAAGGCGTAGACAGACGAGCGGCGCTCGGGGGGGTCGTGGTCCAGCCACGCTCTGGCGATGTGGTAGAGCTCCAGCTCGGAGAAACCTTCCAGCAAGTTGCTGGCCAGAGCGCTGGCCATGCTGGTCTCAGAGAGCTGCAGGTACTGGCCACACTCCACCAGCGCCGAGAGGTTCTGACTCACAAACTCACCTCGGGTTTGACAGAACAGAGAGGATCAATGGCGGTGATCTTTGAACCAAAATGATACCTGACATGACAGCGGTTAGTGATATTACTTTGTGTTTTTGTCTTGTATGTCTTTATGCTCCTGTGACAGTCTCACATCTCTCACCTATGTTCACCTGAACGTCCTGCAGAAGTAAATCTGTTGCGATGCGCTCGACCTCCACACATTTGTCAATTGTGATCTGTGTCAAACAAAAACACAGAAAACAGATGGATTCAGTACAAAATAAACGTCTGCTGTTAACAGTCACATACGCGACTGTTCTGTGGCAGAGTGCGACGTTAAACCAAAAGCTCTCACCTCGCTGCTCAGGAGCTGATTACAGAAGCTCAGCACCGGCATGACCTGCAGGAAGTTGGCCGCCTCCAGCGTGTCCTGGATGTTGCCCATGTCCAGGCTGACTTTGGATGTGTAAATGAAGTCGATGATGTTCTTTAAGCCCAGCGTGGTGACCCCGTGCAGCTTGATCTCTTTCATCTCCTGCTCCCTCATGCCTCCTGCACCAGGCAAAAAAAAAAAAAACAACAGCACAAGCTCAAAGAGGTGAGGACAAGGTGAGAGAATGATTCGGCATCATTTCAGAGGATTTGTCCTGGGGCAGGCGAGATGCCAAAGTGCAGAGTCAGCAAGCTACAAAGACACAGCTGATACTGTAAAGCCTCACTGCTCATACATAAATTACACAAGGTTAATGGACTGTACTCAATTTTATTGGGTCGCAAAAAAAGGGAAACACAATGCAGAAGTGAATCACAAAGCCAACATGTACTTCCTCTTCTTTTTGAGTAGGTGGCAACGTGGCCTCGGTAATCTCGGTAATTTATGTTTGTCTCTGACACTGAAATATCACATGAAAGTCAATATGTGTGCGTCAAGCAATAGCCTAACAAACTAGTTCATCTGGTTAGCACCCAGAGGTATCAGCCTGTCATTTTTTATTCTTTATCTATCTATATCTATATCTTTTTTCCAAGCATTGGAATCCCCACAGAGACACAAGTGAGGCTTAGTCTTATTGATACCGTACTTTGTGGTGTGTTCCCACTGCTGTCTGCTGCTGTTCAGTTTGATGTAGTCCTGACCTCTTCACCGAGTGCATGCCACCGTATCTTTTTTTGTGTTGTCTTGCTTCCCACTCACCCGTGAACATCGCCTTGAAATAGTCGCTGGTGGAAGCCATGATAACTCTGTGGACTGGGAACGTTTCCTTGCTGTCCCCTGGAAGCAAGACGACGTCACATAGAGTCTCGTCTGCCCGGAAACCATCGAAGCCCTGTGTGAACACGATGGTTTTTAAATTTTTTTTATTATCATTAACAATATTCTTAATAAATAGCTTGGCATGTTGTATTTTAACATTAGTATGTCACTATCAATACCCTAATCCTACACATCATGACAGGACGTATCATGTTTTAACATGATGTCTTATTATGACATATGTTTTATACCATTTTGAAGAAAAAAGTCACAACCATGAGCTGTTTGAGCGCTCTTCACATACCTGCAGCACAGCTGCTCCATGTTCACAACTACTGAACACGTTGGACATTGGACGAGGAGGAAGTTTGGGCTTCGTTGATTTGTCTGGGCGTTTAGGTGGCATTTCCATGGGCGGACAGAGCGGAGCGGGAGCCGGTGCTGGAGCTGGAGCAGGAGGTGGAAACGGAGCCGGGGCTGGGGCTGGTGGAGAAGGCCTGTCATCTGCAGTACCAAGCCCAAACAGAGAACAGATATTAGGAGATGTTTGCATGGAATACTTTGAATGTGGATGTCATTTCTCCTGTGGCAGATGGCAGTGATGACTGAGGAGCCAGCGACAGCACACCTTGGTGAACAGGTCTGTCAGGTGGAACATTAGGTCTTTCTGGTGGAGCTGGAGGTCTCGGTGGGTCCCGGGACTGATGCCTGCTGCCCAGGCGAGACAGTCTGCGGCTCAGCCGCCCGCTGTCGTCTCTGCTTCCCCTGCAAAAGGGAACCCACAGCGTAAAAAAACAGGTAGCAATACATTCCCTGAACAAAGGCTGTGACCAAAGTAATGTTCAGAAACATGGAGCTCTGTATTATGGTGTCCAGAACAGCTCATATTTGCCATGTTCTCATTTATGTATTTGTTTTTTCTGGTTCTGTTGCTAAATAATAGCTCACAGGGACCTTTCTCATTTCGTTTAATGACGCAACGCGCAGCCTCGAGTCTGGATTACAGGTTATGGCTCCGCCCCCCTGCCACTCACCTATCGGAGATGATGCATGAGGAAGTGAGCGTCTCGCTCACAGACAGCGCCAGGGGCTCTCTTCGACCGAAAGTAGGTCAGTTTTGTCGCGAATGTCGCTAGTTTTTAATGTGCTTGTTTTAAAAGAAAAGCAAAGTCGCCAAACGAGTGTGAAAAGTCGGTAAATGTAGCGATAAATCCCCGTAAACGAGCCTTGACGACACAATGGGAACAATTCGCGCCAATTATCTTGAAAGCGCAACGGCCAATGAGGGAGCGCTTACAGTCGGCCAGTCGGCCAATGGTGTAACTCAAGCGGGGCACGTGGCATCTGGTTGACCAATGGCGTGACTCTATCAATCAGACACGGATGAAACGGTAAAATGGCT
Source organism: Psettodes erumei (assembly GCA_016785225.1). Classification (NCBI taxonomy): domain Eukaryota; kingdom Metazoa; phylum Chordata; class Actinopteri; order Pleuronectiformes; family Psettodidae; genus Psettodes; species Psettodes erumei. Next base: position 322,426 of record JAFBJZ010000827.1, read on the forward strand.
GTCGGCGGACGTTCAGACAGGGTGAAAGAGGGAAATCAAACATTTTTAATCTTTTGTCGTCATGTTTCAAACCTGAGGATTCAGCTCCAGTAAGTATTAAATTCACTGACACCCATTACGAATTTCTATCATACATTACAAGGGTGATGAAATATGGCATAGCAATGTGTAATATGACGAAAATAAATGTTGAATTGTTACCCCATTTCACTGGCCTCTTGTGGTTGAGGGCTGTTGTTTCGCTGGTGAGACTTCCTATGTGGAGACAAAAGACGAGTTTAACGAGTTTAATCAAACTTTGTGGGAGAAATTCTGTTTGTCTGAGGTGACCTGACCTTGTGGTAGAAACGTCACTGAACTTGGCTTAAAAAACATTTTAAAAACCCAGTTGTATCCCAGTCAAGCTCTTATACGATACATCACAAGCAACATTTTATTTCTCATGATATGTACACAACATTTCATGGTCAGTGCCACTTCTCTTGGGCTTTTCATTTGTGCAAAACACGACCACATCCTCTGTTATCATCTGAAACTGCAGATAAAAAACATGTTTGTCGTCAGATAAAATCAGCCAGAGGCTTTATGGTTGGTTGTTGTCTCTGTAGTGTTAAGATATTTTGTTATCATACTTTGCCCCAGTGATTAATGCTGAATTAATATGATAAAAAAGTCAATATCTGATTTAAAAAAATAATAAAAATTTAATGGACTCATAATCCATACATTTCACTTTTGTAGACAATATAATTAGAAACATTCAGTCTTTATTCTGAATATATATGTTGACCATATCTTTGTTTATTATCCTTAATGCTGTTATTATTCCACAAAGATATGACCTCTGTCATCATTTTTGTTTCATTATAGTTTGCCATGTGTTTCTGTGTATTTCTGATCTCATAGGTTTTAAATATCAGGTGTTATGTTGCGTGACACCAGCGAGTGTTGGCGTCTCATTTCTAAAATGGTGACACTTGCTGCCTCCAACATGTCAATGCAGATAAATGGTTGGTGTGAATGACTGATGTTGGAGTGGAGTTGATATTTTACTGCTCAGGCTTCTGTCATCGTCAACTTCCTGTCCCATACATGATAAAACATTTAATGCCGCATCTACACACTTTACAGACTTTAAGTGAGCGAAGTGAAATCCTGCGCCCGGGGCTTCAGTTACCTTCCCGTAGAGTAGACCCAAATAAAGTTAGTTATATTATAATGCGCTGTGTCTGCAGGTGCCTCACGTGGAGCCGGATCTGAAGCGAGCAGCAAAGGGACCTACCTGGAAGAAATCCTCCTCAGCAGACTGGACCCGAGGCCCCCCTCCAGCGTGTTCGTCTAAACCTGCCGCAGCGCTCGAGAGGAAGACTGAGCAGAAAATGTCTGCTGCGCTGCACCAGCTGTTGCTTGGAGAGGCGAAGCGTCTGGGTGAGCATCACCGTTGTTTTATCTAAACCAGAGCCACTTCCTGTGCTACTTCTCTTTCTCGCTCTCTGAGTCTTTCCGTATCTCGGCACTCCCTTTGATTGCCAAGATGAGACACACGTGGCAACCCAAACAGAGGAATGTGTTGTCTAAAACAGATTCTTGCATTTTTAATGGTGCTTTCGTAACTTTTGCTGAAAATGGGGAACAGGATGCCAGACAACGTGGTGAACTTTGTCATAGTCCTCTGCTGCTGTGACAAGTTTCCCTGTCCTGTTTATTGGGTCAGTCCATTTAGGTTGATTTACTTTCATTTCAGGGAAGAAGGAACTTTCACTCATACCCTGTAAAGACACTGTACTTACTAATCTTCCCTGCATTAAAACCTATTCACTGTCTGTCGCACAAAGTGGGGAAACCTTAAGAAAGTGGCTGACACATCTTTAAGGCCTCAGCAGGTGTTTATTAAACCACAAGCACTGGCAGCGTTTCAAACTGTACTGTATGTCATTATGGGTTACAGTGAAATCCGAAAGAAAGGTGCGTCGGTCTCATAAGTGCCTCCATCCCCTCCACTCCAACAGCAAAAACACTTGCGTTATTCACTTGCTAAATGTGCCGCCGACCCTCAACTTTTCCCCAAGTCACGCTCTCACCCGCACACTCCGGCACGGATACACACCGGATGTCAGACAAGTCATCTCCAGATCATGGAGGCTGCCTGCATGGATCCTGTTTCATTCTAAACACACAAGTTGTGACGTGAACGTCTTTCACTTCTGTTCAACCCTCTGGATTCGAGCTCTGTTCGCTGGGTGCCGCTGTCGTCCTCGGTGCTGCCCTCTGCTGGCGAGTTACAGTTTGGAGAACTGAATGAGGTTCCTGTTGATTTCGGCCACGTTCCTGCAGCCTGAACGAGACATGACACAAGGAAGTCACCGCGCCGTACTTGTCCAGGCTCCACTGATCACTTTTCAGTCTGAGTGACCTGACGACTCACCTGATAACGCCATGGACAGGCGGAACTCATCGTTTAAGATTTGCAGCACCTCCCTCACTCCTTCCTCGCCCTGTAACATCACACAGGAACCCTGGATTACTACAAAAGAAAACCCTGTGATCCTATAATCCACCCACACATTCATCATCAATATGCTGCAACTTTAGTTTTGAAGATGTTTGGAAGATCTTCTGTCCTCCTCATGAAACTGAAATTTGTCTTTGGTGAACGTCAAGGAAAGAGGAACACCAAATCATTCCTGTAAACTGTGACTACAGCATGACAGCTCTCCTGTTTAGGTTGGCAGTGGGCACTTGACTCCACTGTTTGGATCCAGTTCAGTTGAAACCACACAGAACTTGGACAAAGGCTTGAGCTCCGACAGTGATTTTCAAGGATAAACATCAGTGGTTAATCTGTGGGATCAAGGCACCGAGACAGCTGAAAAGAAGTGGCTTCACGTGGCTGTAACACAACTGAAAAATACACACACGACGTGTTGTGTCGCTTCTGCGCCTTGTACCTTGTATGCCAGGCCCCACACTGCCGGGCGGCCAATGAAAACACACTTGGCGCCCAAGGCCAGCGCTTTCAGCACGTCACTTCCTGTCCTGATGCCTCCGTCCAGATAGATCTCGATCCTGCCCTGCACCGTGTCCACGATCTCCGACAGCGCGTCGATCTGTCCGCAGCAGAGGTGGACGTGTCACAAGGCCGAGTATAGAAACTACAACGCCCGAGTTAAACCTCTTGTATTTTGAAACACAACAAGCTCATGTTATCTGCAGCTCAGGTCAGATACCAGTACTGCAGTACTGTCGAGGTTTCTCACGCTCCACAGTAACTTCCTGGAGTTACAGCTGGTTGTCAGACGACCTCAATGTGGCAACAAGATTTAGAAGTGCAAAACATCTTGTTTTTACATTTTGGTTTTGTTGGATTTAAACAATACCACGTGTTAATTAGTGAACAAGAGCCTTTAACTTCCAAAGTACTACTACTTCTTGTAGTGCTACAGATACTAGCATTACCACCACTTTACAACTTTTATCTGCGTCTTGAAGTTGCTGTCTGACATCTATGAAGACGTGACCTCCAGACACGAGGCGTTCTCAAGTACGATGTGGCCGGCACTTACCGAGGCCGGGCCTCCGTCCAGCTGTCTCCCCCCGTGGTTTGACACTATGATGCCCTGGACGCCGTGCTCCACGGCCAGCTCGGCGTCCTCCTTGGTCAGGATGCCCTTGATGATAATCGGCAGGCGGGTGATGGACTGCAGCCAGTAAACGTCTTTCCAGCTGATGGAGGGGTCCAAGGTGTTGGCCGGGATCCCGTACTCCTCTGGGCCTGCGGTCTCCTGCTTATGGTGCAGTGCAAATACAACTGCTTTCAGTGTCCACGTGATAAACTCATGGAATACTTCATGCTGCGATTAAACCATCTTGGACTATATGCGGATTTATGGTGGAAAGAACTACCAGTTGCATCTCATTTCTGTAAATGAAATCAAACCAAACGTACTGTTACCTGGAACACGCCATCGAAGTTCTTGACCTTGAGGTGGGGCGGCAGCTTGAACTGGTTGCGGATGTCGTTGCGGCGCTTCCCGGTGTACGGGACGTCGACGGTGAGCACCAGGGCCTTGTAGCCCAGCGCCTCCACGCGGTGCACGATCTGCTCAGACAGCTTCCGGTCGCGGTACACATAGAGCTGGAACCAGCGGTAGCCGTTGGGCGCGGCCGCCACGATCTCCTCCACCGAGCAGGTGGAGTAGGTGCTGGTGATGTAGCAGGTGTTGAGCGCCTCCGTGGCTGTGTGGCGGGTGGTAGGAGAAGTTACTGCTGTGGTCAGCGAGGGGTCGGGTTTAATAGTTTAACTTAAATATCAATAATAAAAATATTAAACTCCTTTTTATTGACTGAAATATTTGTAGTAAAAATAAATAGACCAACACTGCATCTTCCATGCAGAACAAGATTACTTCAATTGTATGCAATTGTATGCCATCTAGTGTTGGCTATGTGTACTACAAGTGGAAGAAAAAGACTTATAACATGCCAAAAAAAAAAAAAGGCTCCATCACTTCCACCAGGTTAGCAGCACCCCCACCCTCACCCCCACCCCCACAGTCCTCACCCCGGGCCGTGGCCACCTCCCCCTCGTGCCAGGCCAGGCAGTGGAAGGCGGTGGGCGCGATGCCGACCGGAAAGCTGATTTCCGTCCCCTGCACCGTGGTCCGGGTGTCGCTCACGGACACGTCCCGCAGGATGCGAGGCCTCAGACGGATCCTGAGCGCGGATAAACGTGTCAGCAAAGGCGTCCGCACAGTTCACAAACCAAATACGTTGAGTCTTCAAAGCTTTACTAACAAAACAGAAGAGCCTGAGCAGAAATCGACCAATTGAACAGTTGCAGCTGCAACACGCATAAAATCCTCTGCCATGATGTGTTTTTATGCCACAGCTCTTATACAGTGTTTATATAATGACCAGACCGTTGGTTTTTGTCTAATCCAGCAAAAAGCAATACCCAACAAAGACACAGACGTTCTTATGTTGATCCAAGCCTCATATAAAGCTCCAAGACTAAAACACTTGGGCCTGCAGACGTGACACAGAGCTGCAAAATGTTACGATGCAGCGTCGTCAAATAAAGCCGTTCCTCAGACCATAACGTGCTGTTTCTGTGAGACAAGCTGTGTTTCTCTGAGTAAAGAGACACAAGACGCTTGTTTTCCCAAAGCTCTGACTGTACATCATCTTTCCAGGACAACCTTCTATTCCTTATGGGGGTGGGGGGGTGTCTCTAACCTGACCCCGGTTGCGCCGGCAAACAAATCCCCAGTAACGTGCTCGCTGGAGCTGCAGCGAGGACGAGCAGTCGCTCGTTATAAAGACGTGAGCAAAGCTGCGAGGAATGCACGAGAAGACACACAAAGGACAAGTCAGAACCCTGTATCGCTGTCCCACTGGTAACGCAACTTTCAAAACAGGGTAAAATGTAAGCGCCTGTTTGTGATTACAAAGGCAAACACACACACACACACACACACTGCTGTGTATGATTTGCAGCTGTCCAAAGTCCACACAAGCTTGAATTTACTGCCTTTTTACAGCAGGAACGTGGAAACTAGCTCAGGCTGTCTGCAGGCACGATGTTTATGATGATTACGATCGCTACGCGTAGAAAACGCAGAAACCGCGTGCTTGGTGATGTCCTTGTGCGCGCGGCTGAACTCTGTCTTTCACCTCTTGTAGGCCAGCAGGTTGTCGTCCCTGGTGCAGCACTCGTCCGCTCCAGCTGCGTAATAATCCCAGGTGGCCTTCGAGAGATGCTCCTTAGCATACTCCTCAAAATCTGTCAGGCATACCATCGCCATCTCTCCACAGAGACCTCCCTCTCTGCAGTGTTGGACACACACACACACACACATCATAAATATTCACTGTGATGTTGATTAATACCGACAAGCACGATAAAACATCAACGAGATAATCCCCCGTCGACGCTGAGTTTTTACTGCACGCACAAACTGCGATGTGATGTAATTCAACACAATAACTATAATATCTGTCATGTTAAACATAATTAGCGACACTATTTGTATTCTGTGTTAACACAACCAGCCATTCAGTGTCATCTGGAAATGCTGCTCCGCATGTGCGACAAATTGCCACAGGCACCAAAACGGTGGAAAAAAAAAAACAGAGTGGGTGCATGAAAATCACGGCGTCAAAACTCACCGCAAACGACGGATCTGTCATAAACAAAGTCGCTCGCTGTCACGTGACGCATCCCGCTCTGACGACCGTCGCCGCAACATCCCGGCGCGGACATAAAACTCCCCTCGTATCGGATAAAACGGGTTTAAGTCCTCGCGTCTGTGTCGAGCGCTCTCAGCGTTGTTGCTTTTGTGTCGGCCCGAGTCCAAATTTTCACGGGGCCGCTGTGAAAGCCACCGAGCAGCGTGCGTGACCCCGGGGCGACCCCGGCTCTCATTGTGTTCCCGCGAGCTGGAAATGTGCTGATGGTGACTGCAGCCACAGCGAGGACAAGAGGGGTCGGGCGCAAGTGCTCTGCGCTCCAGATGGCACGTACAGTACTACATGTGGGCATTTACACGGCCTGCACATATACGTACTGTACATGTTATCATGTACAGTACATGTACAGTATGTGTACAGTATGTGTGTGTGGGGTTCTGCTGTCATATATCGGCCTTTATTTGTCTTTATGCTGATAACAGTTAAAAATATTTTTCTAAGCCCCTAAAAAACAGTGAATAATTGGCATTAATCGAAGAATAAATAAAAAAGAGTTTCTAATGGAGATAGCGAAGTTAAAGAATATTTCGTCACGTGTATTTACACCCGGAAGTAGCTCTTTATTGAAGTAAATGGTGAAATATGACACCATAATAAAAATAAGTGAAATAATAACTTATGCAGTTAAGTATATATGGACATAAAATTATAATTAAAGACGGTACAAGTTAAATGTTAATATCCACAACTGACGCACATGGCCCGTGTGTGTTTGTTTTTGTAGGATATTTGGGGATCTGAGGTGTACTTTATATTTCATAATATGAAATTACAGATAGTGGAGCAAGGTGCCACATTTATACTGTGTGTATGTATATGTGTGTGTATAGTTGTTTATATTGGCATTTCCTGCCAAGATGGAGCAGTAGCGACAGGTAGGGAAAGACTACGCCCGAAACCGACGACTTGACACACCTGTCATGTTTAGTTAGCTAGTTAGCTTCTTGGTAGCTACCAGCGCGGGACCAAAATTTACGACTGACCAGACTGCAGACTCGAAGAATGCCGAAGAGACCGGCTCGGCGACTCGGAGCTCGCCGGATTCGTTCGTTTACCTCTGTAAGGTTAGCCTGTTAGCCGTTAGCCGTTTAGCCGATTAGCCTTTTAGCCTGTTAGCTCGTGGATATTACTCCTGACTGCTGCTCCCTTCAAACTTCAGGAAGACTCGCTGCTGGAGTTTAGTTAAGTTACACCTTTTCAATTCCTGTTTTATATTTTGATTTAAACACGTCGACCTTCTGCGGTTTAAGTTTTATTGAGCCTGAGCTGGTTTTGAGGACCGAAGCTAGCAATATTGTTAAGTATTACGTTTTTAATTTCAGTTTACAGAAAAATACTAAAGCCTGTAATTTTTAAATTTAAACAACTACAAATTAGTAGATGAGGAAAATCTAAATTAATATATCAGTCTTATAAAGCTATAGCTATAAGGTAGGCAGTAAAATAAATTAAAGTATTATATAATTTCTAGATTAATAATTAACTCACCGACTACAGATGTTCATTGTCTGTCAGTGGAGCTTCTTCTCTCCTGATAGACTCATAACCTGTGAAGAAAGGGTTCCCATTACTACTGCTCACAGTACTGCTAACACTGCCACGCCTACCAGTACTGATACTTCTACTGCAATTGCAACTACTACCACAGCTACTGCTTCTATTGTCTGTACTGCTACAAATATTTCATGCAGACCACAGCAAATACTGACACTACAGTACTGTTCTACAAATATACTCCTGCACTGCTACTACCACACTTACTGCCACTCATATTACATATATTGTTTATACTATTACTACAGTAAATCCTGCTGCTGTGGCGCTACTTTCAGTTCATGAATATAACATTAGCCGTAGCAATAATACTACTGTACATATTATAAAAATCCTCAACTGAGGCGTTGGGTTTTCACACATTTTTCTTATTGTCTCCTACTAAGCCACAAAAACAAGTACTACTATTGTAAATACAATTTCCTGTGCGTCCACCACTGGTGCAGTTACATGTACTACTAATGGCATCAAAACTAATGACCTGTATTCATTCAAAGAAATAATTATCTGTGGCTGCAGAGTTGAGACAAAAGTTAAAGCCTGTGGATCTAATTAACTGCTTGTATTTATACAGAAACTCGTGTATTTTCTGTCATGATACACATGTATTACTCCGCAGTACATACAGCGTCAGGGTCAGTGTTGTGTGGGCGTTCAGCTGTGAACACTTGAGGGCAGTGCAGCACCGAATGAACCAAAGTCCACTCTTAAATAAGCTCCATTCAACATCTGTGAAAGCAGGTAAACACCAGCGGAGTGTGTGTCGGTGCCGCACACACACACACACACACACACACGCTCTATAGAAAAAAACATAACTGACCTCTGATGTCACACATGTTACTGCTGTAAACACGACGTTACCACTACACACTTTACAACACTGAACAAACTTTGTAGTAGAATGTATCTGTGGTCATTTTAAAACTCGTACTTTTACTGTACTTTCATCCCTTTAATTCACTTAAAACAGAAATTACAGTACACGACTCCCACTGCACAGTACTACTAGTACTAGAGTTATTTTCTCACTGATTTCTTCTTCTTATTATTAGGTGTTTTAACGGTCGCTTTATTGATTTTCAGTGCGTCTGGATTTGTGCGACCAACCCGAGGCTCTGCGTCCCGTGGAGGTGGTGAAAGGACCCGCTGAATGGCCGCCGAGAGCGCATTGTCCAGGTGAGTTTCTAGAATACCTGGTGTTTGGTATTTAGCGTGCGGCCTCAACCTGGATTATTAGTTGTGCTCGTCACCGGGGCATAAACACGTTGCTATCTTTAATCTGTGCGGTGGCCGAGCGCCAGGTGTCCACGCGTGGGTGAAAGGTAAACAACTGAAGGTCGCACAGCGTAAATAAATACAGTCGGTGACGTGGATAAAATCAGCGTCTTACCTTAACCTGAGCTGCTTGGCAGGCTGACGGTACGTGTTGGTTCCCCCTCTCATGTGACGGGGTCGTGTCAGAGGGCATGCCGACCCCCCCCCACCCCCACCCTCACCACCACCACCACCTCCAGCCCCACCTCCCTCTCACAGTGCGACGCTCCTCCCACAGTGGCCCAGCACCAGCTAAGCCTGTCGTCAGCACTCTGGGCCCCGGCCTCTCTTTGTGCCCAAAACACAAGCTCGCTCAGGTCGAGTGTTGGTAGGAGCAGCAAATACCTCCTTCCTTCCTTCCTTCCTTCCTTCCTTCCTTCACACTTTCCTCTTTAACTTCTCTCCCTCCCTGTGTTTTGAATATTAATGAAGCTCTGAGTCAATCAGTGTCCGTCCAGGAGCAAATGATTTGCTCGTCCTGGCTCGTAAATTAATCTTCACCGCACAAGTAAGCGCCGTCCTTCTCCTTCGGCCCCTCGGTATCTGCTTCTCCTCAGAGCTTTTGGTTCGCATTAAGCGTCGCTCGCAGATCGCTTTATTAGGGAGTCTGAGAGTAATCGACTTCATCAGGCTCTGATGGAAGACGTATGAGCGGCAAAAGCTTAGAAAACCAAACAAACGGGAACGTTTGCGCCGTGCCAGCGCTCCCTCTGTGGAAACGTGAACCCTGTCAAACCAAGCGTGGACAGGTGTTTCGAGGGTCTTTACGGCACAGATGTCTCGCAGCCTTTGATATGATCAGCCCCCCCCCACACACACACACACACACACACCTGTGAGCGATGGACGGTCTCAGCTCGCCGTGGAGGAAACAGAACACGGCGAGAAGTTGTTCAAGTGTTTTAAAACAGCAGTGGGGTGCAGCGATGGTAAATTAGATTGTCTCGCTCTTATTCATTACGTGTTTGGAATTGAATTTACTCTTTGTAAATGTAATATCTTTTGGTAACAAAACCTGGCATGTTGGGAGACGTCTGTCTTTGGATTTACACGTTTTTTTTATTCGGGCTCCTTCAACGAAAGAGGCCGGGCTGAACTCCGAACGAGTCGGACCCCCGCTCGGGAGGTGCGGGGCGTTACCTGCTCCGAGAGGAGGTGCAAATTGCGTTAATCCGCAGCTGGCCTCGGTGCCGAACGCCGCCGAGTCGGCTCTGGCTCCGGGGCCGCCGGTTCTGGAGGCGCTGGACGTTCAGCTGAGTGGAAAACCTGTTCCACATGGCGGCTGAGGCTCTGCCCCGAGGCAGCGCGCCGCAGCACATGTGTGTTGAATTGTCAAGGTGTTATCGTGCCCTGGCGGGACTCCGAGCTCCTCCACCTCTGTCTCTCCCGTGTTTATTATCAGACTAAATACCGCCGAGTCCACGGACGCGGGGCGCAAACGCTTTCGTTGGACTCTGCGGCGAGGCCGAACGCTGACGGCTGTCCATCACCGTGGCAAAGGACGTGATCTGTGGGAACAGGTTTACCTGCACAAGTCCGAACATAAGAGCAATAAATCATCAGATTTAAAAAGATGTACATGAATGGTATAATACTTCATGAAATATTTTTAAAAAATACATTAAATTTATAGAAATTTTGGCTCTTTTAGTTGATAAATACTTTCGGAAAAGTTTTTTTAAAGCCAGAATCATAAATTAATCATCGTTCTTAATAAAGTGATTAATTTGGGTTTTAGAGGATCTGCCGTTTTTTTCTGGGGGGGTGTCGGTGGAAAACGTTGTTCAGGGGGGTGAGACAAAGGCAGAAGAGCGAACAGCGTGGCGGCCGTTAATGTCATGTCGCGCCTGGGTGATGGACGTCCACGCCATTTGATGTCTGAGCGCGCAGTCACGCCGTATCAGACGCCCATGATTCAAGCCATGCACGTGTGTGTGTGTGTGTGTGTGTAAGCGTTATTTGCCCCCAATCCAAAAGAGGGGAGGGGCGTGTCATAATTTGAGCGGAGGAAGCCGTGACAACTCGGCGGCGGCCGCGTTGAGACGTAAACGCCGTCTCCGTCTGATGAAATTACGCTAAAGGGAACCTGACGTCTCCGCACTGTGTTCCTTCAGGGAAGGGTTAGTTGGACGTGACACGGGACAGGAAGTGGAGGGACTTGTTGAAAAGCGAGGGCGCGATGAGAGGAGACGTTTGACTTATTTCAAATCAAACTTTATTGAGTGTCCGTCTCTTAACGACGCGGTTTAAGTTGTTTGTCCTTCAGCTGGAAACTCAAACGTCCAAAACCTCCCGTCCCATTTTCTCATTTTCATTTTCACGCCGACACTCGATTCCTGTGACGTTTGTAATGATAATGTGCGTCGTCGCACACGGTTTCCAGCTTGTGTGCGTATGTTTGTGTGTTCAAACTCATTGTCACGCACAAAGGGTGGAATCAGGTTTCACCCCATCCAGTGCAGCAAAACACAAAATGCCACTCGCGATCTTTTCCCATTTGCTCGCCGCACACGCCGTCAGAGGGTTTTGTTGTGTGGCGCGCGGAGTTCAGTCGGACTGTTTGTGTTGTTGTGGTTTGCTCTAGTTTGATGCTTCAGATCAACAACAAACGACGTCTGGTTGGTCATCTGCAGTTTTGCAGGTGCATTGCGGAGATGCCCTGACAGGAAGTGTGTGTGTGTGTGTGTGTGTGTGTGTGTGTGTGTTCTTCTTCACGGCCCTTCTTAAAAAAAAAAAAAAAAAAACACACACAACACACAACAAAAACTTCTCATTCAAAACACATTTCCTCAGCCTCTTTTGTTCGGCGTCTCTCCCAAACTCCACCAAGCCAAAAAGAGAAGGAGGTGAACGAATCCAACACATCCAAATTTATTAAACAGCATCCAACAACATCAGCGACACGCCCGAGTAGAGGTCCAATGGACAGATGTGTCGTTGGGAGCTCCGGACCCCGTCCCGTAGGTGAGGAGCCTATGTTGTGTTTGCAGTGCGACTTCAGGGGGATTTCCTACTTTCAGATAACATTTTAAATCGGGGCCGAAAGTGGCGTGACTGATAACTCGGTTCTCGGGGGGGGTTGGGTTAAATTTGGGCACGGACGAGGAAAAAGTTCCCGCCAGCGGCTTCAGAGACTTCTGGCATGTGTGCGCTGGTTGTCGTTCTGTTTCTCTTTGTCTTTCAGCAAAACACTCACTTATTTTCTCCAAGAGGGAAATAATGTTCCGTAGTAAAAATACAAGAAAGTGCTTTGAAGTTTGGAGGGGGGGGGGGGCAAAAACTTTTGTCTAACAAGCCGCTCCAAACCCGGCGTCCTCGTGCGCGGCCACGTGAACCCTTTTACTGGGGGCGAGCGCTTGAACTCGCCTTCGGGGACACGGAGACTTGACGTGAAAATAAAAGGACGCGTAAAAAAACAAAAAAACAAAAAAGGCACATGAAACTCTTCCACTTAATAATCTGGAATAAATACGCCGGAATGATTCTTTCTGATCAGCGGAAACCTCCGCCTCAGCTTTGATTTCGTGCCCGCGCGAGAAACGAGAGCAGCGCCGCCGCCGTGCCACGAGCAGCTCCTCTCGCGTCCAATCAGTCGCCGCTGAAACGCGAATCCGCCCGCGACGTTTTCTCTAATCAGCTCCCTCTCCTGCTCCGCTTTCGCTCGAATTATGCAAATGGAGACGGCAGTAACCTGGTCGATTAGGATCAAACCCGAAACTCATCCTGCTGCTTTTTGATTTCCTTCTGTGTGTGTGTGTGTGTGTGTGTGTGTGTGTGTGTACATGGCTGAGGGGCGCAGTAAGACTCGGCCCTGCCAATATTCAAATTGTCCATCTACATCTGTCCGACCCTCGCTGCTTCTCTCTCGGCTGAGAGCTGGACGCTGTCGAGTGTGTGTGTGTGTGTGTGTGGGGGGGCAGGTATGCTCATTTATAGGTGGAGGCACACATACCCCCATAGCAACACACACACACACACACACACACTCTGGCTGGATGCGTGGGCCGTTCTGGCTGAACCCGTTTGCTCAGTTTAAAACCCGGCGCTGCCAGAGATGGAGCTTTTGATACAAAACCAGTTTTACTGTCGACCTCGTCTGGGATTTAACGGGCGAGAGACGGGGGGGGGGGTTCGGTTTTTATTTCGTAATCCGCAGCAAAGGTCGAGCAGCCGTCGATCAGCGTGGGTCTGGTTTGCTTCAGACGTGCTGCAGCAGTCGGTTTGGATTTGCGGTTTCGAACCAAGGAGCGAAGGTACGAGACAGAAAATTGGACCTTTTTCGGAAAACACAGTTTTACATCACAGCTACGCTGCGGAGGAAAAATAACACAATGATACGCACAATAGCCTGTTGACGTCTCATTGTAAACAAGCCTGAACCTTCCCGGGCAGCTCCGTCGGGCTCAACTAAGAACGGGTTTCCGGCGCCGCCGGTGTCGTCCCGGTGTGTTTTTACCCTTGAATGGGGGGCGCTTGTTTTCTAAAAACCCCAGTGGGACAATAAACGTCTGAAACACTGAAACGCATCAGTTAAACAATAAATCGGCCGCTCGGCGAAGAAGCTCCATTATACCTGTCAGAACCCGATACTTTCGGTCCGCGGCCGGGCCGGCGTCGGCGTCTCGGGCCCACGCGTGCGGCTTGAATTCCAGCGGATTATTTGCGTTTTAATTTTAACTGTGTTTGGGTTTATTAGTAATACGCTTTTCCTCCCGTAACCGCCGTCACTTTGGGAGTATTAGTTCCAGTGCACGTCTACCGCCGCCGCTAATTATCTGTTGATGTAAAAGTAAAAAAAAACCCCAAAAAACCCGCAATAAATACACTTACAGCTGCGTAATCCATTCCCGGAGCAAGTCGTGCTCAACGCGCGGCGAGTTTCTCCGCCCCGCCATGATGGAGGAGCGAACACGGCTCATTTACAGAGAATCATTAGGAGGAAATGACGACACGACGCACGCATGTCTGCGGGAAAAGCCTGGCCTGCGACGCCAACACCTCCGCCGTCGGGAGCTTGCGTGTGTTTTGCGGAGGTAAACGGCAGCATCTGTGCGACCGAAAAAAAAAAAAAAAAAAAAAAAATGCTAATCCCTCACATGGACACAGGACTGATGAAAATCAGGCACCTGATTCGTGGCAGCTGCGAGCGCAGAAGACAGAAAAAGGGCCGTCGCCCCCGTTTCTCAGAGCCCAATCAATCCGGAGACAACTGGGAAAAGTATATTTAGCTCAAAGAGCCGAGAGCCGAGAGCGGGAAGTAAATATTTTTACTGGATTTTTCCATTTAATGATATGCAGCAGATGTGGAACGAGGCGAGAGGCATGGGAATCGCTCCGCCGACTGACTGTGTCAACGCCGGCGTGGAAGCGGCGAGACACGATAGCGACGACTTTCAAGTTGGCAATAAAGGGGTCAGAGGTTAAATACGTTTTACTGGGGCTCTCGTGCGTACGGACCCGCGGCTTTTTACGACGGCGGCCGCCGGTGCCGGGCCCCGGGGCCTTTGATTGTACGGTTTGGCAGCGGGAACTGAGGATTTGTTATGCGTTGCAGACAGAACGCTAAACTCTCATTTCCCCCGCGCTGATGAAAACTGGACAAATTGTGGGTTTCTCTCCGGACCCGTATGCATGGGCACGCATGTGTGTGTGTGTGTGTGTGTGTGTGTGTGTTTCTGTGTGCATGCATGCATATGAGTGTGTGTGTGTGTGTGTTGGTAAGAATCCCCTCCGGCCTTCAGGACTAGTTGTCAATCACCTCCTCTTTTAATCCCGAAAAGATGAGCGCTCACATGCTAAAGCTACGCCAACCTCGCCACAGGCCTTGGCACGGCCTCTGAAGCCTGTTGGACCCCACCCCCCCCCATATCCCCCATCCACCACCCCCCATTCGACCCAAAATGTGGAACCGGGGTAACGGGCACAAAAAGGCTTATTTACCAAATGAAAAGTGGCGCCGCATTAGTTTTACACATTTTCTGTTTGATTCAACAAAGCGTTCAATCCGCAAAAACAAGCCGTATCAGATAGCAAATGGAAAGCGTGTGTGTGTGTGTGTGTGTGTGTGTGTGTGTGTGTGTGTGTGTGTGTGGTGGCACCCCTGGAAGGATGAAGTGAGATGTTGTGCTTGTGTCGGCTCTGGGGGTGTTTCATTTGAGCGTCCACACTGTGAAAAGTTTCCCCATTTGAAGAAGAAGTCACTTAATCCGATGCAGAGAGCTGGGACTTTATTTTAGAAAGAAAAAATTTTTATTTCTAACTCAAAACAGCTTCCTGCAAATACGGTTTTTCGGAGTTTTTGGATCAAATCCTCCCATCGCTTTTGCATAAAAATCTTATAAAGGGTCCAAACAAAGCGGCGAGAGCGAAATCTTTTTTTTATGTTTTAAAAAAAGATGGTTTCAGTGCGAAACCAGAGAAAACTCTCCCTTATACCATTTTCATCTTTTGCAGCGTGGGGGGGAAAAAAATGTCCAAACCAGGAATTCGGGCTCAGTCTCTATAAAAAGTCGTCCGCTGCGACTGTGTGGGAACCGGCGGCGGCTTCGCCACGTCATCCCCCGAGGGCCGTGTTTCCAGCGAGACACGTGGTGACGCGCACGGTATTCCACTCTACGCTCGGCCTGATTGTCTCGTATTATTATTCCAGATTATTCCAGACCGGGTTCACGAGAAAGTGGCGCGGGGGGGACAGAGTAGGTATCATTACAATTTAAAAGAAATAAATCAAAACCTGAGATGAGGCGCAGGCCGACCTCAGGTCGTGAAAAACCTTTTTCGGGAGGCGATCGGAAAAGCGCGAACACGGCGGCGTTGACAGATTTACGTGCGCAAGGTGGGATGTTGCGTGGACGTACCTGCAGCACCTGCCACCTGCGGCCGGACCCGGCGTCCCCGCTGACAGGTGAGGACAAAGACCTCGCGGCGAGCGAGGGCGTCGGGTTTAACGAGCCGTCGCCGGGCTTTAGGGGATGCGGAGATGATGGAGGGTTGGAGCGTAACCCGGCGGGCCGCAGGCCTGAGCACACGTGTGTGTGTGTGTGTGTGTGTGTGTGTGTGTGCGCTGCAGGAACACAGAAGGCGCCTGAACCTGTTTCCAGTTAAAAGCAGAAGCCCCCACAACAAAGGTTCTGGCCGGGGGAGTCGTAACGAGGAGAATATCATTTTTCTTTGGCCCCTGTGATCTGCCATACTTACGTTTCACTTTCAAAGCGCTGCTCGCTGGCACGAGTCCTCCGCTCCGCATCTCTGATGGAAAGAAGGAACGCTGCCCTCCCTTCCCGCCTTCCAAAGAAAGACGAAGAGAAGGAAAAAAAAAAAAGAGAGAGAGAGCGAATGCCCGCCTGGCTTGCCACGGCTGATAAAAGAAGGCTGAGTGTTGGAGGCAGTATTTCTCTGTCAGCCCGGCTCTGAGGAGATCCTGCAGTAATCCTCCGACAGGCTGTTTAAGACTTGTGGCTTACTGCTAAAAAAAAAAAAAAATCTCCTCAGGACTCCCCTGAGGAGTCCCTCCTCATCCTCCGCCCGTTACCGTCGGCAACGTCCCGTTGAGTCCGCTCGGACCACCAGAGGAGAAATCATTCGGACGCACCTTTTTAAACGCGGGATTATTTTTCCCC
This sequence comes from Psettodes erumei, assembly GCA_016785225.1. NCBI lineage: Eukaryota > Metazoa > Chordata > Actinopteri > Pleuronectiformes > Psettodidae > Psettodes > Psettodes erumei. The sequence goes on from JAFBJZ010000827.1 coordinate 339,165, forward strand.
TTCTCCTCCAAATCAATGATTTGCTGGAAATTGTTGCACAAAGAGCTGCCCCCCCCCCAAAAAAAAACAACCTGCAAAAAAAATCATAATTTTGTCCCGAACAGAAGCTAACGTTCAGCGCTAACCTCAGTCACCAGTGATGTGGAAGCAGATGAAGCAACAGAAGAGTGTGCGGCCCGCTTTAGCCCCTTTCAGCTCATCGTTTTGTTTTGTTTTGAGCTGGTTAAAGGGACGGTACGTGATTTGTTCGAGCGCCGGGCCGTGTTGCATTAAAACGCAAAGCTCTGTAGCTACAGCTGTATCGTTCTTTATACGACCGGATTCGCTCACGTGTCCACCAGATCTGCGATTCCGACTTGATGCCTGCGGCGTGGCGGCGGCGGGAGGAGGGGGGGGGGGTGGGGTGAGGTGGGGGGCGGTTTTATTCATTGAGCTGATATTTACGGGCGGAAGGAAAGCGGCTTTGATAGAGCGTCTCTTGAACGTTCTCCAAGAGGAGATGTACTCATGTCCCTGACCTCTTCCCCCTTCCCCTCTTTATCTTTATTTCCCTTCAAACGATCAAACTTCAGCGTGTGTGTGTGTGTGAGAAGACAGGAATAAAAAAAAAAAAAAAACACGATCCGCTCCATTAAAATGTTTAGAGGCTGAAAAAATCCCCCATTGAACTGCCTTGTTAAATTTGTTATTGGACAGTCGGGACTTGAGCCAGTTTTTATTTTAATTTTTGGGGACGTGACGTGGACGTTTAAGCAGAAAGTAGCGGCCGAGATCACAAGAGTTTGGATTTCACGTCGCCGTCCCGTTCTCGTCGGACGACCGTTTTGATGTGGAGAAGAGATTCAGCCGCTGAAATCCATCTGGCGTATGTGTGCCAGCCCGGCGTCGAGGTGGACCTGCTGCGACACGTTAGCGCCCGGCTCTCACCGCGGCAGACAGGTGAACGTCACGGGAGAAGCGCAGGTGAAACAGATTCGTCGGAAATGGCGTTCGTTCGCTCACCGTTGCCTCCTCCTCATAAACGTGGTATTAGTGCGCTACAGTTTGACGGGGAGCTCCTTCACGGGATGCGGTTAGCTTAGCTTAGCATAAAGTGAATAAAGCCCCAACCTGTTTTTAACCTGCAGATGAAGATTAAAGATGGCGAGCCAGGTGGTGCCCGGGTCGTCGCATATGTCGCCGTAATCTGCGGGCGTTCGTTTACGAGCCGGCCTTCTGATGTTGGCCGCAGCTTTTTTCCTCACATCTTTATCCGTTTTGGTATCTCAGTATGAGGCTTTTACAGCGGAGCTCACAAAAGTGTCAGCTGCTGCAGCGCCGCCAGAAAAGAAAAAAAATCTCTCTCACATCTTGACTTTTCTTTTTTCTGTCGTTCTCGCTCCGCCGGTGTTTCTTCGCGCTCGCCTCAGCATCCGTACATCTGCGGAGCAGGTTGAGAGTGTGTGTGTGTGTGTGTGTGTGTGTGTGTGTGGGGCTCTCCACGCTGCATGTGGGACATCAATCTGCCTCGCCAAGTCTGCACCACATCTGTGTGTGTGTGTGTGTGTGTGTGTGTGTGTGTGTTTGAATGATATTAGCCGTGTGAGATAAATAGCAAACGGGGGTTTGTGTTTACGATGATGTGATGTCGTTAACCTGCTCGGGATATAAAGCGTCCCATCGTTTCGTTTTTTGCGTAAATCTCGTCCAATCTGACATCAGCAGACTTTCCTCAAGTGTATTGTGTATAGATTGGATTAGATTAGATTAAAATGTGCCACCTTTCGCTGGCGAGCTTCTGTTTTTGACCTGCTAAATCGCCGCCGCCGCAATTAACGGTCAGAGGCGTCGCCTGGAGGAGGGAGGACCCGTGAGGTCCCCCACCCCACCCCTCCCCCACCTGAGGGAGCAGGTGGGGGAGGAAGGAGGGGAGGGGGCCTGGCGGTGAGCGATCGGGGGGGAAAGGAGACATGGCAGCTCCACTTCCTGCGGCGGGAGCCAAATTGGAAGAAAAGGCGGAGCCTGGCCTCGTCCGTCTCGCTCGTCCCCTCTCACTCTTTTTGTCTCCTTTATCTCTCCATCTCCTCACCCCCCCTGCACACACACACACACACACACACACACACACACACACACACACACTCCTTCCTCCTCTTCTCCTGCTGCATCGCACTGTAGAAATATAATCCAGATGATGGTTAGCAACAGATCACTGGAGGAGGAGGAGGGAGCCAACCAGAAATCACCAGGCCTGATAATCAGTGTGTGTGTGTGTGTGTGTGTGTGTGTGTGAGTCCGTCCTGATTACACTGAGGTCCACTGTTTGTGTCGATGCTCGTGGAGGAGCTCCGTTACGTGCTGCCGACAGGTCGGACCTCCACGCAGGGTCGTGGATGATTTCCAAGTTGTGCGTTTTTCCTTTTTGTGCGTCTCGTCTCCTTACGATTTTTTTTTTCCCTAATCACATTGTCATCTCTTTAATGATCGGCGCTCTCCTTTCTCGTGGTTCTTATTTTTCTTGCTGGTTCTGATGTAATTGGGTCGGACCGGAGCGGTGGAGCGCCGTCGTTGTTTTTTTTGGGTTTTTTTTTTTAAGTCAAATTAAAGAGCACTTAAACACTTCACGCCGTACGTGACGTGTCCTCTTTATCTTGAAGCTGCGAGTTAACTTCAAACAAACACTCCGTTTTAAATGTTTTTATTCCGTGTATTCCAGCGGCCGTCGCAGATTATATCACTTAGATTATATTTTCTTTTCCTGTCGACAACCTGCGTTTTCTTCTCCCTCTGCTCCACAGTGTTGTGTTTCTCTCTTATCTCCTGTCGACAGCCTCTGCTGGGTGTGTGCTCTCAATGCCCGGCCTTTTCCCGGCGTTGACACGCCCGCGGGGATGCTGTGTGTGTGTGTGTGTGTGTGTGTGTGTGTGTGTGTGTGTGTGTGTGTGTGTGTGTGTGGGGGGGGTTACGACGGCTTTGAGGTTCGCGGCTTTCGGTGGAAAATCAACGCGAGCCGTCAGGCGGCGTTACGCCCCGAGGACGTTTGATCCCGGACCGACTCGGTTTTCTGACGCCTCGCGGCGTTGATGGCGTGTACGCGATGACACGCGCAAATATTACAAAAACAGGAAGTCGGACTGGAAAGATCACATGACTGGTGCAAAGATGATAATAAGTTTTATTTTCATTTTTTAAAATTCTTTAACTCAAATGTAAATAAATGTGAAGTTTCTTTGCAGCAGAAATATGTATGAAATGTAAATTTCCCCGTTGTGGGATTAATAAAGTTAATCTAATCTAAATGCGAGCCAGCGTCAGCGCGCTCAACACGTACAGCGACCTCCTTTACCCAGAATGCACCGCTGCGTTGTTTTTACAGTTCGGCCCGAAATTGCAGAATTGAAAAAAATAGACGTGAAAAACGACGGACGGTTTGGAGAGCTGAAAATAGTGGTGGAGTTAAAAACCTCAGTTTCTCTTTGGATTAAGCTGCCCTCCCCGTTTTGATTCTGGAAGTGGCAGCTGGCGGTCGGCTGGGATTGGTGGAAATTTTTAATCTGGATTTGAATTAATATTTTTTCTGTGGAAACTCTGTCCCGTCAGGACTAAAGTGGCCTCGCCGGTAATTTCTTTCAAAAACTTCCTGTGATGAGTGAGCTCCTCCATACCTCCATCTGTCTATCCACACATCACACACACACACACACACACACACACACACACACACACACACACAGAGTGGTCTCACTATTCAACATAAATAAACTTTAGCGTTCAGAACCAAGAAGAATCAAATATCCTGACACATTGTCAGACTGTGTGTGTGTGTGTGTGTGTGTGTGTGTACATGTGTGTGTGCATGTGCATGTGCACTAACAGTTGTGTTTGTGCATGTAAAACAAACACAGGTTCCTATACAAACCACGATGCACAACATACCAGTTGCACAGGTGCTAATAATAGTTAAACTTTCTTAATCCTTAGATTTGTTTTTATATCCTTAAATAATAATTTATATGACTGATCTGACCTCGTTCTGCTGAACAATACACACACACACACACACACACACACTCTGCAGGGAGAGATGATGAAGGTCAGAGTGGGGATGACATGCAATCAGGCTGCATTACAAATAAGTGAAGTGCATCTACCCCCCCGGCCTCCAGGGGCCCCACATTTATTTGGGAGCATCACGATATAATCTGAGCCTGCACTGTTGTCCAATCAGAGCGCGGCCTTCTTCCTGCTCATGTTGTAACGCTGCGTTTTTATCATCTGGGCTAAAGCATCAGTTTGTTTGTTGACAAGAAGACAAGTTAAAAATAGCTGCAGGCCGTCCCTCCTCCTCCTCCTCCTCCTCCTCCTCCTCTTCTTCTCCTTCTTCTCCTTCTTCTACTGCTTCTTCTTCTTCTTCTTCCTCCCTCGCTGCAGTGTATAGGTGTTTTAAAGCTGTGATAAACACTGATGTGGCCTGCTTCCTCTCCCTCTCTGCGTGCACACACACACACACACACACACAGCTCCTACTCTGCGGGTCTGGTTTCAATTTCTGGAAAATGAAGAGGTTGTGTGAAGCAGAGAGAGAGAGAGAGGAAAAGAAAAAAAAAAAGAAAGCCCTGCCTTGTAAATCCATTATTGTTCAGGATATATCAGAAATCCAGCTTTAATAGCGCTGTTTGTGTAGGATCTACTCTCAATCCCCCACGACATAATCCCGCTCGCTGACCGAGGCTTAGCTGCACAAATAAACACGGTAATGGATCCCCCTTCGCGCTCGGCGCGGGGAAAGAGGCAAAGAATGAGGCACGCTTTGGGCCCAATCTCTTCCAGATGGCACCGATAGATCACGTTATTTACATCGGCTGTGTTCGGGTTCCCAAGGCAACGCCGCTCCGTTTTACAATCGCTGCCGCAATGACCCGAATCCTCTCCGGCTTTTTTTTTCCTTTCTCTTTTCTTTCCCCGGGTCTTGATTAGCGCAGAAGACGGATCCTTTTTTTTTTTTTTTTTTGGTGGAAGGGAACGCTACTGATGCGCAGATGTGGTGTCACTCCGACGCACCTTCTCGGGAGGATGAACCCCTCATCTGGGTTCCCTTATGACATCCAATCCCGGGGCCGGGCGCGCATTATGCGCTGATCAGCGCGCATCGTTTCCATTAGCGTCGCTCGCTCCCCGCCGTTCACCCGTGAAGCGCGGCGCAGTATTTGGGACTCATTACCCCCTCGGTTACGGGTAGTTAGCTCCGCTCATGACCCTTAATTGTTTCTCCTCGTCTTTTCTGCTCAGAGATGAACAGCTGGGCGAGCCGGGGGGTTTCGCCCTGTGGTGGTGGTGGTGGGTGGGGGGGTGAGCTGCTGCTGCTGCTGCACCAGTCGATGCGTCGCCCCTGCACACCTTGTCGTTTTAATCACCTTAACTTTAAACGCAACGACACGCCGAGCAGGGACGGGGTTCCCGAGAGGATTTCAGCCGCCGGACGTGTCTCTGGCTTGTTTATCGGAGGTTAGTCAGCTGTGGAGGCTGGACGCCGCATCTCTGAAGCCTCGAAAATGATAAAATGATTTAAAAAAAAAAAAAAGAAAGAACGCAGCTTGGAAGTTGTTCAGCTGCAGGAGAGCAGGTTGTGTTGTCCGAGCTGCAAAGGTTCAGCGCCGCGCTCGTGGAGATTGCTCGGCTTTGGCCAGATTTCACTCTTCTTCTTCTTCTTGCTGGCTGGCAGTCAACCTCTCCAGGCCGCTCGCCTCATGCATCTTTCCACTTCAAGCAGCGATGGAGACAAAGGAGGGAAGGAGGGAAAAAATAGAAAAGGAGAAGATGGATGATGTTAAAAGCTGGGAGCTTTCCAGAGAGTCTGTGTTTTCTGAGCACAGTTTGTTGCCTGCCAGGTACACTGTGTGTGTGTGTGTGTGTGTGTGTGTGTGGAGCAGGACTTGACTGATAGGGGCTAGTTAACACCCACTCTTTTGGCAACCGTCGTCTCTAATGTTGCCATCTGATTACTCTAAAATGATTTTTTTTTAAAAGCGACAACATACGGACTGTATTGTGTTTGCCGAGAATTGTCCTCAAATATAATCTGGTGGGATTATACCCAGTATGGTCATAAATTCAGATAATAAATAAGATTAACTGCAGCCAATCACACCGTCCCACCCTGATCACACAGTCTGATTATTAGTTTATTAGCACAAATCGTGAGCGGGGATTATTTTTAATCCCTTGTTGTTGATTTAATGAAGTGTAAATAACGTTTAATCCAAATCGGCATCAGCTGAGATCAACGCGATTGATCCCTGCGGGGGAGAAAAGGTCGAGCGAAGGCGAGGGCTGATCAGTTCTCTGCCCCGGCGTGGCGACCGCCCACAGATTTACAGAAGAAACACGTGTTTGCAGTTTGCACATATACAAATTTACAGTCCAGTGCACGAGCAAATGTGCATCACGGAGCTGGCCAACGGATGATGAGCCGGTGATGAACTCTCTGGTCCGAGCTCGACCCCACACACACACACACACACACACACACACACACACACACACACACACACACACACACACACACACACACACACACCGCCTGTGAAATCCTTCTCCGACTGCGTGTGTTCGATTCCTTCCTGACTCGACCCGCGCCGCCATATTTCTCTCCGTCCGCACGTTTCTGTCTTTGTGGCGACAAAAACTAATAAAACACACACACACACACACACACACACACACAAAAAGTCAATTAAAAGAAAAGGGCGAGCGGGGGCTGCGCGTTATTTATCCTGGAGCTCCCTGACCGGAGTGAATCAGCGTCTTTAACGACAGATCGCTGCAGATATATGAAGTGACGGAGCAGATGAAGAGGAGGAGGTGGAGGAGGAGGAAGCTGGAAATGTAATTATAATTAATGTGGGTGGGTGAGTACGGACAGCAAGCAGAGGCCCGGCCGGCCGCCTCCGGGTGGTTGCGGGTGCGAGTCCCCTGTCGGCGGACGCAGCTGAATAAACCCGGCAGAGCAACTCTTTAACCTTCAGGAGGAGATCTGTCTCTATCTGTTATAGATCTACGTCACATATCTCTGACGTACAGCGGTTCTAGCTCACCAAACTCCTCTGGATTTCAACGTAGATTATATATGTGTATATTATTGTAAATATTATATTAATATTATAAAAATAATCAGAAAAATGAATATTTTATGGCAGTTATATAAAAAAAAGTAAAATGTAATTTTTATAAATTAAATAGTAACTGCATGTATCTATGATATATATGCATATACTGCAATATAAATATCAATGCACAAAAAAATGAAATAATGGAAGTTAAATTTTTTTTTAATTTTTTTAGTGTGTTTTTTTTTTATATAACAGGAAAGATAATTTGTTTTTATCGACAAGAAATGTATATTTTTTTTTTTTTTTTTTTAATTGAAGACGTGGAGGAAACTTCCAACGTGAAACTTCTGAGATCGATTTTAGTCAGAGGGGGAAGTTTATATTATTATACGCCCCATGTTGTGTCGTATAAATTGTTCTTGTCGCTCTGCAGACGTTTGTCGATCATTGTCGCCGTACGACGGGTCGATCGAGGCGACTCGGAGCTGCGGAGGGAGGTGCCGCTGGAGAGAGGAAGCTGGCGGCGGATGACTTCACAGATGAGGAGCGTCCCCGTGTCACGCCATCCTGTCTTCGTCGCGTATCTGCTCGTAAACATGTCGACTCAGGTCTTTTCATGTCCTCAATGGACGCTGCCTCCAGATGGAGAACGTCTTTCTGTCTCCGCGCTGAGACGGTCTTTTATGGATACGACACTTCTCTAATTTCTTTTTAATTTTTTTTAACAAGTTTGGTTGTTTTCAAACGCGAGCACAAACCTCGACGACATCACGCCGTGTTCCTGCCTACGTGTGCTCGGCGAACCCGATCCCGACCGGCTCCTCGTGCTCGTTAGCGTGTTTTCCCGCGGCTCCAGCAGGACTTGACCCGACATCCATTTTGGGCCAGACCCAGAACCAACAAAAAATCGGCCTGCGCTGCAGCTGTGGAGCACGCGAGTCGAGAAACCATCACTCCAGTTGTTTTTTTAAAATTTTAATCCTGCATCGTGGGTCTTTAGCTCTGCAGCGTCACACCTCAGTTTAAGTTAAATTTAAAGGGGGCGACGTCAACCTGACTTTCACTTCCTTATACGCTCGAACTCAGAAACGCCGGATCCTCAACCTCCTGTAAAACAACGCGATCGCAATCTTTTGTCGGAACCTCGTAAACGCCCACGTCTGATCTGAAAACAGACTTCAGCTCAGAGATTATAGTCCACGAGGCCAATCTGAGATACCTGGCAACAGAGAGCCGCAGAAGTGGCGCTCCGTGAGTTCCTCTTATTTTTTTTCCCCCCACCTGCTCGCCCGCTGCTGTGGCGTCGCTCTGCGTAACGACGTATTTGTAATTCATCACCCGGCGTATCCTGAACGATCGTCACGCTCCACGACACGTTTTATAACTGTGGTCTGCGGCGCCGGAAAAACAATGAAACTGTGAGATCTGGTTTCAGGTTGGGTTTCCCTGACCCCAGTCCCGGTTCTGAAAAAAGAATCACTTGCATGTAATTGTCCTCTGGTCCCGCAGGAATCCAGCGGGGCCCCTGGGACACCCCCATTACATGTCATTGCACTTTCCCACTGATGGAGAGAAGCACAATAAGATGATGAACTTCTTTTTTTTTTTTTTTTTTCTTTCCACAGCGAGCGCGCGCGGCCGGGCGGTCGGGCCGAGACGCACAAAAGAAAAACGAGCGGGACTCGGCGCGGAGACGGCGGCGGTTCCAGCCGCATGAGTGCGAGTAAAACAATCCGCCGTCACACACGCCGAAGATCCGACGTGCTGACAGCAGCGATGAGGCCCGGGAACAGATATTACACATCTATTACACGTGTGAGTAGACCCCCCCACCCACCCCCACCCTCCTCCGTTCACATGCACCGAAGCGCACGCATGACATGATGGCGAGGACGAGTGGATGCTCTGCAGACAGAGATGGCTGAGGTTTTGGGGTTAAATGGAAAATGGTTTACTGTGCATGCAGCCAGTGTAACTGTATCTGATTAGAGGACTTTCAAGTTCCCCAGCAGCCAAACAGACCAACACACATGAAAAGAATGGAGAGATATAAATAAATATATATATGTAGAGAGAGAGAGAGTAGCAGCACAGAGACACGTTTATAAACATGTTGATTTATTTTTTTTTTTTGCAGGGTTAAACCAGTCGATTCTTACATGTTGGCGTTTTTTTTTTAAATAGTGCATTTCTGCTCCTTTTATTTGACCACTTCCTGTTCCTCACGGTCATGAAATACTCTGAGGTTATTTATTTATTTATTTATTTATTTAACGTTTGCACTCGCTAATTAATTTCAGCCACTTTGCAGATTCTTCACTGAGCGTTCAGTGCACTTCCTGCGCAGATGTTTCACAGTAAAAGCTTCAACGGGCTTCCCTTCTCCAGTAGTAGGCTTTTATTGTGAAACGTGTGATGTCTCCCAGTGAAGTCATATCACAAATGAGGAGCTGATGATTCAAAAAGAAAAAGGCTTTCAGCTCTGGGTTCTGTGGACGTGGGTGTTGGCGTTGTGGTTTTCAGACCAGATGAAACTTCTGTGATTGCTGTGGGAAAATAATCGAAGCGCTGGGCCTCCGTCCCGTCAGCATCCATCCACCCTGTGTGTGTGTGTGTGTGTGTGTGTGTGTGTTCTCTCCCCGCAGGCTGCTCTCGATTAAAACATCAAATGTCAAAAAAAAAAAAAAAAGAAAGAAAGAAAGAGTGGCGACCTCGGAGCCGGGTTGATGCACGTGGCCTCTCAGGTGTCGGTGTTTCACATTTGCATGTTGAGCTGCTCTAAAAGAGAGTAAATGAGGTGTTATAATGTTGTGGTTGTTTTCAGTGGCTGCTGAGAACACACATGCACACAACACACACACACACACACACACACACATATTTGTGTGTTTAGTCAGAGTTCAAACACACAGGCGTGATCTAACTGGATAACAAGTTTTCTTTGGCGCGCGCTGCCGGGCTTTAATGATTAAATCATTTATTGGTTCAGGCTTTCGTTACTGCGAGGTCTGTGTGTGTGTGTGTGTGTGTGTGTGTGTGTGTGTGCTGAGGTACACGCATGTAATGGAGTTTACAGGGATTAACTGTGGTAGGTTTAACAAAACAAACACAAAACACAAACTTCAGAAATAAACAAACCACAAAATCTGCTCTTTTTTTTAAGCAATTTTACTCAAATTAAAACTGAGAACAGTGAACAGCATTATTACTTTTTTTAAAACGTGTAGCCTGCAAAATTATTATTATTTTTAAATATATATTTAATGGCCAGTTTATTTAAAAAAAAACATGCAGAAAGTTGCAGGAAAGAAAATTGCAGACAGATGTCAGATGGTAAAAAAATCAGTTTATCAAACATTGGAAATAAAAGAGCAGTAGGTGAGAAGTTACAGTTCAGTTTCATGGACACACTATTATATTTCTGTTGTGTTTTTGTTTTTGGAAAAGTGTTCTAAAATGTGTGAATAATCCCAGATTAAAATCAGAGAAACACATTGAACACGCAGAAAAAAAACACAAACTTAAAAAACAGATGAATTTAAAAAAAGCAGAACCGTCGCATGCAACCATGTTTCGTCTCATTTAAAGTGACACGTTATTTTTTTTACTTTGTGCTGATAAAAAAGAGGGAAAAGAGCAAATGGAGATGGGGGGTGGAGGGGGTGGATGGGTGGAGGCGGGTGGGGGTGCATCTGTGGGATCAGAGCCGTCTCCAGGAATTACACTACAGAGGAAAACAAGGAGGATCTGTCATCTAAATTGAGTTTGTCTGCGTGACTTCTAGTTTCTTTGGTGGGCTGCTGGAGTGTGTGTGTGTGTGTGTGTGTGTGTGTGTGTGTGTGTGTGTTTGAGGAGGGGGGGAGTCCACATCCAAAAGAGACAGTGGTTATTTTTCACTTCGCAGGGAGCGAGCGACGTCGGGCTGACTGATGACCGGCTCTGTCCCGCCGTGGAATCAGGATTCAGTCTCCGTCCGTCCAGCGATGTCAGTCACTCCGGCGCTCTGGCTCTGATTACACGCCACACTGGCATCCACTCATCCCCCGACCCCTTTGTTATTTTGGAAACGGGTAATAAACACACACACACACACACACACACACATGCTGGCTGCTGCTGCTGCTGCTGCAGTCTTCATCAGGTCCGACACTTCTCTGCGGCCCGGGCTCAGGCGGAGGCTCGTTGGTGGAAACCCCCAGAACGTGCAGCACGTCTGGTGTCCAGAGACTTTACTTGTCCACCGCTAAATGTCCAATGATGGGGACGATGGCGGCTTTGAAGTGCGGCGCCTGCAGAAACGCTCGCGTGCAGTGGGAACGAGCTTTTGTTGTGACTTTTATTTGCGTTTCTGAGCCGTGATCAGTGGAGGAGGCGGGACGTCCTCCCGCGGGACAGGAAGACGCAGTCAAACGAGAAATAAGCCTGTCGTTCTGAGACGCCTTTATAACGGCGGCGGTGGCGTGGGATAGAAACGACCGCAGGACTCGTAAAAAAAAACCAACAAAAAAAATACCCCAACGAAAACGTTTTTATTTATTCTGGTCCCAGGAAACCGACTCACGAGAAACATCGTTTGAATCTACTGAACCGACTTCACCTAAACTATGAGGACAAGGTCATAATTAGTCTTAATAATAGTTATGGTGATAATCAGAGAGAGATTTGACTCTAATCTCATACAATACAAACTCTTCATTGCAGACGTCTCCTTCAGTAATCCAATCCTTTGGACTGTTAATCTCAGAGTAGAAAACGATTTTGAAACGCTGCGGACGATTCGTCTGACTCCGTCAGCCACTTCATCGTGGTTAAAAATGACGAGCGTCCATGTTTGGACGTGTCAGACGTGTGTGTTCAACGTCAGGTTTGTTCGTCTGAGGCGGTGAACGTGTGTGTGTGTGTGTGTGTGTGTGTGTTCAAACACCTGCTAACAACCATAATATCATTATGATATGTGCAGTGGAGCCGAGGACGCGTCCTCTTCATCTCCTGTAAATCTGTGTTTCAGCCTGTCGACCCCCCCCACATACACACCACACACACACACACACACACACACACACACACACACACACACACACACCCGCTCCTCCTGTCAACACTGCAACAGGCAATGAGACAAGGTGCTGAAACTGGCCCCCTCCCTGAGGGACCCCGCAGCCCCCACCCGGTCACACACACACACACACACTCACACACACTCACTGGCAGTATGTGTATCTGATTGACAGCACGCAGAGTGAGTGAACGCACTGAAAACACACACGCTGTCACCTGTGTGCTGACGATGAGTCATCTGTGTTAATCTGACTGTCAGTCACGAGACGCGTCATCTCAGCGTGACTCGCTGTGTCATTGTGGTTTTTATTTTACGTACGTTCACAACGTGCACAATGTTGTACTTCTTACAATTTATTAAAAAAAAAAAAAATTTATCCGTCATCAGAAAGTTGATCTAATCTTATTTTCTGTGAAAATAATCTCATCGTCGTGAGGTCGATGCTGCAGATTTAGCAACAGATGAAGACTAAAATTCAATTTTAATTGTGAAAGAAGAGGGAAAAGAAGTCATGCATTAATAGTGGCAGATATATACTATGTATATATGTGTGTGTGTGTGTGTGTGTATATATATATATATATATACAGGAAGTCAGTTGAGAGACCGTTACTCGGTGAAATAATCTGGTGGGAATGTCGTCAACACTGAAAAAAGAGACAGTCCTATGGAATAAGTTGCAGCGTGGTACAGTCTGTACAGTTCTCTACTATCTCATGATATATATTATATACACACACACACACACACACATACGTACAGACACACTCTTGTGCACATGCACGGTCACACACATCAGTAATGAGATCCAGATCCTCCCCGGGGAAGCAAACGTCGCTTTACACAAAATACTTTGTCCTGAGTGTTTATTGTGATTGCCCGAGGCTTCCCGCTCCGAGCGCAGCGCCGCAGGCCGCGTGCGGTCGGGCCCGCCGCCTCCATCGCCGGCACGTCCGCCGGCCTGCGCGCGTGCACGCGTGAAGCGCTTTATTATTTTTGCTTCGTCCATTCGGCCGAACTCTCTGTCCTGCGTCTGCACATCTGGTCGCTCATCTGTCCGTCTGTCCCTCCGTCCATCCGTCCACTTGGGTGGTGGACGTCCTGTGGGCTCCGAATGCCGACAGTGTCAGAGGGGAGATCCCGTCTTTCAGCGTCAGGATCCAGGGTCGAGAAAACACACACACACACACACACACACACACACACACACACTCACACACACACACACATTCACACATCTCTGGCCCCTCACTCAGCAGCCTGCACCCCCCCCCCCCCCTCCCATCATGCCTTGCCTTGGCTGTATTATGACAGGTGGAGTGTCGGCCGCCACCAGCCGCCAGGACTTTCCTCCCAGCATCTGCCCTCAGCTCAGGAGGGTCTGCTGCTGTGTGTGTGTGTGTGTGTGTGTGTGTGTGGTTAGCTCATTATATTCTGCATGGATGAATAACAGATAGTGTGTCATACGTGTAAAACCTACTAGTGTTAGATGTAAGCGTACAACTCGGAGGACACGGGGGAGGATGAGGGGAGGAAATGATGGAGGATGAAGATGAGGAGAAGAACACGAGGATCAGAAGATGACACCAAAGAAGAAGAAGGAGGAAAAAGAGCGAAACGAGGGAGAGGAAGAAGAAAATGGTGACGGTCATCCAGGCGGAGGTGGGCGACGGATTTAAGGTGCGAAGGTTGGGTGGAGGAAGAGGAGGAGGTGCGGAGCGCCTGATGAAGAATGAATCACCCCGACGGTGAAAAGGAGGGAGAGGATCTGCGATGAAAGCGCCAAGTCCTCACTCGTCGCCCAGACGGCCTCTCGCTCCTCTCTGGAGATCAGACCGCTGAGTTTCTGTTTCTGCTTCCCACTGAGTGATGGACGCTTTTTTTTTTTTTAACACTTTAATTCCCACTGAAGTGAAAAAACTCACCACATTTAACAAAGCACAGACCCCGGATCAGTACTGCATGTCACGTTTATGTCACACTGCTGCAGGTATTCACCCTGTGGTCTGATCTCAGGTCTGTCGCCACACAATGATAATATTCACATTAGTTAATTCTGTCTAATTACTGCTAATGATGTCGTGTTAATTGGATCTACAATCTGGATCTACAATTTGATTTACAAATACACTCTGACTGCCCCCACAAGCAGCTACAACTTTTAGGGCGGATGCTTCGACCTCTGACTTTGATTATTTTGGTTGTTTTTTTAACTTAAATACTGCATATTCATATATGTACAGTCGAATTACCACACAACCGACCGGGGGTTCGGCGGCTGACTCTGGCCTCGCCGAGCAGCTCGATACGGCCGCGACCGTTTAGCGTGGAGTTTTACGACCGGCGACCTCCGTAGGAGCTGAACGTTCGACAGCATTACAAATCTCTCCTGAGCTCACCGCGGTGTGGATAATTTATCACTGGACTCAAAGAAACAAAAAGCTTTTCTCTTTTCTCTCAGGGGAAGAAGAAGAGGAGGAGAGAGGAGATGAAGCACAGGAGGAATCCGCCTCTACTGGGTGGCCAGGAAACTGAAGGTACGCACACACACACACACACACACACACACACACACAAAACAAGTCTGCAGACCCATCTCCCGTCACCCGGGCGTGAGAGCACATTAACGGCTCAGGTCTCCAAATCTGACGCACCAAAGGAGCTCGGCCTCAGCGCCTCGGGAAATAATAATGAATATGGAATGATAGTCTGTATTTTGTGCTGCAAATGCAACCAGATGCAAAAAGGTGGATGGGAAGGAAGAAGGAAAAAAATCAGGAGCAGATGTTTGAAAAACAAGAGGTCTCAGGGACTGCGAGCAGCCAGCGTGCCCTGCAAACATAATGTAACCTTAGCCGGTGAGCAGAATAATCACTTATACCGTGTATGTATCGCCACTTTGTAATGAGGGGAAGGTATGGAGCGGAGAGCGGCTCTGCACCGCAGCTGCACCCTGGGAAAAGTTCAGTTGTGGAGGAAGCTGCCGGGGCTAGACACAACACCGCCCAATTAACACGGAGAGCTCCGACGAGCAGGAAACCGCACATGTCTGACACATTTCTATAGCCCGCTGTACATGTGGCGGCGGGAGACGGTGTAATTGCATATCTCGCTCTTCCATATAGGCTCAGCACACGTATACAGAGCAGCGCGGGCAGCTGGTGTACAGCTCAGCGTGTTGTGTTCTGAAAAGATTCACCGCCTGCTTTTTTTTTTTTTTTTTTTTTTGTTCCCATTTTATTGGTGCTGAGAGATAATGACTTCGGTGTTCCTGCGCTGCACTTTATAGAGACGACTTGAGTTTTATAGACAAAAAAAAACCCCAGACGCCAGACGAGTGAGAAAAAAAAAAAAAACCCAGATCAATTGGAATTCAAGGCCTGTTATTGCTGTTTTATCAATCAGTGATCAGCGAGAGCATGGCTGATATTTAATCCCATGCAACTCGCACAACACGCTGATGCTTTCCGCATGTTTATGACCTCTGCCTGAGACGACATGAGGACCAGACAGAGAAAGCTATGAATTTAGACAGCGGCTGTTTAACTGATCGATCAATGAGAAAGCTGTCGCCGGTTTTTCCAAAGAAGTACACACTCTACTTCTGTGATTGATTTACAGACTTTTTTTTTTATTTCTCAGGGCCAAATGGAGGCCCTAATCCTCTGACTGGGGGAGATTATGTACCTGCAGCCACCACTGAGGAAATCTCTGGAAATTCATCGGCATGGTCTTTCCAGTGGAAATAGAAAACATTATATGAAGAGACAGAAGACGGTAAATCGGCCTGAATCTGCAGAGGAACTGTGGAAGACAAGGTGTTTAGAGCTGACCTGCTGCATACCTGTGTACAAGTACATAGAGATTGAGCTGTTTAAAAAATAATTTCTTTTAGTTTTACTGCTCATTGCATTTGTATAAAATTGTACGATAAATTTAGGGAAAAAAAATCATTTTATTTAGTTTTTAATGCTGATTGCATTTGTATGAAATTTATAGGATAATCAAAAAAAATCATTTTCGGTCCTGCCGCCGTACTGTTTCTTTAAAAACCCAATTCGCCTTCTGTCCCGTTTGTCCCTTCAGCGCCGCCGTAGACGAGTGACGTCAAGAAGGAAGATGGCGCTCCCCGCGCGGGCTAAGTCGAGACATGTCTTCAGGCTCATTCACAAGTTTAACACGGCTCCCGGGAGGTTTCTCTGCGCCGCAGCGTGTCCGGAAAACAAGGTACTGTCCCCGGGAACGGTTCGTCAAAGCCGGAGGGTCGCGGGCGAGACGCTTCGGTCCGGTTTCACGCCCGGACACGGACCGAAGCGTCTCACCGGGTTTTTTTTTTTTACACATCCGGGTTACGCGGTTCAAACCAGGGATTCATATACGTTCAGTTCGGTTCTCGTAGAGTTTCGGTAAAAGTTATTAGGGTGAAAACCGACCGAACTAGCTGCTGTGACGAACTGGTAAGGGCCGAACCGTGTTTAAGTGAGGCCGTCTTCAGATGTGACGTCACGGGTGCTCTTATTCACACTAGCTTACGAAATGTAACGTAATTAAACTGCGGCTTGTGCCAAAGACATCAAAGGGATTTGTTTGTTTGAGTTCGTTAATTTCATGTATTTGTTTGTTTGGCGCAGGGGTTTGTATTTACTAATATTTATTACGCCATCAATCAACAAAATACATTATTTAAATTTATAAATACAGTTGTGTATTTGTGGCAAAAACTGTTTGTTTTTAGTTTTACTAGACAACTTTTACTGTTACAAATAGTCAACAGCCACAAGCTGAAGCTTTCTGGGATTAAATTACTGGTTATGACACATCAAATATGTAAAGCCTCACACTGGAGGAACGGGAACCAGAAATGTTTTGGCATTTTTTTGCTTGAAAAATGAGTTTATTATCACAGCGGCAAGTAGACTTGTACACCAAATGTTGCAACTCGACGCCAGTGTTGTCAAGTTGAAGGGAAATCAAACAAAGCTTGTTCTGGCATCTCTTAAAGTCTAAAAAAATAAACATCAACAACATATCAACTTGTTTTCAGCGTCAGCCACAAACCTCAAGTATTATTTTGGTTCTTCTGCTACATTCTTGTTTCTCTTCACTCGCTGTGAAACAGATTCGTCGCTTTGAGAAGCAGAGCCGACGCTTCTCTGATCACGTTCACGATGAACACGTGCGCGCTCGCCGACATCCAGCGTTGATTTCTGAAAACTGTCGGGACGTTGAGTGATTTGCAGGCCGCTGTCGATGACGTGTTAAAATGTCCTGGCGAGTTTTTGGGCCCGGATTCGGCGCGGGCGTGACTGCGATTAAAACGAGTGAAACACGCAACACTCCTTCAGCCAAAATACAGTGGAAGCCGTCGTATTTTTAGCATTAGGCGTTTTGCTTTCAAGTGCGGCAGCCTCTTCGAAGTGTCGCTGTGAAACTGTTTAAAAAGAAGTAAACATGTGTAGGGAATACTTGTGGAATTTCAGCAGCTGCGTTCAGTTTGACAGCAGACGCTGTTTTCACAGACTTCAAACCCACAACTGTCAGCTTTGTTGTCAGTCGCTCAGAGGCAAAGTGTGAAGAGGTGTCTTTTTTTTTCCTCAAGTACAGATGAAAGACAAACATGGTTACACGCCTAATCCCTGGGGGTGAGGCATTCTGGGAAATGGAGGAGCTCACTAGCTGAAGTTGAAGTAAAACGTGCTGCTCGTTGGCTCTACCTGAATGTTTCAAACATACCTTCTTCTTTTTTTTTTAAGATTATTACATTTTATTATCAGCTCTGAACATCACATCTCGTCCTGTTCATCAACAACTGCAGCAGATTTTCATTCCAGACTAAAATTTATATTTTGACTTTTATTGGTCCGGCAGGTGACATCATATCCCCAGTAGCGCTCCTGGAGTAAAACTTTTTTTTTTTTTTTTTTTTTCAGCCGAGGGATTCCCCGTTATTTCACGGCTGCCTCTGTGCAGCAAATGGGGTGTTAAGGCAAACAACGAGTCCCCCGGCCCGCGTAAGAACCGACGGTGCGTTTCATTACGACGACGACGCTAATTATTGAGCCGTTCTTGCGTCACGGTGCAGCCGAGCCCCGCTGTTTCAGTTGATGTACGAACTGTGACGCTGTGTGTGTGTGTGTGTGTGTGTGTGTGTGTGTGTGTGTGTGTGTGTGTGTGTGTGTGTGTGTGTGTGTGTGTGTGTGTGCGTCCGTCCTGTCTGTATTTTGTTAAGGGCGCAGACTGCGGAGAGGCCGGAGGAGAGGTGTGCTTTGTTACCAACAATAACATCAGAAATGAAGTGTTGGTTTTCATTTCTTTTAATTTTCTCCAAATGTGGACGGGCGGGCGCGAGCAGCAGCGCGCTCACAATGCCGCGAGGTGCGACGTGCGTCACGCGAGATGCCGCTCTGGGTTTATTCTGCACTGGAAAAAATGTGTTTCCAAAAAAAAGTCACTCAGCCTCGAGTGGACCGACACAAAGACGAAGCGTGACCTTTTGTCAGATGCTTTGAGTTTATGGAGAGATGTTTGCACGACAGCTGCGGTTTGCTTTTTTTTTTTTTTTTTTTTTAAGTCTCATCATTTGTAGTTTGAAATTCACTTCTAATTTCTGCTCCTAACTGAAAATATCAGGGAAATAACTTGTAGTTTGACAGCAACACTTGAAAGGAAGAGAGGGAAACATGAGCAGATGTAAGACTTGTTGTTTTTTCAGTTTCATAGAGAGACAGTTGAGATGAATGGTTTCCACTGGGGCCTCTGAGTTGTTGATTGATTATTGATTGATCTGGACAGACAGAGAGGTGGAGCCATATGTCCCTCCCTGCCTCCGACAGAAAGGATCTGAAACCCTCCTGTTAAAAAAAAAAAAAGAGAGAGAGAGAGAGATTTTGGAAGACGTGGGCGTCAACAAGGCCGCAGTAAGAGTTGCATGCTGGGAAATGTAGGACTGATTTGAATAGATAATAAAATGATTAAATCTGTCTGTTCGCCTGGCATAAGAAGATGCAGTTGTTCTAATTATTGTCTCCGCAGAATTTTCCGCAGCCCCGTCACCTTACACCAACCTCCAGCCACCCCCACCCCCACCACCACCACCACCTCGCCTGTGGTCCCGTTATTGGCTGATATCAGTCATGTCAGCCCCGGGCTCCAGGAAAGAGGAAGTGACTTCTAATTTGCCCCTCTGTTCTCCACGACTCCACGTTCACTTCACTCGGGTGTCAGCTAAAACCATTAGAGCGCCACATGGGAGAGGCCGGGGCGAGGGCGAGGAAACGCACCCTCCCTCCCCTCCGCCGCCTCCACCACCTCCGAGGATGTTCATTAACTGCCCTATTTATTTTCAACTGTCAGAAAAGCGCTGCTAATTCGCAGCAGTCCCCTCTGCGTAATTAGGTCTGTCGTGGTCCCAGACTGCCAGCACGTCAGCCGTCTCTTAAAACTCGCCCACATGTCAACATAACCTCTCCCCCTTTTCTTTTAAAAAAAAAAAAAAAAAGTAAAAATCATAACTGGCTGAGCTGAATTACAGAATCAGTCTGTAGACTCGTGCCCACAGCGGTGCCGGGGGACGCCCGCTCGTTTTCACGGTTTTTAGTTCAGCTGCCGAGCGTCTGACGTTTTTAATTAAAACATCGCGAGGATCCGGTGTCGTGCCTTACACACTGATAAATTTATGAAGTGTGTGTGTGTGTGTGTCTTGTGAGTTTTATGTGTTTTTTCGGGTATTATTAGCTCCGCTGTCACTCACTCGTTTCCGGTGAGCGAGTTTAAAATTAAAGGCGTCCGTTGTCAATACGCAGGAGAGAAGGACGCGGTTCAGTGAAAGGATTCGGACCCGCTGCACGGAAACAAGTAGCTCCGGCTTGAAGGCGTTTGTCCAACGGTGGGGAAAAAAAAAAAAAAGATGGGTATGAATTAAAAGTGGCCGGGGCTTTTCCAGCTGCACACAGCTGCTCCACATGTGATGGTGGAGATATTGACTGGAGTCACAGTTTTACTCTCTGACACTGGTGTAAAGCAGATCAGTCCTTTTTGTGAGAAAATCATTTTCAACTAGAGCAAATATTTGAGTTTAGGACAACTTGTCTGCAAATCTATATCTATCTATCCATCCATCCATCTGTTTGCTGTCTCACTAGCTAGCTAACTAGCTTGTTGGCTGTTTGTCTGTCTGTTTAGCTAACTAGCTATCTATCTAAACAGATATATAGACAGACCCCTAGCTAGCTAGTTTGTCTATCTTTCTATCTATCTATCTATCTATCAGTCTGTTTTCTGTTTGTCTATCTAGCTAACTAGCTTTCTGGCTGTTTGTCTATTTAGTTAGCCAGCTATTAATCTATCAGTCTGTTTGCTGTCTGTCCACCCAACTAGCTAGCTAACTTGCTGGCTGTTTGTCTGACTATCTGTTTAGCTAACCAGCTATCTAGCTAAACAGATATATAGACAGAGACCTAGCTAGCTAGCTGTCTGTTTGTCTATCTATCTATCAGCCTGTCTGCTGTCTGTCTACCTAGTTAGCTAGCTAACTTGCTAGCTGTTTGTCTATCTATCGACACAGTGATCAGTCTGAAAGCTCAGTTAAAGAGATTTTGGTTTCACTAGCCTGGGCTATGCCAGGTTGTTTTTGTTTTTTGTTTTTTGTTTTTTTAATTTTGTGATGAACAGCTGAACAAGCTAATTCCCAACTGTTGGCTAATCAGTAGTTGAGTCCATTGAGTAGCTTTTCAGGAGCTTTTGATCACACAGTCTTTCTTGGGAGTTGTTGATTCTCCTCAGATGTTGAACTTGGCTTCCAACAAATCATCACTGCAGCAGTTTGAATGAGTTTTGAGATGTGTTACGGGCCTCGGTGCCACACAGCGTAAAGTTTGTACTTGTTTGGGTTTGCTGTTGCCCGTCGTGTACACACGTTGTGTATATGTACATCAGCGGGTCGTGTGACACTGTTACCGATGCAGTATCAGTTTGCCGGCGTTGGTCACGTCCCATAAACTTGAAAAGTCATTAAATGTTTATCTTCTAATGAGCCAGATTACAGTTTCCTGTCTCGAGTAGCCCCCCCCCCCTTCCCGAGGCCGTATTGAAGTCTGGATCCTTCAGAAGCTGCAGCCTGTTAGGCCCGGGGGCCGCCTCCCCTCGCCTGGTTATTTTTGGAGCACTGTCGGGCCCTGTCTGCGGGGAGTGCTGTTTTTGAAGGGCCTCCAGTCCCATTAATCAGCCCGGGGACCCCACGGCGCGAGCGGGCCCCGAGCCCTGGCCCGCCACACTGCGGCGTTCTGTTCCTGTACCCCCGCTCTCTGCACAGTGTGAAGCTCAGAGGAACCTCATCAATCTCACCTGTCCCACACGTCAACCACAGATTTAATCAAACGCTCCTTTTGGGCCCTGCAACACCACCCCCCCCCTTTCCGTCAGACACCCTCTCTGGTAGGAAAAAAAAATCTTCTTGACTGAACTGTAGTCTCACTTTTATTCTTATTTATTTTTTTATCGCCTCCTCCATCACATTCTTTTCCATTTTTCTTTCGTCCTCGGTAACGTTTTTTTTTTTTCCACTAGTCTTTGCGTTGTCGTCTCTGAGGTCATGTGCTCTTTGTTTCAAGCTGTGGTGTGTTCCCACGTTGGCAAAACACACACACATGCTTTTGCAGATAAGGGAAGGGGTGGTGGTGGTGGTGCTGGTGGGGGGTACACAGTAACCCCCATTTCCTGGTCGATACCTCAGTGAAGTGCAGCTCTGTTGGTCGCCAGCGTTAACAGGTCCCAAAGTGAGAGGAGGACAGAGATGAAGGCAGAAACAGAGGGGCGGGGGGCCGGGGGTGTCACGGTGTATGTCAGCGTGGTGCCGGTGTTAATGGGGCGCGTGGGGCGTGCGGGACAGAGGATCCTGTGTGTCGGACAGCCTCCGTCCGCGGGCCCGTCTCCACGCTCTGCAGCCGCGCTCAGATCCGGAGCTCCTCGCAAAAGAGCTGACGGCAGTTCTCAAGACGTGTTGAAATTGGCGCTGTAACAAAAAAGGGGGGGGGGCACGCGCTCGTTCATCGGCCCCTCGGTGAGAGAGATGTCAGTGGTCCACTTCAGGACCGTCGGGTTCTGATATGATGTATGAGCCCTGATCAGCAGCCCACGGCAGATCTGATCCTTTTTTTTGCAAATCCTGGCTCGACCAAAACCAGAACTGTGATTAATAACACCGGGGAGAGCGAGGCTGCGGGCCCGGACCCGCTGGACGCTGCAGCTAATCAATAATAATAATAATAATAATACTGATAGTGATGGATCTCGGGTTGTTTTCCCCGACGCCGTCTCCTCACGTAGCAGCACCTCGATCGCCAGCGTTTCTTAAAGAGACACTGACTGAATTAAAGAATCGAAGAGCGGTTTGATAATCTGTTAATAATAAACTCGAACGAGGATGAAAAATCTGTGCCCTGTTTCTGACTTTGTGCACGTTTATGTCTGAACTGTGCGTACACGGTTTGTCGCTGTCTTTGCACATTCTTCTGGAAGGGTGTCATTTCATTCATCCAGCCCTGGAAATCGCTCTGGTGTTTCCTGGAACTGGATTTTCCCATGGAATTGTGGGAAACCCGGCACTGATTCCTCTTGAAGCGTATCGGCTCCAGTTGACCATTGTTTTCCATTTAATAATGCAGCTTGTGTGTTTTTCTTTTTTTTTTTTTTGTTGTTGGTCTGACAGTTTCCTTTCCGACAGCGTCGATCCCCGACGCGAGCTGTCGACGTCGTACAGGCCGACACCTTCGCCGTGGTGTCGATGTTGATGTAGGCAAAGACTACGACGCTGCGTTCGCGCACGAGCTCCATCCCCGCGGACGGTACCACACACGCCGACAAAATGAGCGCACACATTCCCGGAAAGGAGTGTGAAAACATGGCCCTTTTTTTTTTTTTTTTTTTTTCGCAGCGGACGTAACCCTCGAGCTGTCGACGTTCCCGTCGCAAACGCTCGTCGCGTAATGTGTTTGGCACATGGCGGCTGAGGATGAAGAAAGGTTTCGTCACCTTCACGGGGTTGTAGTACGACAACGCCGCAGTGGACGAGTCCACTGGTTATGGATATTCATGGTTCCCAGATGCTGAATCTTAATGACTTCGGTCATTCACTGACCTTTAGCGGTTAACATTTGTGGATTCACGATCAAATATCTCGATTGCTAATCGATGG
This sequence comes from Psettodes erumei, assembly GCA_016785225.1. NCBI lineage: Eukaryota > Metazoa > Chordata > Actinopteri > Pleuronectiformes > Psettodidae > Psettodes > Psettodes erumei. Next base: position 362,503 of record JAFBJZ010000827.1, read on the forward strand.
CGAGCCGTGACGTTCACTTCCCCCACAGGATGAACCTTTATAACGTCCGTGCACGTTCTTTTCTTCAGCTGATTTTGGATCTTTGTGAACACGTTTGTTTACAAGTCGTCCGGTCATGTGAACTCCTCCGGGCGCATTGTATTTATCTTCCTGGATTCATCCCGCCGACCACAAGATGTCATTTCACCTTCGGGGTATGAAGTTCGGGCACCGGGCCGGTATTCCAGTGTCGAGGAGAATTCACGTGCGCAGGTTCGATATCGTGCGAGGCAAAAGTAAAGTAAGCTGCGCGCTAATATTTTATTACCGTTGGCTTTGCCGCGCGGTGTTCATTACGAACATTAATTGCTTTACAACGTTTGCTGTCTCCTCTGTCATCACGCGGCGGGTGATTTACTTCCCCGTGTAACCTACTTTCTCCTCCTGCGGCTACAGAGGCACATGTTTAAAGATGCCACCCCCACCCCCAACCAAGGTAAGGGCGGAGGTGTCTGCTGAAGCCTGCGTGATAGCCCACGGTTGCCCAGTGGCTAGCCAGCCGTGCCGTTGACTCTCATTTAACACTCGATTGGCTCGAATGACACCATTACCATGTCTGCATGGCTAATGGCTTCCCCCCGGGGGCCGGAGCAGAGCGGCGGCGGGGGGTAACATGCGTTTTGGCGTGTCAGCTCGAGGTGAGAACACACATGAGCCAGACTCAGGGCCCCGTCCGCACCCAAATCAATCCTGACACCTCTTAAGAGGCTCTCAGCATCAATGGCGCTCGGCTGCAATTACCCCGTCGGTAATGACATAAGCACCCAGTTCCTTCCTGCCTCGCTCGCTCTCGCTCTCTCTCTCTCTCACCGGGGGCCAGCCACCGGCTCCCCGAGGCCGGGAGACGGACCGGGCCGGCCCCGGAGCCGTTGTTATTTGATCCCTCGGGGCCTGCGAGCAGCTGCCGTCTGATCTCAGCCCGTCCCTCGGTCAGATTGGACGCGACGTCGCTCGGCGAGGCGCAGAGATAACCCGTTTCCGCGGCGGCGGAGGATATCCTCTGAACGCTTCAGCTTTTTGACAGATTAGTTGTGATAAACTTCGCTGAGCGCGGCCGGGCCTGTCAGATTTGTGGCGATAACGGCGGGGCCCGGCGGGTCCTGGGGGGAGTTGGGGTTTGAAAACAGGCGCCTCTGTGGAAACGTCCAGGTGTCGGCTGTTTACGGCCAATCAGCGCAGCTCGCGTCCAGCTAAAACAAACTCAACCCTCGCCCTGATTGAGGGTTATTTTCTCTGAAAGCGACTGTCGGATCATTACAGCTTTTGCTGATCTGCTTTTGTTGAAGCCCGTTGCTTTCTTTCTGTTTTTATCCGTTTATTTCATGCCAAAATATTTATGTAGCGCCGCCTCCTTTACGTGGATGTTTACTGCGTCACTCGGAGCTGCTACTTCCCGTTTCGTCTTTTTGATTCTTGTCTGGACGTGTCGTAATCTCATTGCCTGCCTTTGTTGGCCCCCCACGCTCCCTCGCCACCGTCTCACCTGCGAGTTGGGGCGTCCCGCCCAAAGCCGCGTCGTCCCGCTGCCGGGAAAGCCGAGCCCCGGGTTGTCTCCCAGACTGCCCAACAAAAACACACGTTCCCGCCTGCGTCTTTGGGTTTTTTCCGCTCCGTCGAGCCCTAAATCTACTGTGTAACGGCTTTGGGGAAGAAGCCCTGGATTCGGGATGTCGTTGTGGTTTCACGTCTCATGACAGGTGCCGCTCCGCTCGCCCTCTAATCGTGTCGCGCGCCGCTTCAGTGGCGGCGGCGGCGGCTTTCGTGCAGCTGTGCCGAGCTTCGGCCGAGGTTCAGGGGCCCGTGCCAGAGGAAATGAGGCGGCGCCGGCCCGGGACCGGCTCCGCAGAAAGAGAAGCGGGACGTTTGCCCGGCGATAGCCTCGTCCTGTCGCAGGGCGGCGAGGAGTCTCGGCTCTCTTGTTGCGAGTCCGTCGCTGGTATTGTGTCACTTCCATTGTCGGCGTCCCGCTCTGTTGTGGTAACGAGAGGCCTTGAAGTCGGCCGGGGGGGTGTTAAGTGTTATTGTTGGCCGGCGAGGTGATGCATTCTTCGCGCCGGATGTGTTTGGGAGAGAACAGAGGTGCTAGCCATGGAGTTAGCATCTCGCTAATACAAGCGTGACCGCAGCCGGCCTCCAACCTGCCAATAGTTTAACACCGACACTTCACAGTCTCTGCGGGCTGCTCTCAAGCCCGGACTTTCTCACCTTTTCACCTTCACCCTCTCTCTGGTCTCTTCTGTCAACAAACCGCCGTCGGTCGCTGGGTTTTATTTGCTTCTTTTTTTAATACTCGTGCACGTCTTGAACGCACCCTGACCGCGTTGCGCCTCCTCTCCAGGAGCCTCCGGGAGGCGGGCGCGTGTTTTCCGGGATCCAGCCGACCGGCGTGCCCCACCTGGGCAACTACCTGGGCGCCTTGGAGAACTGGGCGGCCCTGCAGGACCGGTACCCGTCGGTGCTCTACAGCATCGTGGACCTGCACTCCATCACCCAGCCTCAGGACCCGGCCCGGCTCAGGAGCAACATCCTGGACATGGCCGCCAGCCTGCTGGCCTGCGGCATCGACCCGGACAGGGCCGTCCTCTTCCAGCAGTCCAAGGTGAGTCGTCTTTTTTCCGACTCTGTCACGGAGACGTTCTCTGACAGTTTATTCCCCTCGTGTTGACTTTGCGGTGTTTACCTGCCGGCCTGATTCTTATCGCCGCGCAGGTTTGTGTGTCTGTGTGTGTTTCTTACTCAGAAGTTTTAGAAGTTGAAATGTGTGTGTGAGAAAGATCGGGAGATAGTTCAGTCCATCTGTGTTTCTCTGCCAACCACCCCCCTCCCTACACACACACACACACACACACACCGTCCTATTTTTATTCCCGTTTAGCTTCATGCCACATAACTTGGCAGCGAGGCGACCCTCCTGTCGAACACGCCTGCCCCACATGTAAAAATACGACGGCTGCCCAAAGAAAACACTCGACTTTAATGAAAAAAAAAAAAATAAATTTACAAAAAAAAAAAAAAAGAAGCAGAAAGTTCAAGCGACGAGAAAACATGAATCAGCAGATCCACATATCCTGCAGCTTCTTTATAAAGTCAGAACAACTGTTCTCGTCAGCGTAACATCTCCTGCTTACAGCATGAATACAAGCCTTGTGTGTGTGTGTGTGTGTGTGTCTGTCTGTGTGTGTGTGTGTGTGTGTGTGTGTGTGTGTGCGCACCCCCCACCCCGAGCCTTTAAACATCAGTTTTATTGCACTTCATATCACGTCCATCCCTTCCTGCGCCGTCATCGACATCTGTCTCATCTCCTGTCTGTCTGGCAGTGTGTAATGAACACCGACACCCCACACACACACACACACACACACACACACACACACACGAGTTAGCCCCCCCCCCTCCTGGTTTATGCCCCCCCACCAGCACCACCAGCACCACCACGGCTGTCTGGTGTTGACGTCACGCTCCCCAGAATGCATTTCAAGCCACAAGAGAAAGAGCGATACAGCCAGTGTCCATAAACTTTAATTTGCTGAAGCCGAAGGATATTCCCTGCACACACACACACACACACACACACACACACACACACATTTTTTAACCTCCATGAAAACAGATACGCTGGGAGTTAATTTCCCAGCGCCAGATGCACACAACAGCCACGCTACGTTAACGCTCACATCTTCATCGCTCCACGACCGACACGTCATTACGATTATTATTCATTCGCTCGGCCCGAGCGTTAAAACTGTCTTTAAAAAAAAAAAAAAAAAAGAAAAAGTTAAAAATCAATAAACATATCGACCGTCTTAATTTAAAGGGCAGATGCACAAACCTGCGCGACAACAATAAAAGCAGATGGCGTGTTTAAAGTTACGGGAAGTTTGAGTCCTGCGTCCCGCTGAGAGATTTGAAACGCAGCTGTTTACTGTTGCAGCCTGTCGAAAAACACCAGTTAAATAAAGTTTCAATAACAAAATTTAAAAAAAACACACACACATCATTGTTCATGTGTGAACTACACGGGTTGATTTTTAGGCTTTCAGGTGTCCGGTTGAATGCAGGTGTGAGCTGCTGCACCTGTGTGATGACATAGGTGTGTGTGTGTGTGTGTGTGTGTGTGTGTGTGTTGGGGGGCAGTACCGCTCTCCACCACACGGAGGAGCTGCGGAGTCACGCTTCCTCTTCCTCCTTCACGGTGGAGCTCTTCATCTGCGTCCGTTTAGTCTCAATTCATTCCTTCTCTTTATCTCTCCACTGCTGCTCTGTGGTTTCCAGTGTGTGTGTGTGTGTGTGTGTGTGTGTGTTGTATGTCTTTTTTTTTTTATTTTGTGTAACCGGACTAAATAAAGTTCACACAGGCAGTTTGCACGTATGCGTGGGTAGTATTTGTCCAGTGTGTGTGTGCAGTTACCTCAGATTCATGTGTCGCAGCAGAATGGAGAATTAAAAAAAAAAAAAAACACGGCAAATTACAAACTGCACGAGCAGATTTCAGATTATGTGGATTTTAATTCAGGAGATTTGCAGATTGCTCTGGATTTATTTCCAATGAGCTGGTTGTGCGTTAGGGAAGATTGATGAGTTATGTTAGACCAAAAATTAAAAGTAAAACAGGACCAGACCACAGTTTGTTTTTATGTGTTATTGTTAAAATGTGTGTAACTGTGTGTTACAGTACAACAAATCATTTTGTTCCTAATCCCCACCCACAGGTGTCAGAGCACGCTGAGCTCTCCTGGATCCTCGGCTGCCTGACCAGCATGCCCCGCCTCCGACACCTGCCGCAGTGGAAGGTGACACACACACACACACACACACACACACACACACAACTATACAATTAATTTCCATTAAATTAAATTCCTGCTCATAAATACGACAGTCCCTTCAGCTGTTTGAAATATATATATATATTTAATATGTTTTGTTTTTAATAATTATTAATTAATGATTAATAAAATAAAACTAAAGAAAGTTAAATGATAAATTTGTTATTTTAAATTTTTTTAATTATTTTTTTAAAAAATTTCCTCATCTGTTGGTTTGAGGATCATTTTATTCAGTTCTTAAATTTCGTGCTTATGGTTTAAAAACATTAAATGTTTCTTTTGTGTTAAAATTTGTTTTTCTGTTTTTATTTTTATTTCACCGCTGAACGAGCTCAGATTTCCTCGACTCTTTCATCACACAAACTGCGCTCGGTTCCTTTTGCAGCTAATTACAAGTCGCAGGATTATTCCTGAGGTTCTGTTTGTCGGAGGTCGGGCCTCCTCACCGGGTCAGAACCATGTTGAGTTCATTATCCCCGCGTCTGCGCTCTGCTTCGGCGTAACGGCCGCAAATTAAGACGGTTCCCTCTTCTTTTTTTTTCCCCGCTTGTTTTTAGCGTTTTATTCATCTCCTCCTCCACCTGCCGGGACGTTTGTTTTTCTTTCTCTCTTTTCAAAATAGTCATAATTACAGTGATTTTCTCCAGCCGCATGCGGCTTTAATGCGCGATGAGAGGGCGAGGTCCCCCCCGGCCTCCCTGTTGCCGGGCAGAAAACACCTTTTTGTTGTTTACCCGACAGATGAGTTGATCTCCAACGCGGTGGAAAATGTCATGCGAGCTCACCCGTGCTCGGCCCGTCTGAGCGCCGATGACTCGGAAAAGTGAAAACGGCTCCTCCAGTCGGCCCGATTGATTTAGTTTTATTTTATTTGCACGTTTGTTTTTTTTGTTGTTTTTTTTTTCAGATGAAGAGCAAGCTGAAGAGCGAAGGCAGCGTCGGCCTCTTCACGTATCCCGTCCTCCAGGCTGCGGACGTCCTCCTCTACAAGTCAGACTTCTGAATATTCCCACAGCCGAGCCTTTCTCTTCATTTTTATTATTATATTCCACGCTCCAGTTGTTAAAGGAGGAGTCCACTGTTTTGTTTTGTTTTTCTTCTTTTCTACATATTTAAAACAGAAACTTGTGCACGTCAGCTCTTTAACGCTCCTTTTAATGTGTTTAAAATGCAGTAAACCCACTTGTTCCATATAAACACGGGATCAGATTTTAATGTCACTTACTGTACTGTTTTTTTTTTTTTATAATAATAACATGTATGATCTGGCGGCGGTCGGACTGCGGTGAAAATTAATACTTTTTGCTGAATAATTTCGAGATGATCTCTTGAGCTGCCTCGGCCTGAACCATCAAACGGCCCAAACCTCATTTCCTGTGAAATAAAAAAGCGGAGAAAAGCTCATCACTCAGGGTTTTATTAGAGAGGACGCCGGCGGCTCGCTCGAACTGACGCGTCCTCTGTCTCCTCAGGTCCACGCACGTCCCCGTCGGTGAGGACCAGGTCCAGCATTTGGAGCTGGTTCAGGATCTGGCTCGCATCTTCAACAACCGCTACGGGGACGTGTTCCCCGTGCCCCGCGCCCTCCTCAGTAAGAGCACACACACACACACACACACACACACACACACACACACAGAAGAGATACTGATCTTTAAATGCTTTAATATGATTGAGTCATTTCATGTGCACACGGTAATTTCTGGATTAAGTCTTCATTTTAATTTTCCTATTTCAGATTATTTCAGATTAGAAATCATCTTGTTTCAGTGATTTGTGGAAATGACGTGAAAAAAATCACTTCCTGTTTTGTTTTATACAGAGTAACATGTTAGAAATTAATTCTGCTTCATTATTTTTATCTTGGAGCTGGTACTCCTGCTCTGAGATGCACTCGCAGTTTTTGCACACACACACACACACACACACACACACATGTTCACACACACACACACACACACACAGTTTCATCCTCCTTGATGATCAGTATCATAGAAGCAGAGATGGAGTCAGTCATGTGTGCAGCGCAGCTCTGATTAAAGAAGAGTTTCCTCCTCCTGTATCACAGTAACAGGGGTGATAATAGATTTGGGGATGGGACGTGGGGGGGTGGCAGGGTGTCCTCCTGATGACTTCAGGAGTGTGTGTGTGTGTGTGTGTGTGTGTGTGTGTGTGTGTGTGTGTGTGTGTGTGCGCTGGGCTCAGACCGGGGGATCCCGTCTCTCGTCTCTGGCAAAGCGCCGCTGCCGGTCACCACCTTCTCTTTGAAACCAAACTCTGTTTTATTTTATTTTTATTTATTTATTTTTTTTAATTTATCTGAAACGAGGACGTCCCGAGGACGGGGGTGATGAAGAGCCCGGGACGGGTGCAGGAGGACAGAGAGAGAGAGAGAGAGAGAAAAAAAGAGAGCTGGAAGTTGATAAATATGAAGGGAAAGGAAATCCTGGCTCCTGCCATCTGCTCATCACTTCACACTGAGACACGTCTGCTTCACACACACACACCACACACACACACACACACACACACACACACACACACACACACACACACACACACACACACACACACACACACACACACACACACACACACACACACACACACACACACACCATGCCTCTTATTTTATTTAAATTTCTTTCCATTTGAAACAGCAAAGTATTTTCACAACATTTATGGACGTTACTTACTCCATTGTTTGCCCGCCCCCCCTGGTCTGACGCCTGTCAGCCAAAACCCAGGGTCGCTAGGCCCACACGCAGCGTGCGAGGACAGACGTGTCACACTCAAGGTGTCCTCCGTCCTCAGGTTCCACGCGAAAGGTCAAGTCCCTGCGCGACCCCTCGGCCAAAATGTCCAAGTCCGACCCCAACGCGATGGCGACCATCTCCGTCACCGACTCCCCCGACGACATCGCCCTCAAGGTGCGCCGCGCCGTCACCGACTTCACCTCCGAGGTCACCTTCGACCCGGAGGCGCGCCCCGGGGTGTCCAACCTGGTGGCCATCCACGCCGCCGTGGCGGCCGTCGGCGTGGAGGAGGCGGTGGCCCGGGCCCGCGGGCTGGACACGGGCGCCTACAAGAAGCTGGTGGCCGAGGCCGTGATCCAGAGGCTGGCGCCCATCAGGGAGGAGATCCACAGGCTGAGGGCCGACCCGGACCACCTGGAGGCGGTGCTGGCCCGGGGGAACCAGAGGGCCCGGGAACTGGCCGCACCGGTCCTGACGGAGGTCCGGCAACGGGTGGGGTTCTGCTGAGAGGAGGCCCGGCGGGAAGCAGGGCCGCACGAACTTAAAAAAAACAAGACAAAAAAGACACACACTTGTTTTTGTTTTTTTGTTGCAGCTTCTTTATCTCTTTGCGTGTTTGTCATTAAATTATTCTGTGCTGATTTGGTCGGACGGGACCGATGCGAGTTGAGTTTCCTGCGCGGGTGTCGGGAGGAACCAGGATTCTGGTTCTGTTCGCGCCGGCGGCTCAAAACCTCGGTTTCTGTACATCTGGGTCAGAATCAGATCGGGTTTGTGGGAAGCGGGAGCGGGCTGGAAAACAAGGAGGATTATGGGAAACTGTGTGACGTTGCGCGGACAGGGTTCGTGTGAACCCGAGCGAGGCGACCCAAAAGGTTCTGATCCACAAAGATCTGTTCTCTGGGTTTGACACGTCTTCATCTTTATCGTGAAAATGTTTCTGAACTCTGCTGCAGGGACACGGCAGGACCCGTCGTCTTCATCGTTGTCTTCATCATCATCCTGAGGACTGAAATCAGAGGTAAACACCTGAGCACTGAGGTGATGGGCAGGTGTGTGTGTGTGTGACAGGTGTGTGTGTGTGTGTGTGTGTGTGTGTGTGTGAGACAGGTGTGTGTGGGGGGGAGATCACCTGGAGTTATGCTGCTTCTTGTTGTCGTCGTCCATTTTTGTTTTGCTGGGGAAAAAAATAAATAAATTAGATGACATCATTTCCTGTTGACACGCAGCCGCACAAATTGATATGTTCACAACTCCACAGTGTAACACATCTGATGATAAACTGCACACACACAAGGACACAAACCACACACACACTTTTACACTCAGCTAGTTTTAACACTTTACATTTAATATTTTTCTTTTTTCTCTCCTCCTTTCTTCCTCCCACTCATCCCTTCATTCTGTCTTGTTTGTTTTTCTTCTTCTTCTTCTCTCCACTCTTTCTTTCTTCTCAGTTTCTCTCCTCCCTTCACTCTTTCGTTCTTCTCTTCTTATTCCCACTCCCAGCTCATCCTCCTCTTCCTCCTCCTCCTCCTCCATGCTGTTTCCACTTCTACACTTTTCTCTAATTGAAAATGCATTTCTCTGGTCCAGTCTGTCTCTCTCACACACACACACACACACACACACACTCACACACACTCACACACACACACACACACCGTGCTGTGGTTTTTCCATCTCGGTGTTTACCTGGGAACAGCTCGGTTTATTTCCCTTCGCTCCCTCTTTCTCTCTCACTTCCTGTTGGCGCGAGCGGCTGACGGAGGATAAATAAAAATATATAGACTAACATACAGCGCGCGCGCACCGGGCCGTAAATCACCGCAGCCTCGCGACACGTGCGCGTTTCTGCGACGTCGGCGCGCGATGAATTTTTTTTTTTTTTTTTTAACGCTCGCGACACCGCAACCGAACCGTTTTACGCGCGGGAGTAAAAACTTTAATGGAGTCGTAATAAATGTTACGTTTTTTTTTTAGAGAAATGGCGGTAAACGGGAATGGGTGTCACGCGGAAACGGCCGCAGTCCCGGGAGGGGCCCGAAATAAAAACTGAGACTGTGTCCGCGCGCACTGAGCGGGAGAGGAAACCGGACAACATAAAACTGCGCGCGCGCACACACACACACACTTTATTATACTCACACACATGTTATTGACTCACTTAGTTTTGATTGTAATGGACTTATACGTAATCAAGTGACGTTTTAACGTTTTTATTGCGCTTTTACGCAGTTAGCTAAATTCATGACGTAATTATAGAGGTTATAAAATCAGATACGCAATGAAAGTCACGGTTTACACACACACACACATATATATATATATATATGCAGTGTGTGTGTATGTGTGTGTTAATCTCTCGCTCTGCTATTTGATATCTGCGTGATATTCCCGCATTAATCCGCGGGGATTGCAGCTGTGATAAATCCCCTTTTATTAAAGGACAATTTCGTCTTTTTGGACTTCTCGACCCGAGATGTTTGGTTTATATCACCGCGTCAGAAAGTGTTTATCCATATAGGCCGTGGTCGATATTTTTCATTTTTTATAAACACATCTGTAAAACATCCCTCGATGATTTACTGTAGTGTTCGACCTCACCAAACAAAAGAAACACTCGGAGTGGACGTTTTAACAATCACAACTGTGTTGTTATGGGATATTCTTTATTTTTTTTAAAAAACATAATTTACATAAAATATGATTTGAATTGTTAGAGGCCGATAAAATTCTCTTTCATGTTTCAGTAAAATTCAAAAGTCGATCGATCAAACGGGACCACGGGTTGGTTTTTTTCTTTCTTCTTGTGCACATGATCCGAATATTTATCTGTTTCTTTGATGTTTGTTTTTGTCTTGTTTATTTTTTTTTAAAAGCACAACTCAGGAGTCAAAGCGAGACAAAGCGGCCACTTTCTCCGCCATGCGTCCTCCCCTTTAAAGGGCACATGTGAGACTTAAAAGTGTGAACTCTGACCTTTGGGCTTGTGCTCGTCACAGTCACACAATATCTTATTAAACGCGCGATTTACGGCCGCGGCGCAACAGCAGCTCGGAGCGACCAGATGCGCCTTGATTTGTGTGTTTTTCGCGCAGGGAGTCAGGTGAATTTTGCGCATTCAGCTCATCTGCGGCTCCTGCAGCTGCTCTCCAGTCGTGTGTGTGTGTGTGTGTGTGTGTGTGTGTGTGTGTGTGTGTGTGTGTGTGTGTGTGTGTGTGTGTGTGTGTGTGTGTGTGTGTGTGTGTGTACGCGCGCGCGCAGTGGCCCGAGGTCCAAACAGCCCAGAGAGCCGCCGTTGCGTCGGCTGCCTCCCCGCGCCCTGTCCGCCTGGTCCTCCGGGGGTCAGGCGGGGTCAGGAGGTTTCTTCCGCTAAATTGAACGTTAACGGGACGTTTGCGCGTTTCCGCCCACCCTCCACGTGTCTGTCTTGTAGCACGAGGAAGAACAACACCCCCCCCCCCCCAAAAAAAAACCCCAAAAAAACAACTCAAACGGGACTCCGCATTTATGAGCGTGTGTTTTTGACGCGTCACGGGCGTAAGGAGCCTCCGGTTTGGTTGAACAGTGAAGTGAGAACCGGAGAACGTCGCAGTGAACCGGACTCTGTGACGTGAAGGAGACGCGCGCGGGTGTTTACCTGATTCGGTTCGGTGAGAACCGGAGCGGTCAGATGTGGCGCTCGTGTTTTGGTTCCGGATGACTCTGATGCCATCGGCCGCTATAATTGGGATCTAAACAGCAAACAGTTGGTTTTGGTTTTTTACTGCTGGTGTTTAACGAGTTTCCTCCCACACGGATTTAACCCCCCACGCCCCCTACACACACACACACACACACACACACACACACACACACACACACACACACACACACACACACACACACACACACACACACACACACAGGCAGAATGTTTGCTTGTTTACTTTGCCATAATTTTACGCACAAACACCCACACATTTGCTCGTAGAAATGCGTTAAATTTGGTTTTAAAAACAAGAATTCACGACTCACGGCCGTGTGAGTGAAATCTAAGAATAATTTCACGTCTTTGATAATTTATTTGAGGCAACGTGCACGTTGTTAATACTGAAAGAAAAACGAAAAGACGCGGAACAGCGTCGGTTTGTTTTAACCTGCACAAGTTGGGAGTTAATATTTCCGTCAGGGTGAAAACATGGATTTATGTTTCCCAAATGCTTCTGATTTTTCCCGGAGGCTGCGAGGCGCCGACCTGTCAGGAAAATATCTCACACACATATTGTGATTTTACGCGCGTGTCCGCTCCTGTTACCTGTCTGCGCGTTTATTTCGCGCTTCTTCACGCCGCGGTTTCCGAGTCGTAATCCAGGTGCGCGCTGCGTTCACGTGACCTTTTGGTGGAAAGCTTTCGGGTCGATTCGGGCCCGGTCGGAGCCGACGGAACCGACCGAACTGTGGGTCGTATTCAGCCCGTTCACGTCGCCTTCTTTCTTTCTCTGCGTTTTGTTTTGTTTTGTCCACATCATTTAAACAGAGTGAGATATATATTTTTCTAATTTATCAGCCTCTTCGTTATTATTATTATTATTATTTTTATTTCCGGGCCCACAGTTCGCCTCTTCCCCAGCGTCAGGCCGCGCGGATCGATCCCAATTATCAGCCCATTGTTGATCATTGGAAACCGATGATCTGTCGCCGGTTTGACCAAAATCTGCAGCAGCAACAACGTGACCTTTTTACGATATTATTTCTGTTGTTATTCGACTAATGTTTATTCACATTCATTCACAGTGTTTTCAGTGGAGTCCTCCACTGAATTAGACCAAAATCTAAATATTTAGTTTTGTTTTTTCAACACAGTATTTTTAATGCAAACATTGATTTTTCTGGACGTGTCGCTCTCCTTTAAATTGCTGTTATTTAACGGATGTGTCTTTTTAAGGTTATTTAGTTGCTTCCATCGTTGGCGGGGATTCTGCTGCAATAACTCGTGTCAGTAAAATGAATGAGTAATAAATTACAATCCGGGTAATAGAATAAACAGACGAGAGGCCGGGGTGGGGTGGGGGGGTGGAGGGGTGGAAACCTGAATTTTTAAAATCGAAAATCGTTACAGCAGCTGCTGGATAAAATATCTCTAATCTGTTGTATGCGTGCCAACGTGTCGTGTAGAATATTTGCATATTTAGTCTGGAATAATCCGAGCAGAGTGTCACCATCGCGCTCGCTAATCTTCTCTGGTGTGTGTGTGTGTGTGTGTGTGTGTGTGTGTGTGTGTGTCCGCGCCGGGCAGCTCTGAGGTCAGTCCACCTGTCCCGCGCCCCGGCCGCTCAGCTGTCGGCCGTGGACACGATGGAGCTGTAATGGGACTTTTCCTCCAATCCCCGGTGATGATGGAATCAGCGGCTCAGACGCGCAGATATTAAAATGACTGCGGGACCCTCGCCCGCGAGGCCCGGGGGCCTCCGGGCCGCCGCGGGCCTCGCAGCTGACGCAGAGGAGACCCGGAGCTGCGGGGTCCGGGCGGTCAGGACGTGGAGGGAGCGGGACTGCTGAGGTTCGTGAACGCATCATTAAACGGTTTATTGCGTTCTGTTGTTTTTGTTAAACCACGCGTGTGTATGTGCAACGATCAGGATAAAGATGAGAAGTTAACGTGTTTTTCCAAAAGCAGCACGATGGAGTCGCTTCATTAGCGCCGCTGCAGTCCAAGACGCGCGTCTCCCCCCCTGCTGCGATTGGACGGAACGCGTTGTCTCGCCGTCTTCTCTCGCTCCTCATTGGACGCGCGGGGTTGACAGGGCGCAGGAGGGCCGCCCCTCCGCGCCTGGGAAAAAAAAGAGAACTCCTCCAGAAGTGAGTATCAATCAGAGAGAAGTTAGGGGGGGACAGAAAGAGAAAAGAAAGACGCGGAGAGGAAGGAGCGAGAGACGCGCAGAGCGGCAGACCGCAACCAAACAGCCCGTCTCAATCCTCCCGGACTTGATCTCATGCGCAGCCGGGATGGCACAGTCCGCACAGTCCGCCTGCACAAGTTCGATGCGCCGTTTCTAGTCACAGTTGGGATTACTTTGGACACTTGGTGAGTTTGCGCTCCGCTGTAAACACTGACGTGTGCAAGTTTTTTTTTTTTTTTTTTTTTTTTGTAGTTTTGCTTCACCGCGTTGGACGCACGGAGTGGGTTTTTCGTCGCGTCCTCCCCTTCGGGTGGATTAGAGAGAAATGAGTGAGAGGAGGCGATCTGCCGCAGCTCTGAGCTCTAGAGCCCACGCTTTTTCCGTGGAAGCCCTGATCGGCTCCAACAAGAAGAGGAAGCTCCGGGGCTGGGAGGAGAAGGAGCTGGAGTTGTCCATGGAGAGCCTCGCCACGGACGGAGAGGACCCGGCGCACTGTCTGGATATGGACCCGGGTCAGTGCCGCAGACGTGCACCACACCGCTCAAACGTTCGCGGATCTCTCCGTGATTATGTCGCCGCGGCGCAAAAAAAAAACCAAACAAAAAACACGAGCCCCGAGTCAAAACATGGCTCCACGTTCAGTGACCCAACCCAAGCCAGGGCACGTAGCCGCGAGCTCCGCGCGAATCGCCGTTAAACCGAGCGAGAGGTTCGAGAGGTTCTGCTCGCGGAGAAAAGCAGTTTGAGCTGTTGTAGTTGTGTGTCGTGGACCCGGTGGGCGCGGGCCTGCTGTCAGGGACACGACACACATTGTGCATCAGGCAGAAAAACAACTTGACGGAGCTGAGTTGCGTTCAGCACCGAACCAAACGATCAGAACCGGACTCGGCGTTCGGCCGAGCGATCAGAGGAGAGCTCGTCCCCTGGCGCGGCGGGTTGGCTCGCCCACGTTCTGACTCCGGGCTCGTGGGTGAGCCCACGCTGCGCGACGTTAGTGACACCCGAAAATACGCGAAGGAGTCGCAGTTGTGTTGCTGCTGCTCGGGTTCCGTTTGCGCGCTCGGCGTTAGATGTGGCTGCGGGCCTGCAGCGAGGCCTCGGCCCGCTGACGCGGACACGGGGGGGAAACAAACCTCAGACAGCGTCACCATCACCTGCGCGACACGCAGAGCACCCCGGGGTGCCCAGGTACGAGAGCGCGCAGAACGTCATTACAACCAGTTTAAAGATGTGGTGTCATCCACACACGTGCACAAACCTCCAAAAAATTACATAAAGTTAATCTAAAATATAATTTACAAGAGAAAGGAATGAAGAGGATTTTATTTTAAATCTTTCAAAGTTCAGTAAAATAATAAAAGCAAATGTGGCTCAAGATAAAAATCCGTTATATTCTTTTGGAGCCTGTAAGTAGGTTTTTATTTACACATTTTTAAAAAAAGATTATTTTAAATAAAAGGTTTAAAAACGGCCCATTTCTACAATAACTGCAATTTTTGTGAGCTATTAATTTCTATTTTTTATATATATTAAATCCATTGCTCACTTGCACCAGGTTAAACGTCACTTTATGTTTCATCAGCTGCAGCGTTTGCTCCGCGGATGAATTAATTCCAGGTGGAATGAAATGATCTTCCTCTTTCGTGTTCAACATTTCAGCGTTTGGGAGATGAAGTGATCTCACGCAGATAAAAACCTGCGGCGCCGCCGTGAAGTCGCTTCAAGTGACTTTTAATCTCCACAAGTTGCAGGAATAATTGAGTCTGAAGAAATCAAAGTCGTCCAGTCAAACCTGAGTAAAAGACGATGTTTGAATTTCGGCTTCTTGCTGTAAAATTCTAGATTTACAGAAAATGAATGATTTCCGTGATGGATCCAAAAGAGGCCCGGAATCTTAATTATTGAAAATCTAATTTATCTAGAAATAAACACACATCGCATCCACCTCACACGTGCGTCACGGCTCCTTCAGTGTTTTGTAGAAGCTGTAGCGGCGCGCAGACACGAGGCTTCCCCGCCTCTGCGCGCAGATCGGTCGGGCCGAGGCCGAGGCTGAGTCCCGGCGCCTGCTGCAGCGTGACCCCGGGGGCGCAGCGCCGTTACGCGCGGCTCCTCTCCGGTGAGAAGCTGCTGCTGCTGCTGCTGCTGCTGCCTGTGATCGAAGAGACTAAAGTTGTTTTTTTATATATATATACAAAAACAAAAACAGAAAACCGTCGGAGTGGAGAAGTAAATCAGTGGGACGGGGGAGGACTTGGGGGATTTTCTGTCCTCAACTCTCATGGGAAGATTGTTGTTGCTGCTGATGCGCTGGATGTCTGCGCTGTGGTTAAATGAGGAAGATGAAACTGAACGCTGATTACACTGTTGCCGGCAGCTGGTTTGTGTGTGTTATTTAAAAGGATAAACAACAAAAATGAAACGCTTGATTGGGATAGTTAAAGGGCCATGACGCCATTTTTCTCGTCCTTTTTTTGGACTCTGTGGAAACGTTTCTCTGTTCATCTTCTCGCTGCTTTTGTTCCGGGTGATTTCAGGATTTGTGACTGAATGACTAAACCCTCCGACCCCCCCCCCCCCCCCCCCCCTTCTGGTCCCGCTCATTAGGCAGGCGGGTTCCTGGCAGGTTCCGCGGGTCCTTGCTCGGGTCCTAAAGCCTCTGCTTTGGCGCGTCGGGCTGCGGTGACCGAGAACAGCGAGTCTCTGTGGTCAGATTATGTGGTTTAGAGGAATCCTTAACGGAGGGATTTTATTTTTACTCCGCTCCAGGCGAGGCTGGAGGCCGGCCGGTCGTATAACACGTTTATTAGCCTCAGAGACAAGGGCAGGACTGAGAAATGCACCAGCTCTGACACAGGCTCGCATTTAACAGGCTGCTGAGCTGCTCAGTTAGCCGGAGTTTTGTTAGACCTCACAAACCCACCACCGCCACATCTCCATAATGATCACCCTTTAAGACGAGAGCTGAGAAGTTCAGCTCCACCCGTGACTGGACATTCAGCGCCATCCATCGAAGGCCTGAGCCAAACCGGCCTTTACGCACGGATTACGCACAGAACCAATTCACCAAACACACCTGACGTATCATCTGCCGGTTAAAACCCCCCCTCACATCAAACGCACCGCTCCCTCCGCTCGGTCTGAACGTCAGTTTCCCATCATGCAGTGTGATAACAGAGACGTCCGCGCGTGACTGACGTTTTTACGGCTTCCTCCGTGCCTGAGTCTCCATCAGTGAGGAAACAGGTGCTCGCGCTCGCTCGCTCTCTGCGTGTGGATTGGGTTTCCCGGGTGATTTCATGGTCGACACTCAGCTACTGTCCACCTCACAAATCTGCTGCAGCTTCATTAAATATAAAACATGAACTCAGGCCAGGCTGGCTCACGTGATAACGTCTTAATCCTCGAATTCTCCCATAATAATTCATAAAGAAGGGACCTCAGCAAACTGTACATCCTGCATCTTTTTCTTGAAAGGTGTAATTAAATCTACATTTACTTACATATTCAAATCCGAGTTACTTTTTTATTTTGTTGCACCACAAATGGAAATATTGCAGGGATAAATTTATTTAAATTTCCCCAGATTGCAGCCCGACACATTTAATGTGTGTGTGTGGAAGCTTTTGTATTTAAATATAAATTAAAAATATAAATAAAAGTTTCTGTGGGTTCGAACAGGGAAATGTTAGACAAGATGAAAACACAAAACAGGTTTTGTTTACACTTTTTAAAAAAAAAAGTCTCAGCATCATCAGAGCCGTCTCCACACAAAGAGGCAAAATTAAATAATTATTAATCTATAAATAACCGATTCATATTTACTCCCCCAATTTAAAAAATCAATTTAACAAGACACACATTTTATTTTTAAAACTCTAAATCGTCAGCATCACATTAATTAACATCCTCCTCCGCTAATGTATTTTTTATTTAACGTTCAGCAGCTGACCAGTGACGACACTGACGTGATTCAATTCCGACCAATTAGTGGCCTGCGATGGATGTTCGCCTCATTTTAATGAGCCCTGGCATGAGCTGATTGGGAGCCCTGAACCGCAAGTGTGTGTGTGTGTGTGTGTGTGTGTGTGTGAGAGAGAGAGAGAGAGAGAGAGAGAAGCTAACCACAGCAGATGCTGATCAGGCAATTTTTTTGATGATCAATAAATGTCAGTTTTAATGTTTGGTTGATGCTGGACTTAAAATCTGATCCTGTTTCCACTTCTGATGTTTTTGTTTTTTTGACAACTTTACTGTCTTGAGTTCTGCAGTGAAGTGGTTTCAGGCCTGATGTTTGGCTCTGTGAATACAGACCCGCGTGTGTGTGTGTGTGTGTGTGTGTGTGTGTGACCTGTGAGTGGCAGAGGCCGCTGAAGCCCCCCACACACACACACACACACACACACCCTCCAACCTCAGAGGCGTTCCTGCCAAATTATCTCCTTTAATCGAGCCGTTCCTGGTGTCTGGAATGTGTCTGTTTCCTCTGTTACACACACACACACACACACACACACTCGTATCTGTGTACATGTAAGACTGGATGCTGGTCTGTGTGTGTGTGTGTGTGTGCGTGTGTGTGTGCGTGTGCGTAACTGTGTGTGTGCATGTGCGTATCTGTGTGTGTGTGTCTGTGCGTGTCTGTGTGTGTGTGTGACAGTCCTCTGGCTGCAGTGACACTGGAGAGCTCTCCCAAGAAGATGATGGAAAGTGTCTCTCTCTCTCTCTCTCTGCGGTCATTACCCCCCCTCACCCCCACCTCCTCCTCCTCCTCCTCCTCCTCCTCCTCCATATCTCCATCCCTCCTCTCCGTGCTCGTGTTTCCAGCGGGGGTTGGCTCGGCCTCCGCCGTGGTGGTTTTTTTCTCCCGGGCCTCTGTCCAGTCTCTCAGCAGCTCCAGCATTTGCATAATCATATTTGTGTGCCCTGAGTGTGCCAAGTCAACCTCCTGTGTCAGGGCCCTCAATAAATAATACATTATTAGATCCTGCTTTGCTTTTTTTTTTTGGGTGGTGGTGGTGGTGGTGGTGGTGGTGGGGGTGTAGGACACGCAGCCATAAACTGTTTCTGAGAAAAGTGAAAGGAGAGCTTGAGTCTGACACGTTCAGCCCCGCGGCGTTTTCACGTCGCTCGGTTAAAGAAGCGGCGGTGGAGTGACGTCACCGCGCGTTTCTGAGTGTAACTGGATTTTGACGTTTTAACGGGCTTATTATTTAAGTGACAAGCAGGAGGGGGGCTGGATTTAGAGTCTGGTTTAATTTAAGAAATACTTCATCTTTGTGTTTTTGACGCTGAATAGCAGAGGGAAATGCACGTGGTGGACAGAAAACTCAACATTTTAACCCTTGAACTACAGGTCACGTGGGGGTTCCGGATGGCCCGTCAGAATGTTCCTGTTATTTTGTCCACCCCGGCCCGGCTGGTTTTATAATAAAGCGGATTAGGGAAACGGAGCCGGGAGGCTGAGGTCAGCCCGGTCGGAGTGTGGGAGCCGGGGAGTAGCTCTCCTGTAGGTCTGGATGCGTTTCAGGCCGGAGGGAGCGTTTCTATCTGCTCCAACGTTGATGAGCCCGGACGGTCAGTCTGTAAAAACCCGGTCCAGGAGGAGCACTTGACGGGAAACTTCATTTGCCCGAACGTTTCCCCTCGGAATCCTTCGTTTGTGTGGCCCCAATTTCAAATTTAATATCTTCTGCCTCGCGTTTCAAAGGCTTTACGCAGCATTTATTCTGCTTTTGACATCAGCCCAGGACTCCGTGACGGGCCGAGCCGGCGAGCCAAGCTCGGCCGCTTCCCTCCAACGCTGCAGACGGCAGGTGATTTGGACTCGGAACCGCTGCGCGCGCGCGCGCTCGCGCTCGGTCTCTCTCTCTCTCTCCGGTCCTGCCAAGTTTCCTGCGCCGGGCCCGGAGCGGTTTCACTCCGCCGTTTCAGAGCCGCCCCGCTCACCGTCTCTCTCATTCCCCCCTCAGACTCCGAGGCGAGTCCCGGCTCGGACGGAGAGGGTCTGGCCGAGAGGACGTCGTGCTCCTTCGGCTCACCGGGCGACCTGGCCCCGGGCCCCTGCGACCCCTCGCCCCCGGCCTCCATGGAGGAGATCCAGGTGGAGCTGCAGTGCGCCGACCTGTGGAAGCGCTTCCATGACATTGGCACGGAGATGATCATCACCAAGGCGGGCAGGTAGGCCGGACACACACACACACACACACACACACACACACACACACACACACACACACACACACACACACACACACACACACACACACACACACACACACACACACACACACACTCTGCTGGCCCAGAGGGTTTACGTGCAGCCCTGCGGTGGACTAATGGCGCAGACAGACTGTGCGCCAACAGCGCGTAAAAGCCAATTTGCGGGAAAAAAAGAAGTTTTTTTTTTCTTCCATAATTTGGCGCGAACAAACCCCCAGCTGGGCTCATTATTAGCTTCATCATGGGTTATTTATTTTTAAAATAAGTTATGATGAGGTCTGACAACTCACACTCAACTCATTCAAACGTGCAGATTTAAAAAAACAAAACAAAAACACACAGATACGTCATTTTTAAAAGAGAGAGGCTTCAGTCGGAGCTGACACACACACACACACACACACACACACACACACACACACACACACACACACACACACACACACACACACACACACACACACACACACACCTCTGCGCTGTGTTTGCAGGGTGTTAATGTGTTGCACATGCAGGCCGCGGCTCGGCAGGTTCTTCCTGATTCGGACGGAGAGCTGATTCTAATTAATCTCTCTCTAAGCGGTTCCGGGTTTCCTCGCAGTCCGGACCCGGAGCGGGTCCAGCAGTTGACCTGCGGAACCTGCCGGAAACACCCCCCGTACACGAACATTTCCCTCCTGTTTTTATTTCATATTATTTTGACTCTTTGAAGAAGCGACTGAACCAGTGAGAGGAGAAGATTCTTCTCATTTCTAAAACTGTTTCCCTAAAAAGAAATTTTAACGTTAGAACTCAAGAGGAAAGCGAAACAGCACCGAGTTAATTGAATTTAATTAGGAGGAATATTTAGTGTATTTATAATCAGTGAATTGATTTTGTGTTGCTTTTTGATTTAATGGATTTTTTCAGTGGCACTTTGAGCAGAGCAGTAACGAGCTTGGGTTATTTATTTCCCTGCAGGTCGCTCGGTTTATTTATCGAGTTTTTCACACCAGCGAACAAAAATCCGAGACTAAATCAATCTCACGGAATAATTTACCTGCGTGTTTATTAGTTTAGCAGAAGATAGTCGCTCCTCTCTGCTCAGACTATTTCAGATTAACGTAAAAAAAAATAAATAAATAAAACACGCACCCTGTCCCGTCGCCCTCTGCCCGTCACAGACTCCGCCGCGCCGGTTTTATGAATTGGCTTTAAATTGGTAATCGGCTCATAAATCGAGCGGCGATCGGGTTCGCGCGGGACGCGGCCGTTCCTATAACAAGCCCATAAATCCGGAGGAGAAGGGGAGCAAGAAAACAGCCTTCTTTTCTCATTAGGCACGGCCCGGATTTACGAGCTCCAAATGAAAAGGGAAAAAATGCGGCGTTTGAAGTGCAAAAAGTGGAAACGTCTCCTCCTCCGCGCTCTGACCCTGTGTCCTCACACCGGAGGAGCTGCTGCTGAGAAGATTCTCAGGATATAAATACATTACTGCCGCTGTGCTTAACAATTTCACTGTTTAATTTAAAATATATATATATATAATGCAAGAGCAGGATAAGCCTGAATTCCTGCACTGAAAAGGTCAGAGGTCACGGTGGAGTGACAAAAATGGAACAAGCGTTTCCCTCTGCTAGAATCTGTAGAAATGCTAAAGGCAGAAAAAGTTTTGTGTTTTTTATGGATTAACACGTGATTATACACATGAATATAAATTCACAGTGATGCCACAGATTAGCTGAAGGTCCAAGAGGCTCAGGAACAAATTAATCTGATTTTATTGATTAAAAATCTGCAGCTCCTCTCATTAATAATCCACTTTATAATCCAAACAAGAGCAACATTTTCATATTATTTTTTAAAAATGTCCTTAAAATTGAAAATTGTTTCATCAATTTAAAAAATAAAAAAGGTTTTCTGTGGATTTAACTGATCCAGACACGTTGAGCGTTTCCCGTCTCGTCCGGTTGATTCAGAGACGACTCGGCTTCAGTGAACCGACAGTTCTGAGGGGAGGCGTCCTGGGCCGAGCGGCTCCATAATCCTCGGGATTACGTCATAATTAAAATCAGGAGCGCTCGGAGATATCAACAGTATTTGTAATGACTCAATAATCCAGAACGCGCCGTGAGTTAGGAATTTATTTTCTGATTTGGTGACCTGAAATGTTTTGACGTCTGAATACATGAAGGAGGTGTCGGCCTGGTTGTGTGTTTTTTTTTTAATCTAAAATAAGTGGGGGCGTGCACCAACTGGAACACCACAATCTCAGACCAGTGAGTTGGAGAAATAATTATTTTTGCTCCTGTAAATAGTTTTTCCTTCACTGCAGGACATCTCAGGAAAACTTAAATTAAAAATAATCTCAGTTCAGTCGACGTCTCCGTCACATGCACACGATTTCCTTTTTTTTTTAATGTGAGTTGATTTGTGCGTACATGCCCTTTAAAGTCTCATAATGAATTAAACCCTGTGTGTGTGTGTGTGTGTGTGTGTGTGTGTGTGTGTGTGTGTGTGGGTCAATCAGCCTTGGAGCAGCTGCTGACACTGACAAAGTGTCAGCAGCTGACAAACTCCATCAGTCTGTTCTCAGCACTGATGCTGCGGACACACACACACACACACACACACACACACACACACACACACACGAGTGTTACTCCGTCACTTTTTCATCACTGTGTGTGTGTGTGTGTGTTGCTTTTTCTTACCCCCACCCCCCAACCCCACCTTCAGGAGGATGTTCCCCGCCATGCGAGTAAAGATCGCGGGCCTGGACCCTCACCAGCAGTACTACATCGCCATGGACATCGTGCCCGTGGACAACAAGAGATACAGGTAACGCACAAGCGGACGAGACACACACACACACACACACACACACACACACACACACACACACACACACACACACACACACACACACGTTATTTATGTTCATTTCCTTCCAGCAGCAGAGAAGTCTCCCTGCAGAGCCTCTTTGCTGCGAAACCAAAAAGGATTTCATTCTTTTGGGTTTTTGGTGGAGGGTGTGTGTGTGTGTGTGTGTGTGTGTGTGTGTGTGTGTGTGTGTGTGTGTGTGTGTGGGGGGGGGTGATTTAATGACACTAAATGCTGTTTCAGCCAAAACAAGAATTAAGTTGTGGCAACAAAAAAAAAAAAGCAGAATAATTGTATTTTCTCTCTCTCTGTTTTTTTTTCTCATGAAAAACGTTGCTGCTCCCCAGCACAGAGCGACAGTGTTTTAAGAGACGCCGTACGAGCAAACGCTCCTGGACCGCCGCGAACATTTCTGACCCAGTTGGATCGTTCCGGGCCTTCGTGCCATTTCTCATGTTCGACTCGTACCTGACGGTGTCTCGGGCCGCGCTCCGGGGCCTCCCCCTTCATTTTTCACATTTCTTGGGTGTTTTTTCTCGGCGGCGGCGCTGGAAGTCGTCATTTGCATCGGCGCGGCGAGGCGAGGCGAGGCGTGATTAAAGCGCGCTGGAGGAACGCTCTCGCGCGTGTGATGGATCTCTCTGGATATGCAGTAAGACTGATGTCCTGGCCCAGAGAGCCGGTCCCTGAAGTCCGAGCCAGAGAGAGGAGATTGAAACGTATTCGTCATCCCGCTGGCTGAGCGGCGAGCGGGATGACGCTCGGCGTTCAGCTCTGCCGATGGAAATGAGGGGAGGAAAAAAAAAAAAAAAAAACAGGTTGAGCTGGAAAGAACGTGTGCAGGCCGTCGTCCTGCGGAGGTTTTACACGCTTACGACTCACCGTCGTGTCCTCAGAGGAACGTGCTTGACTCAGAGATGTGCTGGGGACTATTTCCCCCCGCGGATGAATACTCGTTTTTAATAACAGGAGTTTTATTGAGGGTCGGTTTCTGTGGGTGTGATGAGCTCGTCCTCGGCGGGTGCGCCCCTCTCCATCGTGGAGGCTGGAGCCATTCTCTTTGGCGAGGGCGTCTGATGTCGCACGCAAATACGTCGAGGTGCGTTCGTTTCGCTCTTCACGTCCCGGACGGGCGACCCCAGAGCACGTTGCGTGTGTGTCTGGGCCTTTTTTCTGCAAACGTGCCCGTCACCACTTCCTCGTGGAAAAGTGATCGTTCGTCCATTTTTCTTGGAGAACGCTTCTGCAGCCGCCACGATGCACGTCGGCGACGACACGTGACCTACGACCTGACGCGACCCTGTACCGTTTTATGCTAGTTTCCTTTATCGTAGAAAAAAGTAATGGCTGCCATGTGACTTTTACTTTAATTGTCTCGTGGGCCGGATCAAAAAGTCCCGCGTGTACGTTCACGCTTCATTCAGATGCAACACAAGTGTCACTCAGCGAGGAAACGTTTAGAAATTCCTATTTTCCTGATTCCTAATTTTAATATATTTAAATAAAACACGAATTCATATCCTCCAAAAATGATTAACTTTGACGTCTTCCTTCAACTTTCATTTAATTTAATTTAATTTTTTAAATGTTCTGAACTTACACTAGGTCTAGCAAAGTATCCCTTAATATATATATATATATATATATATATAAATATCCCAAATATTGTATAATTAAGTCACTTTACGAGAAGTCATGCGGAGTCTTTGAACACAGTTGTGCGGTTTCTTTACGGCGACTTGGTTTTGTTTTTGTTGTGCGTTGCTATGCAAGAGTGAACATTAGATTAAAGTGCCCCCCCCCCCCCGCAGAATAACCATCCTCTTCATCCTCCTCGTGATGAAGAGCAGGTTCACAAACCAAACGAAAACGAAGAACAAAATCTGTCGCGTCACGTCGCAGCTCATCAACTTTTCCAACGCCTTTTTTTTTTCTTTTTTCTCTTTTAGAGCCCACATGATCTTGTAAAATTAAATAGGATTTTCTACCCGGTCCCGGTGGGGTGTGTGTGTGTGTGTGTGTGTGTGTGTGTGTGTGTGTGTGTGTTACCACAGAGTGAGTGTGTCACGGGCCGGACAGCGCCGGGGGGGTGGGGGGGTTCTGGAAGTACGACCTTTATTGGAACCGACTTTAAACGTGTCATTAAACCTCCGTACGTTCCGGCTCTCTCATGTGGACGTGTGTCACAGCGCACTGCACACACACACACACACACACACACACACACAACCTGGTTCTAAAGCACACGTGTGTGTGTGTGTGTGTTGTCGTGCACCTCTGACCCTCGCTGCTCAGGGTTTAAACTCGAGCTCGTTGGACGGGGGCTGGAAAAATGACATCAAATTCTTTGTGGGGACATTTGGTACTCACCCGTCCAGAAATAGAAAACACACACGGGCATTAATGTGGCCACGCATGCGAGGACGCACACTCGAACACACAACACACTCCCCCCCCCACACACACACACACACAAAAAAAACACTGATTCTAACCCAGGTTTGGTAATTTGACTTAATCCAAACCGAAACCTAATCCGAGATCTACTGTTTCTGTGTTGTGTAGATGTGAACGTGTCACACACACACACACACACACACACACACACACACACACACACACACACACACACAGCAGTTAACACAGGGACTAACGCACAAAACAAAGTGAAACTGACCCTTTAAAGATGTGACACAAAAGAGCGCACGCAGGAATCTGAGCGCGTGTTGGAAACGCAGACGTTCCTGCTCACCTGATCCTAATCCTAATCCTAATTTTAAACGGACCCAGATTTAATCCTGAATCAAAAACTAATCCGGCAGGGGCTCATTTTAAACAGGCAAAATGTCGTCGTTTATCTATCCCAGTGAGGACACACACGCCCACTTCAAATGAGAAACACATTCACTGGGATCTCACACACACTCACACACACACACACACACACACACACACACACACCCAGGTGGGTGGGGGGGGGGCGGTTTGGCGGTTTGGCGGGGACGCGCGTCGTTCCCGATCTTAAACCGGATCTGGACCAGAACCCGACGTTATCCTGTTAACAGGAACCCGAGTCTGCATCTATCTTCGGCGAGACATTTGGTCCTCATAAGAATTCAAGAACTCACATGTTCACGCAAAGCTGACGGTCTTCTGTTACACACACACACACACACACACGCGCACACACACACACACACACACACACACTGAATGGTAACTCAATAGTAATATTTACTCTGTCAGTACAGTAACCTAATACACAGGCTGGGTTTGGCAAGTGTGTAAACGTGTGTTTTTTATGTGCATGCCTGCCAGTGTTAGAGCGTGATGAGCTGGGGAAACACACACACACACACACACACACACACTCACAGACACACACTCCGTTTGTGTCGCTCCATACACACATTCACACGTGTGTGTGTGTGTGTGTGTGTGAGACAAAGTAATAGAAGCAGAGTGCGCTCACTTTTTGTCAGCTGTACCATTCGCTGTTGGCTGGGGAGGGAAACGACCCGCACACACACACACACACACACACACACACACACACACACACACACACACACACACACACACACACACATCTGTCCAGTAAGAGTGTCACATAAAGTCCGGTCTTTATTGATCGTGCCGGTGCCAGATGGCAGATTTATGGGAGATGAAAGCGCGGGGACTAATCAGATTTCCAGTCGTGTTCAGGGCTAAAGTTTCCTGGTTCCTTAACACTTTCCCCGCTACGCCGAGCGTAACGCTAAACAGCGCCGCAAACAGGAAATTACACAAAGGCCCGGCACCCTGTGTGGGTCTATATGTCGCCTACGTGTGTGTGTGTGTGTTTGCCATTAGACGCTGTTTAGTGAAAACTTCAAAAGCCAGTTTCACATTTTTCTCTCCAGTAAATTCAGATTTTTTTTTTTTTTTTTTGCGTTGCTGTGTTTTAACTTGTATCCGGGCGCCGTGAGAGAGCCGCGCCGCTTCTCGCGCATTTAGCGACTCGGGAGCTAATTAACCAGCTAACGTTACAGAATATTTTACATATTTTCAAAAAGCGAAAAACCCCAAAAAACCCAGCGGCTGCGCAGATCGGAACGGTTTCAACTCGGGTTCGCCGCCGCCGCCGCTGTTGTCGTTTCTTGCGGCGACGAAGCGCGCGGGCACGTTTTTACCGGACGCTCGCCATGACGACCATGACGAGGTGACGTTAGAGACGCTGCAGTCGCGCGGGGCTGACTCGACCTCCAACATGGCTGCCACAGGGCGTGTTCGCCGCGTGCATGCGTGGGTTTGCGTTCGCCGTGGGAGGCTGAGCGAGTGGAGTGTATTGGAATGTACTTATATTCTCGCTCTGTGTGTGTGTGTGTGTGTGTGTGTGTGTGTGTGTGTGTGTGTGTGTGTGTGTGTGTGTGTGTGTGTGTGTGCGTGTGTGTGTGTGTGTGTGTGTGTGTGTGTGTGTACGTCTGTCTCAGCCCTTTGTGGCAATAACAAAAAGGACCAAATGAGAGTTTTGTCCATGTTTCAGGAGTGAGTGATGACTTTGGCAGAGACGCTGCAGATAAAACACTTTGAGCTCAGCACACGGCCAGAACTAAAGGCAAACAGCTGGGCTTCACACTCGCTCTCCTCTCTCTCTCTCTCTCTCTCTCTCTCTCCTCTCTCTCTCTCTCTCTCTCTCTCTCTCTCTCTCTCTCTCTCTCTCTCTCTCTCTCTCTCTCTCTCTCTCTCTCTCTCTCTCTCTCTCTCTCTCTCGGCTCTATCTCTCGTTGTCTCTTTATCTTTCCCTGTCCGGCCTTCTTCCTGTCCCCCTTTTTTTTTCCCTCCTTTTTTTTGCCCTTCCTTTCCTTTCCTTCAAAAGAAGGGTAAAAGGGCCCCCCCCCCCGTTTCATGGGTGGGACGCCCCATCGTACACGACATCATCAAATATTATGGCTGCGCCTGATTGAAGCTGTGCAGGATTTTTAATGTCGCCCCTCGTTTAGAAATTTCAGGCGCGATGATATTTAAACAGAAAAATGTTGGTGTTGTGGCAACGCGGCCCGAGTGTTTGGAGGTTGTTTTTTTTTTTTTTTTCCCAGCGGCGTGGACGAGGCGTTCGGACCGCGAGGTCGCCTCCGACATCCAGGCGAGCGGCGTGATTAGGGAATGTGGGTCCCTGAGGGTTTAACTCAGACTCCTGAGGAAGAACGACGCCGATTTTAAAAAAGAAAAGAGCTTTTCATGTTAGCTCTCCAACGTGTCGCCAACTTCCTGTTCCAGGAGAAACGTCCAGATCTCCACTTCCTGTATGTATGAAAGCGTCAGTCTCGTTGAGCGCTTCCCTCCGCCTTGTCTTCCAGGTACGTCTACCACAGCTCCAAGTGGATGGTGGCGGGGAACGCCGACTCCCCGGTGCCCCCGCGGGTCTACATCCACCCGGACTCTCTGGCCTCGGGGGACACCTGGATGAGGCAGGTGGTCAGTTTCGACAAGCTGAAGCTCACCAACAACGAGCTGGACGACCAGGGACACGTAAGTAAAAAACTGAAAACGATCACGCTTTGTAAATTATTTTTGTGCTGCATCCCAAACGATTGTGCAAACACGTCACAAAAGAAGCGACGTATTGAAAAACAAAAGCTTTTATTCAGAGCGTTGCTCGTGCTTTGTCTTAGTCCTGACATTTCCGACGTGACCTGAAGGCAACACAGCGTCTCAGCGATCAGCTTGTCAGATAATCTGCAGTATTTCACATATTTTACAGATGATCTCAGCTTTTAAGTCGCTTATTCATCTAAACTGAACAAACTTCAACTGTTGCATCACGTTGAAACCCCCTGACCCCCCCCCCTTCAGATGAGTCAGCATTTTAAAATAGCTTCACAAAGATGGTGGCCGTGATGCATTAGTTTCCTTCAGACCCGGTGTCTCTGCTGCGGTCGTCCAGAGGAAAGTTGACGTGGACGTCACGCCTCGTGAGATTTTGCTCAGAATTGATTCTTCTGCGTCACGTGACGGCTCGCTGAGCCGCAACGCCGCCGCCGCCGCCCTCCGCTCTTTTTTTGAAGGCGACCGGCTCTGACCATGAGCTTGCCGGATTAAGCGTGGGAGATATTGGACGTCTGGGATTTTGAGCCGTGCCCTGTTTTTTTTTTTTTTTTTTTAATATGCAATAGTCATTTCCTCCTCGGCCACTGCAAAGCGTTTCATAATGAAACGCTTTCGTTAAAAGGCGCTTAATGGCTGAATGTGAGCCCGCGCCGCTGAGCTCAAACTCCAGACCGACCACAGCCGCTCTAATTTACTGCCCTGCTCGTATGCAGGCGCTGACGGAGGTCGGCGGGCCGGAGGAAGCCTCTCGCCAGCTCTGAATGTGTCGCGCGGGTTTTCGTAGGTGAAACTGTAACGCAACGAGTTTGCGCCGCAGTTTCGCTCGGTTTGCTGCGCGCCTTCGTGAGTAATCGGCGAGTGGCCGAAAAGGCCTCTGGTTTTCACGTTATATTTGGGCTTCACGGGAAAAGGGCCGACGCAGGGCGCACCCCGACGGTCGATGGGTACGGCTGATGGACGTATAATAAGAGGCATTCGCGACCCTCTGCACGGCCGGGCAGAAACGTGGCGTTAGCGAGCCGCGGACCGGGATATTTTTGTGGAAACCACATCAGAACCTGAGAAGACTGTGGAACGAGAGGCCAGAAACTGAACTCCAGCTGAAGCGGTACCACTGCCGAACATCTGACGGATGTGTTAGGAGGCATGGGGGGGGGGGGGCCCTGGAGCTTCTTTTCGTTGGGGGGGTTTGACCAGGAATTGATTAATGCATCGTCAAAGAGAAGATCAAAACACCTCATCTCGTACACGAGTGGAGATCGTGAAAGCCGCCGACTCCGAGTGAAACCGCGCCTCGTAACTTCAGAGCGGTTTTTATGTCATTTTTCCATGAAACGTGTAAAAGAGAAACGATTTCGCTTTCATTAGGGGTTCTGTGGAAGTCGAGGCGGATTGAGCTGATAGATAATCCAGGCGTGTGTCGGCTGTGGCTGAACTTTCCCCGGGAGCGAAAGTCTCCTCCATCGGAACAGTCCGAGCGGTGGAGGACGGCGCGACGAGCCGCTACCAGTCAGTTCCTCCTCGGTGACGGCGTGATGAGAAAAGCAGCGCAGCGCCGCCGCCATGACAGGTCTCCGGCGCGGCAACAAAATGGCGGCAACCGAGGCCGCCCGCCTGCAGGTGGGGCCGCCGTGGCGCCGCAGATGATCGCGTGGGCCGGGTGGTGACGACGTGTGGGCGGGTTCGATGGGCGAGGAGTGAGGAGAGGAGGTCGTCTTTCCTCTCCCGCTGCTCCGTCTCCCTGGAGGGGGGCGGGGCGGCGGCGGCGGCGCGGGCGGGGGGGTGAAGGCCAAAGGAAATGATCGTCAGCACTTCCTGCGTGGGGAAACTTGCTCGCTCGCTCTTGCGGTGTCGTGAACGGTCTGGCCTCATCGGAAACAACAGCAACAGCAGCAGCGGGGCGTGTTTGTTTATGGTGTCTCCTCCCGGCTGATAACCCCCACCCGGCAAAGAAAAGAAATATGAGACCATTTAAGAGAAACCTCATCATTTCTCTTGTCTCTGCTTATATATTTATATTTCTTTATTGATATATAAAACACAGAAAAACCCTCATGAGAGCTTCCAGCCCCTGTACCCGGCTCTTTTCGTCGACTCGGCGTTATTAAGTGACTTCATACATACAAACCATATGATCAGCTCATCAATCATGATGCGTCGGCGGTCACGGTCGACGGCGATAAAGACACGACTGTTTATATCGTAATATGTATTATAAATGTAGGGAAGTGAAATAAGCGTAAGAAAAACTCAAGTAAAGTACAAGTATTATAAATATACAGATTATATATTTTTCAGCTGCAACACACTTCCACGATTCCCAAAGTTTTGCTCTCAGGGATTTAACGCATGGAGGACCTGATCCTGAACCACCTCGCTCCTGGCTCCAGTCGCTCGGATCCGCCCGTCCGTTGTTTTCCCCGCTGCTCTATGAGAAAACCTAATAAAACGCTGAGGCGGCCGTTTTTTGTGTTTTTTTTTTTTCCTTATTTCATTTCGCTTCAGTTTTGTTTCACAGGCGCTTTGTTGTTGGTGATTCACTGCCTTGTAATGTGTCAGTGCCGCTGATTAAGATCGCTCAAAACAAAAAGACGGCTCCGGCTGCTTTGAACGTCTGCCGGCTTTTTGTTTTTTTTCCTCCGGGTCCAGAGAGTCTGACCTCTCAGGGTTTTTCGTGTTTTTCACATGATGGCACGATGATACGCGTGACGCTCACACGCTGTCGCCGCCCGCGACCTTGTGACGAGTCGAACGCCGGCTTTGATCCCTGAACGTTTGCCGCCATTTAAGCGTTTTTAACTGTGTTTGAAAAGTCGACTAAATCTGACTTGAGTAGATTATTTTTCTTCGTCTCTGGCGTTAACGTCCAGGCGATTCTCAGAGGGGATTAAGCATTAAACATTAAGAACATCATTATCTTCCCCGAAAATGAAAAACATCGCTTATTTGGCGTAATTGCGTTTGAACGCGTGCCGGCGTCAGCTGACGTCCTCTGGCCTGTTGATGCGCTTCGTCCTTACGTCCCCTCGGGCCCGGGCCGGGGTGTGTGTGTGTGTGTGTGTGTGTGTGTGTGTGTGTGTGTGTGTGTGTGAGTCCCCCCGGGCCGCTGGTGTGTGCGTCGATTCAGAGCGCGTTCGCTTCATGGAAAGCCTTGCTACTTTTTAAACGCCCGTCGTAATCTGGATTATTTTTTTTGCGGGGATGTTGGTCGAGCCGCAGCGGCTGCACAGACAATGTGCATCTCTTTACTTGCGCAATAAATTGTCATGGTGGACAGGACCATGTGCGGCGGGTGGGAAAGTGGCGTCAGACCTCTGTTTCCCACAGTTCTGCCTGATTTGCAGTTTTTACATTAAACCTTTTACCGACGATAGGCCGCTTTATTTCTGCAATTTCCATTTTCGAAACGCAGCTTCGCCGATCGAAAGAACAGCAGCAGGGAAACAAGCCACGAGATCTGAAGGTATTTCCCCCCCCCATGTAAAACTGATGTATGCAGTCAGGAGACGTTCTTTACTGGGGGGGGGGGGCAACTTTGCGCAACGTCTCCCCCAGCGCCCGAGGAAAGAGACACCACAGCGCCGCCCACACGGGTTTGATTGACATGCGATCTGCGAGCGGAGTCTGCCAAACGCCACAGAAACGATTTTTTTTTTAAACGAGTGTTGCAGATTAGAGCGTGCATCTCTCATGCAGCAGCAGCCCAGTCCACATGCGTGTGTGTGTGTGTGTGTGTTTGCGTGAGTGTGCGATCGGAGGTCTGGAACGCTGCATGTTGTGTTTCTGGTCCGCGGAGCTGTGTTTTCTCCCCTACGGCCCTGGTTTGAAATGACCCCCTCTGTTGTAGCAGAGGAGGGAGGTCGGGGCCGAGCGGCTCTGGGGAGGTTTTCTCACTCTCGCGTTAATCAAGAGCAGACCGAGCGAGGCCCCCGAGGCGAGGCCGGGGCCGACGCCGTCTGACGCCTCCGCTGCGCCGCGAAATGATCCCGGGCCCTCCGGCGAGCGTCGTCTCAGCGTGAACCCGGTTCCTGCTCAGTGTCACGTCGCTCCGACGGAGAATCGGTGGGAGCTAATTGAAGATAGGACGCGCGAGTCCGGCGCACTTTTTGCGGAGGAAACCCGGACGGCTTTCGTTCATCCAGTTCACTTCCTAAACCCTAATCCTGCGCAACTACACGCCGAGCCCTCGCCAAAACCCGATCCAGCTGTCGGGAGTTAAAGAGCGTTTACTTCAGTTTGCTATTAAAGGAAGATTGGAATCTGCACTTCCCATGTTTTCTCTGCTGATTTCCATGTATTTAAATCAGACACAGACACTGACAGAGAATGGGGTCTCCAACTTGAAAGGGTTAAAAGTGTTTTTCATCGACGTGACTTGATTCCATCATTAACCGCCGTCACCGTCCTTCCTGTCACGCGCTCAGATCATCCTCCACTCCATGCACAAGTACCAGCCTCGCGTCCACGTCATCAGGAAGGACTTCAGCAGCGAGCTGTCCCCAAACAAGCCCGTGCCCGGCGGCGAGGGCGTGAAGACCTTCAGCTTCCCCGAGACCGTCTTCACCACGGTCACCGCCTACCAGAACCAGCAGGTGAGCGCCCGCCATCGATCAGTCGTCAATAACTCACACCCACAAGAAACGATAAGAAATGCTGCAAAAAGTTCCAAGTTGAGTTTGAGGAACGTTTGTCAATTTTACCAAAGTTCCTAAATCCAACCTTTGGGATTATGGGGCCAGATTATGGGGCAATATGACCAGGAATGTTTTGGGAACAGAGGTGACCTGTGACTTTTTAATATCAACATCATTTATTTAACCCGTTGAGGTGTTTTGATAAAAGTGCTGCAAACCGATCACATCCTCTCTCCCTGCTCTTCTCGTTCGCAGATCACCCGACTAAAGATCGACCGCAACCCGTTCGCCAAAGGTTTCCGGGACTCCGGCAGAAACAGGTAAAGCGGCGCGTGTTTACCCGCTGAGCACGCCACAGAAAAAAAAAACAAACGTATCCCTGCATGACACTTGAGATGGAAATAATCCTCTGATAGCGCTCGGCACCATGTGCTGCCCTGCACAAAAGCAGCTGCGTCGGGATCTGCGGCGCAGAGACGCCGACGCTCGTGGGTCGACCAATCTGCGTTTCTGTCACTTCCTCCACGTGCAAACGAAACGCCAAACCAGAGCAGACCGGCGCCGGCGACACGCCTGAAACTGACGTCCAGTTTTTAATCTTGACCGTAAATTTACCAGCCGGGTTCCTTTACGTCCTCTCTCGGCGTTCTCGCTTCCGGCGCGCTGACGTCAGCGGCGGACGGAGCGCTCCCATTGGCTGTTGCGCGGAGAACCGCGTCGCTCAGGCAGAGCTGATGTTTTTATTAAACATGTCACGAAAGAGTTTCTCTTCCTTCCTTCCTCCTCTTCTCTTCCTTTTCCTTGCCGCCTCCTCTCCTCTCCTCCCTTTTACTCCCTCACTTCCTCCCGCTTCCTGAATTATCATATATAACGGGGGGAGGCGGGCCCGCACATGAAAGCAGCCCCCTCATCTGGTCCGCATTACTGGCACGCCGACATTTGAGACATCTTTTTTCATTTTTCAAACAATAGGGTGTTTGATTTATGAAGTGGAATTAGAATTTCATTGCTGAAAAGCTACAGATGAAAAGATAGCGCAGGGTGAGATATTCGTCCGTGGAGGCAGAGGAGAAGGAGCGCGCCCCCTCCCCCCTCCGTCCCCCCCGGCGGGGTTCGTTTGGTTCGGACCGCGGAGCGGGAGCGCGGCGGCGGCGCGGATCCCGTCACCTTAAAAACCCTCTTCTGAGTCATCGTGGATTTCACGCCGTCACGTCTTTGATCGCCGGCGGAGCCGCAGCTCTGACCTGTGATCTTCACGCCGACGCTTTTAGCATAATTACGTTGATTTAATTGGTCACATGCTGTAAGGTCGCTCCGGATGAGGGCGTGCGCGTGTAGCTTGGAAAATCTAATATATTAGATTTCACACTGCAGCTGGAGGTTTAGCTTTATTATTAATTTTTTTTTTTTAATTTAAAACTCTTCGGTTCAGTCAGAAGATCATTTTTTACGAAGTGTTGCTGGTGACAATTTTTGACACAACCTCTATCTTGAATTATGAGGATGAGATTATAATAATTCTATTTTTAATTTGGAAACCAGAGGAACATTAACGAACATTAAAAACATTAAAAACAAAGCAGAAGAACAATTTAAATCTAAAAGAAACACAATCAGCCCGACTCCCGCTGATCAATGTAATTGATTTGGACGGAGGCTGGTGGTGGTTTAGATGTTGGCAGGTGCATCAGGTTGAGGTTAATACAGGATAATCTGATTTGTGATTGGCTCCTGTTGCCTTTTCATTTAATCTAGGGAAAGGGAGCGAGTCACACCAAAAAAAAAAAAAAATAAATAAAAGAGAGAAGCGTTGTAAACATAAATCCTGTTCTCATCACTCGCTGGTGTGTTTGCAGTTTTCATTACTTCACCTTTTCTTCTTTTACTCGAGTGAAATGAAGCATTTTTTTGTTTTTCCATCCTGCGTATCTGGACAACACAACCCGAACGTCGCGTTTAATATTCATCGGAACTTTTAAAGCCAGCGCTGGAGATCTTTGGGAATATCTTAACGCCTGGCTTCAAATTCAAAGCGCGACTCGGAGGAACGCGAACAAAGTTTCCGTCATCCATCACCGGGCGTCGCGCGATGACGGACGCGCCGGGCTTTTGTCGGAAAGGTCAAAGGTCGAAGCTAAAAGGACCGTCGTGAAAAAGGAGAAAGTCGCTTTACTCTTGGTTCTTTTTCTTGGCGGCCCGTTTGCTGTGGAACGTGACCGGCCCGTCCCACACTGGGAGGAAATTCAAAGTTAATAGAAAAGGGCAAACGTGCGCTGCTAATCCTCAAACTTAAGCACCGGCCCGCTTTCCCCCGACGGCCTTAATAGCGTCTTAATGCAGAACTCTGCCCGAGCTCGTAGCGCCGGAGTCCGGCGGCGCCGGGCGGCCGGGGGGGGGGGGGGGGGTGGGGGCTTTACGGCCCGGGCGGAGGGATACAGCTCATTTGTTGGGTCTGTGGGTCCCGCGGCAGCAGCAGACGTGTGCCAGCATGAATGAACGCAGTGATCGGCGGGGGCCGGACCGGGCCGGACCCGGGCCCGGTTAGCATGGAGCACTAACGAGCGGGTTTCTCTGGGACGTGTGTGTGTCTGTGTGTGTGAGTGTGTGTGTGTGTGTGTGTGTGTGTGTGTGTGTGTGTGTGTGTGGGGGGGGGTGGGTGGAGTAAATCAAGCAGGAAGGGGAACCGTGTACAGATTCGAGATGAAACGTCACCCAGATTTATGTGCACAGTAAAAACCTGCTCCTTTTTAATGGCTCCAGTTTCCTCCGGGCAGGACTCCACCTCCCCCCCACCCAAACCTCCACCCGCCCCCAGACACTCGCTCACTCAGTCCCACTCATTTACCACCAACCTCTCTCTCTCTCTCTCTCTCTCTCATTCACAGACGACATCACTTCCTGTCTCTGTTCAACTCATCTTTTCTAATATTTTTACTCTGACGCTCCCTTCGTCTCTCGCCCGTGTCGTCTCCCTCTTTTTCCAGTCGCACACACACACACACACACACACACACACTGGTCAGCATCATAAAGCGCGCTCTGTAGCCACTTTATTAGACACACCTGTCCAATCTATTCCCCACACCAGCTCGGCTCTTTATGACGTTTTGTTGACATTGTGGGGGAAACGTGTAAATTGAATTACACGTGGAGGACGGAGGTGGTGTTAAAGGTGGAGTCGCTCCGCTCCATGTTACGCCGAGAGCGCTTTCTCTCTCTCTTTTTTTTTTTTTTTTTTGTTCTCCGTATTTACATTAAACAAGGAAAGGTGGACTATTAAATTCAGCTCTGAACATAACGCAGTCCAGTGCAACAACGTCGCTGAACGTGACCTCAGTGCCAAGACATACAGTTTAATGAATACGTCTACGGCGGCTTAATATAAACAGACTTTATGGCAGAACAGTTAATTGCATTAGATTGTAGAGGTGTACTCAATAAAATGGCTTTTAGTTTGTTATGTTTTGTTTTTTTTAAGATTCCGGTGGAAAAATCAGGTTTAATAAATAAATAAAATGAGAGCTGCCTCTGCCTCTTGACAGACGTTGGCCGACGTGAGTCTCACGGGGGAATTAGTAGATGGTAGATACGAGCGTCCACGCGAGGCTTCAAATAAACGAGCAATAAAATCTTTAAAATCCATCAAATTACGTTACTTCGACCTTTTCATCTGGTTTTCTGTCCGTTGATCGTCCAGTTTCTTTTCCTGTTCTGCTGTTTTATTATTTATTTGTTGTTTTTTTTATTATTATTATCTGCGCTCTGAAGTTTCTCCCTCTCTGCACGTCTCCCCGTCAGGACCGGCCTGGAGGCCATCATGGAGACCTACGCCTTCTGGAGACCTCCGGTGAGGACCCTGACGTTTGAAGACTTCACCAACATGCAGAAGCAGCAAGGTGAGGAAACGAAACTGGAAACTGGAAACTCACTTTGATGGGTTTGGTTTTATTGTTGAAGGCCACTCTGGATGCTCTTTTATTTTGAAAGTCCGTCCTGTTTCACTGATGAGTTGACCCATCTCATTGGTTTTTTTTTTTATAAAAAACTCATATGGGAAAACCTTCATCCCTGAGCTGAAACACAGACTCCTCCTGAAACGAGGAAACTGATGTAAAGTGAAACCCGTGATTGAGTTGCTCGCTGATTGGGATCTTTCCCAGTGAAATTGAAGTGGTCCTCATGCTGCATGTGATGTGGATCCTCAGAGACCGCTTTGAGAACCACTTTGAGATCACATAATACTCATTGTTTTAAAAAAAAACAAACAAACTTATTCCTGTGGTTTGTTGATATGTAGGTTTTGTTTGGTGTAAAAACTTCTTATAATCCAATTGGCGCAGAAAGACGTGGTCGTTTTTTAGTTTTTTTAGGTTAAAGTAGCGAACGGTTAACTTCCATGCGGGGTGATGAGCGCGACCTCGGTGCATGTGCTGTCCCGACCTGAACTCTGCATACTTTCCCTGCGTATCTCACCGCACGCTGCATCAGCCATGCTCGTCCTTCGTTTGAGCTTGGCCATACGCTGCGTCTCTGGCAGGTCGGCCTGCGTCTGCTGAACTTTTCACATCGCGAGCAGCCCTTGAAAATGAAATGAAAAAAAAAAAAAAAAAGAAAAGAAATCGTTAAAAGGAAATCCCCGCGGCTTTGGGACGGGCCACCTCCGGCTCCGGCTCCGCAGCGGCGTGACGTTGAGGGTCCTCGCTCTCGCCGCCGCCGCCGCCCTTGCATCACGCCGCAGGGACCGCGAGCCCTCGTAATCAACTCTTCCACTCCGGCACCTTGAGCCCTTCCACCCGAAGGAAAAACATGACATCACCAAACCTTCGTCCTCGCTCTTTTTCCTCATATGCGTCTATACCTTGCTGTCTTTAACACCACCCCCACCCACCCCCATCTCCTTGGGAGCAGAGCAGAGCGCTGCAGCTTTATTATCGAAGGCATATGGAGCAAAATCAGAACCGAAGCCAAGCGAGTCCTGGATTATTTAGTTATGCCTCCTCATGGTTTCAACCCGAATTTCTCCAACAGCGAGATGAAACCCGGCCAAACTCTCATTAATAGAGAAATATGCGATTGATATCCCACAGCTATCATTTCACTATGAAAGGCCTGACTTAGTGGATGCGCTTTGTGCCAACTGGGCGGCTCTGTTGACCAGACTCGGTCAAAACTCGATCCACATTTATCTCCGCATACCAGCGAGATATTTTATGACAGGGTTCGCGATCTCGTACCCGGCGCCGGGTTCAAAGAGGAGTCCCGCAATTAGTCGGAGGGCAGCGGGAGCGCGGAGGAGGAGGAGGAGGACGTCCACGTGGATCGACCAAGTTATTTATTGAATTGGCGAGAGGCGAATTCAATAATGCAGCTTCTTTTATTAGTCTGAGTCAGTGCATGTGGACCTCTGGGAAACCTTCCCATTAGCAATTACGGCGGCGTTCGTGCACCCGTCTGCTGTTTGCGCGGAGAAAGAAAGCGAGAGGACGCGTCCTGGAGGCCGCGCGAAAAACGAGATTCCCGGGGACGCACGTTCAGAAAAGGTCTGAGAGGATGTGGAGGTCTGGGAAGTAACACCAACACCTCCCCGCCCGCAGGGAAATCCTGTTTGTTTCTCGCTACGCTCCACAGGGAGGTCAGAGGTAGACGTGGCCGGGGTTTCGTGTCGCTTTCCCATCATATCGAATGTTCTGGGGGGGGGAAGGGGAAGAAAAAGGTTAGTGGACAGAGGATCAAGTCACCAGAACGTCACCTGGAGGAATCTGGCCAACGTGGCGACATGACGCGTGTTCGTGATTCAGGAAATTCAACGTTCTCTCGCGAATTGTGTGTTTTTTGTGATGTTTTTGATCCAGGATCTGAGTTGTGTTGCCGTTGTGCGTCTGTGTGTTCTCCAGGTGGAAGCACAGGCACCTCGCCCACCACCTCCAGCACTGGGACCCCCTCCCCCTCCGGTGCGGCACACCTCCTCTCCCCCTCCTGCTCCCCTCCGACCTTCCACCTCGCTCCCAACACCTTCAACGTGGGCTGCAGGGAGAGTCAGCTGTGCAACCTGGGCCTGTCCGAGTACCCGGCCTGCGCCCGCAGCAACATGGCGGCCCTGCAGGGCTACGGCGGCCTGTCCGACAGCTCCTACGGACGCCTCCAGGCCGCTGGCGGCGCCGTGGCCTCCGCTCAACCCTCTGAATCCTTCCTGCCGCAGAGGACTTCATCCTTGATCGCCGCCGGCATGCAGGGCGGCGCTCACGCCTCCCTGACGGGCGGCGGCGGCGGCGGCGGCGGCACCGGAGGCAAGATGGATGCCTACGGCGGTCAGCTGGGCTCCTTCCCGGCCTCGCAGCTTCAGTACGTGATGCAGGCCGGGGAGCTCCACCTCCGCCTCGTCCTCCGCGTCCGGATCGTCCCCGTCCTCCGCCCACATGTTCAGCGGCGGCCACCACCACGTGCAGCAGGGCTCCTACAACGCGTTCTCCCTGCACAACCCTTACAACCTGTACGGATACAACTTCCCCGCCTCCCCCCGCCTGGCCGCCAGCCCCGAGAAGCCCCAGGGAGGCCTGCTCTGCTCCTCCTCCCCCGCCGGCGCCTTCGCCGAGCGCCAGTACCTGTCCAACGGAAGCATGGACACGATGCACATGATCGGCAACACCGGCGGCGGCCAGCAGGGCGGCGGCTCCTGCGACGGGCGCCAGTACGGCTCCTCCTCTCAGATGTCCATGCACATGGTGTAGAAACTGAGCCGAAACCTCACGGTCCTCCGCGTCTCTTAAGTCTTTCAGCTGAAAAGCTAATCTCTACTCTCTGAACCCAGTTTGGTGTCTTTGATGTCGAACCTGCGTTGTTTTAGTTTTCGTTTTTTTTTTTTTTTTTTTGTACGTGACACGGTAATGTACCAAGGTACAGAACAAACCTTTTGGATATCATCTCATGTTTTTTGTTTTTTTTTGTTTGTTTTTAAAAGACTCTCCACCACTTACAAGGCAATATAGAGGGAGTCAAAGTATTATTAAATTATCTACGTATTAATGAATGAGAAATTGGGACAGACTCTCTTCCTGTTTCTAACAGGAAAAGAAACAACAAACAGATCAGTGTGAGGAGGAGGAGGAGGAGGAGGAGGAAGAGGAGGAGCCCACATGCTCCCGTCCAGAAGGGATTATCAGTTGTGAACATGTAGTGGTGCAATAGTCGCAGTTGCCTCTTCTTCGAGTGACCCGTCCTTTTTTTTTTTTTTTTTTTTTTGGGGGGGACTCAAAGGCCGTCGGGGTCACGACATCCTGTAACCAAAGAATCTTCACTGTGATCCAGAAGTTTTTTGCTCCACTCGCGCAGCACTTGTGTTGTATCGTTTTAGAAATGTCACGGCGGGGGTCAGCGGTTCGCCCGTCACGCTCTGAAGTTTTTTGGCTGGAATGAAAGGGACAACTGGACAAGATCGCCGAGTGACTCACCGCGCCGCATATACGCGGGAGGGGAGTATTCGCGGCGGAGTAATCCGGCCGGGGGGTCGATGTGCCAAACGGGGCGAATACAACACATGGACGCAGTAAGTCAAAAAGAAGCGCGGGTCAGGGTCGGCCGAGGAGCTCAGGACTCACCACACAACTTCAACCTGGTTTCCTCACAGACTGGAACGGCTTCTCTATTTTTTGGAGTGGATTATGTTTCTAAGCATATATATATATATATAAATATAAATATAAATATAAATAAGATGGCAAATGCAATCAATAACATAAGCTTAAAAAGGTTGGTGTGTGAAAAGAAGCAATAGCAAATCAGAGTAATTAAAGTATGTTTTGGTGTGTTGTAGAGATGTGTATTTAAGTGCTGAGCAGTATAACAATTTTACAGGCCGATCTGTTAAAAAAAAAAAAAAAAAAAAGTGTGATAAAAGGGAAATAGCAAAGATGATTCTTTCTTTTGAGGCATTTTGAAAAAATGTAAATACAAGTGCCAAGCACGTAAAAAAGCTCAATAAACGTTTTAATTCATCTACATGGTTTTGATTACCAGGCCTGACGGCGGGGGCTGGTGCTTTTTACGCTTTGTGTGTGTGTGTGTGTGTGTGTGTGTGTGTGTGTCACTCTTTGCGGGTGTGTAGCTGAGATCAGAATAAGTTTGTGGTCTGACTGGACGTAGGGACGGGGCCACATTCATCTCAACTCACCGATCACTAAACGATTCATAATTCGCCGAACAGAAACGTCAGCGCTCAGAGGAGACAGGAGTTGCTCACACAAAAATAATGAAGCAACAAGCAACAAATGAGTGTTTATGGTACATAATCAACAAAATACAGGTGGTTTCACACATAAGACGCCGTGTATTCTGCAGCTAATGAGCTTTTTGGAAAGTGATTAGTTTAATAACACACAATGTCAAGTCGCAGCCTCCTGGGCTACAACGACAACAACAACAACAACAACAGCAGACGACACGATTATTAATCACACACCAGAGTATTCTCTGCTTATAAAAACACACACATCTGCTCTCGTCCACATCACAGGCGCGGGCTTCAAACGCTGACGCAATGCATCGATCATAAACCAAAGTGCAAGAAAAAAAAAGACAAATTTTCTCCCTGCTGGTTCTGTTTATTAGGAGGACGAGGAGTGAAGCTCTTGTGCCAACTGCACTCAAGCTGTACGGCCATTGTGCTCTGTGCACATAAATATGGCACCTGTTTAGAGAGACAGAGAAATCCCCTTGTAATCATTCGACCCTCCGAGAGAGGGAAAACATGCAGCGTTCAGGATCATTCCTCCGGCTTTGCGGTTCCCCTCTTGTTACGCAGGCGGAGACTCTGGGGATTTAGCCGGGGCCAATCAGCATCCATTACACGGAT
The DNA here is from genome assembly GCA_016785225.1 of Psettodes erumei. Classification (NCBI taxonomy): domain Eukaryota; kingdom Metazoa; phylum Chordata; class Actinopteri; order Pleuronectiformes; family Psettodidae; genus Psettodes; species Psettodes erumei. The sequence continues at coordinate 404,164 of JAFBJZ010000827.1, forward strand.
GTCTTCTGAGCGGCTCTCCCCAATCACTTCCTATCATGCGTATGGCTCCAGCCATGAAATATCATATCTGAACCATCATAAGAAAATGAAGGGGTTGCGGGACCGTGGAGACAACGACCCAGTATTGGAAACACCTGTTTTTCCGAGCATGACTTCAAATAATGAGCGGGGTGATGTACCGGAGAGAAGCGCATGATTTCATAATTTGGCTCCTCTCCATCTATCTGGACATTATTTCCAATAATTATTCACATTATTTGTCTGATATACGCCACCCCCCCTCTTGTTCCAGCAGCCTCCACCCCAACCGTCTTCACCGCAAATTTACTTCAGGGCCTGTTAAATTAGGACGTGTATTTGTAAAGAGGAGCAGCGCACATGGATCTACAGAGCAGCCGCATGACATAATGCACAGCAGGTCTGTTTTTATACCGTAAACTATCCATCAGGTCCCTAAGTGGAAAAGAATGGCCGAGCCTGAGTAACGGCCACTCTCTGCCTTTCATCGTGGCGTCTTTCATTAGCGAGAAAATATGCAAACGACCCCATCGATTGATTGATGGCAGAGCGCGGCCGGCTCGCAGTAAAAAACATGAAACTGACACAGTCGGGAGACACGGAACTGGACGTTTTCTTCTCTTTTTTTTTAACGAGAACCTCTGACGGAGATGAGAGGGAGCTGGTGCCTAATCTGAGCTTTGAGCCCATTTTGAGTGACAGCACGCTGGACTGGAGGGTATCCCATAATCCCCCCCCCGTTTCAACCATTGATCTTTCTCTCCGAACACATTTCAGACATTTTAACAGACCTGGAATCACTCTCCGGGGAGCTCTACTTGATGCGCGTCCAGCACAGGGGGGGGTCAGTGACCATATGCAAAAGAGGGGAAAGGCATTGTTTTAATCTGTTGGATCTGAGGGTCTGGTTTTGATACGACAGAGTGTGAGTTTATATGAGAAACTCCAATCAGAAATTCCTGGTAAACTATTGCCCTCTTGTGTTTATTCCTCTCTCATGCTTGAGATTCCTCCACTCGACTCATCTTCACTATATAAATTACAGCTGACAGGAGACGTAGACCTACTTTTCGGAGGTGTTACAGTGCGCCTGACATGTGTATTGAAACACTAAATCATTGCTCTTTCACAAAAGGGCTTTCACATACCTTCAACTGCCTTACACCAATGTTTTCTCTTGCTCTCTCTCTCTCTCTCTCTCTCTCTCTCTCTCTCCTTCAAGGAACATCTTGAAACTATTTCAGGATTGATAAAGTCATGATACAGATGTCAAGCTGGAGAAAAAAGAAACATAGGGACTCTGGTGATGTGGCCAATGTTTTTACAGTCACGGATCTCTGAAGCCAAGTTGTATGCTAAGAAAAAGTGCTGAGTTAATTACCTCATCTGCTAGAAAATACATAACGTGCTGCATTTTCAAACATCCGTGCCTATCATAACGATTACTCCCACTTATGACTGTACTGTTATTGTGTAGTCCAGTGTATAACTAAGGGATTTAAACACATTAGGTCTTAATAAAGTCAGTAATGCAACTGAAAATAACAATGAAAGGGAAAAAGTGGCTAATGTAGATTAAGATAATTTAATTATAAATCAGTTGGGGCGTGAATAGCAGTGAGTAGTCATAATAAACAGTCTAGAGAGGGGAAAATGCAGATTAAGACTTTAGTTTCAACTCTTCTGTTTGATTGGTTATTGTAGGTATCAATCAAGGTCACCTGTGACTATTGGCCAGCGGTGTGTTTATGGGCGGGGCTAACGAAATGGCGACGGCCAAAGTCACAGGGAGGGAGAAACGGGCGGAAGATATTAAAGACATAAAATTAAACGAAATAACCCGACGAACGTTGTGAAACCAGGCGCAAATTGAAGAAATAAGCGCTGTGCATTTTTATATAACCACAGTTGATTGGAGTGAGTCTATGACAAATACCAACCGTCTGTGCTAAGCTACAGTCGGCTAGCGGCTAACCCGGAAGACGCTATTACTGACCGGGAAAAAAACCCGGAAGGACTGACGCAGAACTGTGAGTTTACCGTTTACGGTATATTTTAAAATCTATTCTTTATTATCGTAGAGCGGTCATCATTATTTTATATGTCAAAGTGCAGACGGTGAACTCTCTCCATTTAAATTGTAAAAGAGTTGAGTTGCTGGATTTATTTATTAGTATTTTAGAATAACTCAGATAAACCACTGTGGTCGACACCTAAGGAACCCAAACACCCCACCTGACGTTTCCTCAGGTTACTTCCATGTGATACAGATTGAGTTAACTGTGACTTCTTGTCATATCAAGTTGATATCTTGTGATATTCAGACAGAAGCTGTTTAAAAGGGAGTGTGTGTGTGTCTTCCTTTTAATAGTCTATATAATTCAGGGCACTGTGTGTTGCACACGGTTTGTCTTTTGGCTTTGCGTGATAACTACCAACTGTGCAAGGCAGACATGTGGCCTTTACCAAAGTTCACGCCCAGGTGGACTCAATATACCAGAATGCATTGCACATTGTTTCATATTAAGCTGCGCTGTCGTTCCCTGACAGCTAATTGTCAGTGCTGATAATGACTTTTCCATTTTTGGACCGGAACGTTCAGCTTCTGTTGATGTTGTCACCACACAAACACGATCCGTGAACCACAAACTCCTTCCATCGCAGACTTCCTTCACATGGGATCAAGACTGGAAGAAAAAAAAACACATCATTGTCTTAGTCAGACGCTCTCACTGCAGACAAAACATTAAAAACCAAAAGAAAAATCAAACCAGGGCCAACTGTAAAACTTTTGTTCTTCTTGACATACGGTCGTCACATTCCCTCCTTTTTTTCCCCTCTCTCTCTCTCTCTCTCAGCATGAATGGAAGACAGAAGGACGGTCGGGGAAAAGTAAATTTAGAACAGATTTGAAATTGACAGATGAGTGGAAGACCAGAAAGCGAGATCTGCAGAGAGCTTCACAGCTTCCTGAACGCAGGAAATCTTGTGCACCCTTCAGTCTCCAAACTAGGTAAGCCACACATGTAGAAACACGGACTCGAACGGAGAACGATAAAACACACAATTCTGGAGGTAAGATGAGAAAAAGTGAGTATATTATTGGCGTGGTGTATGCCAAGAATACTGGTGGCTTTGACTCTTAACGCTTGACCGCAATTTTACCCCCGTACGTGCCAAAACCGCAGCCTGTATCCTCTCTAAAAGTCATCCCTTAAACTTTAATCAACCAACAGCAAAACAAAACTTTAAACCCAAAACAGATCCAAGCGCAGAGAGCTGGCAAAAGTGCTCGCACTTTTAGAGACATGCTGGATTGAGTAGTGCGCTCAAGTCCCCCGCGCACAAAGACACGCACGAAAAGGGGGAATGAAACGCACAAATCTTCCCACAGTCTCAGAAGAAGGCCTCAGTGATGGCATGCAGGTCAACAGGAAACAGCCTAAATGATTTTCCTCCTTCCTCAGGAGGGAAAAAGAGATGTTTCAGATAAGGCCGACCCCCACGGGCAGGTGGTTCTGATAAAAACCCCGCGGCCCAGATGGAGACGGCCCGTCCCGGCCCGTCCCACGGCGCGCGGCCCGCTGTGTACAAAGACGCCCCGCTGGGAAAGCCCCCCTGTTTAAATGAGAGCGGTCCGGCGCGGTGCGGCGGTTTGCAGTCAGGCCCTCGGAGATCCAGCGTATAGTGTGACTGACCGGGCAGGCGACCTGGACATGGAGAACCCCGCGGAGGGTTGATTTTAGAGTGTGAGAACTGGGGCGGCGGCGGTGGAGAAGCATGTGTAGCGCTGGAAGCTAAGCTAAGTGGAACTGTTGCTTCAGCACAGCTGCTTACTCAGCTGGCAGTTAGTCAAGGAACTGACGACCAATTCATTGTCAATGAAGCATCAAGTCGTTCGTCAGGCATAAACGCCAAATATGCATTTTTTTTTTTTTTTTACATAATCCAAAACAGATTGTTTTCGTCCATGTAAACACCCGGCAACAAGTTGCCGCTACATTGCTGTCACGCCCGACTTTTAGGGTTTTCTCCAGGCCTGGAGCCGGAGGTGTGAAAATGTCCCAGCTGGTGGCGGGAGGACGCACAGGCAGGTACGGAGCACAGGTAACCACGCGCAGGTAGCAGGAACAGGAGTCCGCAGCATGAGCAGCACAAAGGGAAACTCACACAGACATTAGCAAACGATCTGGCAGCTGAGCGGGGGAGCGGGGCTGGTATAAATAGCGGGGGAGCAGATGAGGGAAATGAGGACCAGGTGCGTCGGTAGGCGGGGGAAGCTCGTTGATTGGAGATGGAAAACAGGTGAGCAGGTGGATCTGGAGACAGGAAGATGGTGGCTGGGTGGAGGATGACGGGTGGCGTAAACAGAGGGGCGTTTGATATCTCTGCCCTCAGACGTTATCTGACTCTTGACAGCTCTGTTGCTGCTGCTGTTTTTCATGACATGTCTTGTTTTCCTTATTTCATTTACAACAACAGCGCAGTTTCATCCTACATGCGGCTCATTAAAGCCTTTAAAAGCAGATTCCGCACAGGAAGTCCAGCGTTTTTATTTTCCTGCTCTCAAAAATCACCAGAAGAAGAAGCGGCTTGTTAGCGTGAGCAATTACCGCTGCTGAAAAGGAGGGATATCGACGCTGAAACTGGTTGAAAAACATACGGATTTACAGATTAACCAGGGGGCGAGGTCATGAGAGTAATTGTGTGGATATTGTAAAGATGTCCCGGTGAAACCGTCCCGTTCTGCGGGCGTTCGACATCAAAGGTCTGTTTGGACTATTTGCAGCCCGCGTCCGTGTCAGAGCACAAAGGAGAAGGAGGCGGAGGTCAGCGCCGTACATAACAGGCCACGCCATAAAAAACAACAATGCTTTTAAGTGTGCCGGGGCCTCCGAGACGGCATTCGCCACGCTTTTTTTTTTTTTCACAGGAAGTTTTCTTAACGGCCGATTTTGCAAACGAAAATGCAGAGCTAACACGTGTTAGCTCGCCCCGATATCCCGAAAAAATCTCCGGCCCGACGCACACATGCCTTCTATAAATCACCTTTATAATGCTTGTCACATAAAATGTTACTATGACTGCGGGCTTGAGAGCATGTCCGCTGTGTTAAAGCTGGCCCCGTTTCAGGACAGCACCCCACCCGCTCCTCCACCCGCCACCATCAATCTATCTATGGGGGCCATACATGCCTGCTGGTGCGTGTCTGAATGCGAGTTTGAGCGCCGCAGCTGCGCTCTCTCACGGACCTCACCTGCACCGGCTGGGCAGAGGCCAGGGACAGATTCGCACAAATTTCACGGTGACATTTCCCGAGGCCTGTCGGCGAGCGAAGCGTCCCGACTCGCCGCCCCGACGAAACAACGCTCTATTGTGGCGCGGATAACGGTATTAAACGACGGCGGGGGTAATCCCCCGGTAACAGGCCTGTTGAAAGCTGAATCACACCCGCGCTCGCCGCGCTCGCCGCCGGGCGACTTGGCTCGGGATCGCATTGCGACGTGCGCTCCGCGGGGGAAAACAGGAAGCCGGGCTCCGCTCTCTCTCCTCTGTGGTGGAATTTGGAGCGAGCGCACATGTTGGGCGAGCGCGTGAAACCTGTGTGTCAGACGCACACACACACACACTGAGCAACTGCTTGAACTCTGCCAAAACCCTCTTTTAAGTCCCCAGAAATGCACAGCTGGAAGACAAAGGCGAGGCTGTGGATGTGCGAGCGCGGACGCACAGGAGCAGGAACGCAACGCGGCGTAACGGCAGATCCTCCGCGCGTTTGCGGGAAAGTCACGTAGCGGCTTCTTTACGGCTGCAGCCCGGGGTCGGCGGCGTTTTTATTAATTCGCTTGACCCGAGCGTGTGCAGATAAATAAAGTTGTGACGAAAACCTTTTCTCTGTTGTGCTCATTAAGTCACGCGCGGCCATGTTGACATTTTCCAACGCAGGAGGTGAACACGGAGCACAGCGTGAAAAGTAGACCGGTACTTTTCGCCATCGCGCTGACCAACGTCTCGGCGTGAACTAATAAAATATTTTAATTAACGAATTGATTGTACAGTTTATTAATCTGATACTAATTCTTACACTATCAGTTTGTGCTTTTGTGAGAGCTGACCAATTAGCACGTTGCTAAAGCTAGCGTGAGCCGACCACAGCAGCACCTGGTGAGCAGGTTGCCATGTGACGCCCACCCGCTGGCCTGCGTACGTCAACAGGTGCGTTAGCTTCGGATGCGGCCGGGCCAATCAGAAGGCTTTGTCGTTTGCCGTTGACGAGCGCGTCGTCCAAGAGCCGAACACAAAAAAAAACAAAACACGGAGGCTGTTTTCCCAAAAAACTGCTGATGGCGGTCAGTGAATGCAGCAGCTGGCTTCCAGTTAGCGACACGCAGCGTCTGCGACGTTCGGCGCGCAGGCAAAGAGCGCGTGCGTGTGTGCGTGCGTCGTACATATGGCGAACACGCGCGCGCATACAGTACGGCATGTTGATTTAATTACACAGGAAGTGGGCCCTGTGACACTTCCCTCCTTATTTACGACGTGTTGCGGCCGTTTACGTCTAAACTAACCGAGCGCGGGGAAACCCGGGGCGGCAGTTAGTCAGGAATTCAAACCACTTGTGTCGGAGGCGGGAAAAAAAAAACAACAACCCGCTCTGCTCCAGTAAAAGCCCGGACTGTCAAAACAAAAACAAAATGTGCACACCGCCGCCGTCGCTGTTACCTGGGCGCTCGACGAATAAGAAGGCGGCGGCGCACCTGTGACCCGCCTTATAAGGATGTGATGTAATAATATCAGCGTGAATCAGCTGCAGCGTGAATATTGATTTCTGTTTTTTTGATCATGTGACTGTTTTGCACAGTATGTATGTCAGCAGGACTGGGTCATGGTGTCGGCGTCCCGGCGTTATAAAAGGGGTGTGTGTGTGTGTGTGTGTGTGTGTGGTGTGGGGGGGGGGGGACGTGCTCCTTTAGATGCCTGGACGTCCCGCTGTAATTTTATATTTATATTTCTTTTTTATCTGGAGGGAGTGAGTTGCCAGCTTTAGTTGTGTAGGTTACAGGGCAAGCACGCTAGGAGCTATCTTGTTACCACTGCCTGTGTGTGTGTGTGTGTGTGTGTGTGTGTGTGTGTGTGTGTGGTGGTGTGGTGGTGGTGGGGTTATGTGGAGAAAGGAAAGTGGGGTGGGGGTGGGAAGAGCGTTTGTTGAGTGGAAAATGGCTTCTAAAGCTCCTCTACTCACCTTTCGCAGTGACAACATTTAGCACGGTGTGGCCCCCCCCCCCCCCACCCCACCCTCCTCACTCTCACCCTCTCACCACCCTGTGCCCCCCCCCCCACCCCCACCCCCTCCCCCTCCCCCAAATCCATATTTCCTTTTTCAGGCTTCACAACCTGTTTTGGGAGTGATAAAAGGATGAAGTGATTTTGCAGTAAATTCCCTTCAACAGATGGTCAGACATGACAGGGGATAGTGCTGCTGCTGCTGCTGCTGCTGCTGGTGCTGGTGGTGGTGCTGGTGGTGGTGGTGGGTGGGTGGGGGCTACAGTTGGGGTCTTGGTCCGGCTCCCACTGCGGCCGAATGTGACAAAATGCAAAGTGGAATTCGCCGACCCCCCTCCCGCCCCCGGTCCAGAATTGGCGCAGGGAAAGAGCATGTGAGAGGCACGATGGCATGTCCTTCGCGGTCCGGGCGAGCTTGGGTGACAGCTGCGATGTTTATAGGCCGGCTTCGATGACAGTCGCCGGGAGGGGGGGCGGCTCGGATCTTTTCAGACAGGAATTAGGTTTGTCATCAGATTCTAAAATCCCCCTGATTTATGACATTTCCACTCCTGTTTTCCCGTCCACCCCGGTGACCCCCACCGACAGACGCCCAGCGGGGAGACGATGACATTCGGCAGAATTGTTTGTTTGTTTACCTCTTACTTTCACCGCAAAGGATCGATTTCCGGGGGCGTCTTCCCGCGCGACGCCGTGTCGTCGACGGTAATTGATCGTTGATTGTTCCGCTCCGCCGCAGGAGTCCTGCGGCGGCCGACTCCACTCGCCCCTAATTTTACATTTAGCGAAATAAAAGTTAAATCGCAGTGATTGTTAAAGTGCGTGGGCGTCGTCTCATCTGTCCCACTCAAACCTTTAGACAGAGACACCCCCCCCACACACACACACACACACACACACACACACACATACATACACACAAGGACATTTTTTAACGCAACTGAAACAAAACGGTGAAAAGGCATTTAATTTTTCGTTATGACAAAAATTGTTTCCCCTTCGAGCTGCTGCATGGAAAACAAGAGGCAGGTGGAG
>JAFBJZ010000827.1:420000-447500 GCA_016785225.1 Psettodes erumei
CACACACCTGAGATCCGCCACAGTCGTCCTCTGTCCGCCTCTCAGCCGCCACGGGATCATTAAACCCCCCCCCCCCCCCCCGCCGTCCCGTCCCGTCGTGATCCATCAGCATTTCTTCAGATCTGAACACCGAGCCTGCGTCTCCAACCTTCAGGCTATCTCTTGCCCCCCCACCCCCCCACCCGCCTCCGTCACCCCCCACGGGTTTTGGGTCTCAGCGAGCCACGGCGCAGGAATGCGAAAGTCAAATAAAAAGCGCCGGGGAATCAGAGAGGCGGGTTGTGCAGAAATAAAACCAGAGTTCACCCAGTTTTGGCCAAAGATAAACTCGGCGATATCTCAGCGCCAGAGATTACATCTTTTTCAAAGTAAATAAATGGAATTATGATGTTTTCCTTGGCCGCGCACATTGTTTACAGAGAGCGGAGCGAGCGGCCCGTTGACACTTTAGGTGATAACTACAGTGGGCCTTTGTGCGGGCCAAGTGCTGGCCCGGCCCGGAGAGTTTACCTTGCAGGCTAAAATCCAGCTCAACTTTGTGTGCAAAGTTGTCAGGATCTGCACCTTGTTTACAGAGCGTAACCCGTTTGTGAACTTGTGTGTGTGTGTGTCAGGATTCGGGCATGTGCGTGGAAATTGTACTTTAGAAATTGAACAGGAGGGTTGTTTTTTTATATATATATATATATATATATTTTTTTATGAGTAAGAACATGTGTTTCTTTTTTTCCTCGGTTTTAAGAGAAAACAAGATCGACTCTGGCAAGATGCAGCCCGGGTGATGGATGCGTTCCTCAGGCCGAACAGAAACGACTTTGAGCCGATACCGTTACAAAACGCACACTGGGAGTAACTCGGTAGTGATTCCACTTGGTGTGTGTGTGTGTGTGTGTGTGTGTGTGTGTGCAGCCAGCAGCGTCAGCCAGTAGCAGACAGTTTAGCTCGCGGTCGCCGCTTTCGAGGTTCTCGTTAGCGCCGCCGCTTGGCTCGCTCGCTCTCTTCACACCTGTAGATAGACACCGCCGCTCGTTGGCTCGCGGCTAATCCTTCCAGGTATTAGACCGAGCCCACCTCTGCAGGACAGAGATCTGACAGGTCAATAAAAGCAGAAACATCCGTTAGCTGCCAGAACCGTCTTGGCCCGGGGCTCCTCTCCCAAACATCGCCTGTCTTTTTTTCCTTTTTTTTTTTTTTAAAGCGAAGTTGCTAATTTTACGACCCCCGTGAGCCGTGGCGACATCGTGGCGGTTTCGCGTGCGTGGCGATGGCCCCGGGCAGCGTCCCACATATCGCGCCGCGAGTCCGGGCCAGCTCGGTACTGTCTCCGGACACCGGCGGCGCGCGGGGGGAAGGTGTTTACTGACCGACTTCACACGTGTATTACGGTAGATCACACCGCTGCCGCTGCCCACTCTCGCAGCACGCCCACTTTTTTTACGACCGCTAATCTCACGAGGTGTACGCCGCCGCCGCCGAAGCCGCGAAGGAAACGAACAAAGGGTTTGAGAGTCCAAGCTGCAGGTGGATTAAATCCGCTGCCAAGCGTCCGCCGGTGGGCGGGGCCGCGTCGTCCCGCCGCCGTCAGAACCCGCGGGACGTTCTATTTCGGCGCACACTTGAAAGACCTCTCTTGTCACATTAATCATGGCGGCGGCGGATGCCAGGCGCTGTTTTCTGTCAATCCCAGAATCCCCCCCCCGCCGATTTATTGGGAGAAAAAGCAGCTATATTTGTAGCGGCAACCTTTCGCCTCGCCAGCTGATGTCAGTTTGTTATTTGCCCCCCCCCCGGCCTTCCTCAATCCTTTTCCTCCCGTGCCAACTCTCTTTCCCGCGCATACATAAGAAACACACATGCGACGCAAGTCGTAAATCGCGCCCGCACGCACGAACGCTGGCAGATGCCGCCGCTCGCCGTCGGTCGGACGCTCCATCCATCTGCCGCTGTTGTTCCTAGCAACCGGAGTCGTGTTGCCACGGCACAGATCTCCCCACATGAACTTGTCAGTCAGACGCTGCAGCCGCTTCGGTGTTGTTGTTTTGTTGTTGTTGTTGTGTGTGTGTGTGTGTGTGTGTGTGTGTTCCCACGTCGTGGTTTCCCCACTAATTTTAGACGCTTTGGAAAACAAAAGGAAACGAGCGGCCACGAGGGCTAAAGTTTAGACGAATAAAAACACGGTTTGTCGGTTCCCACGGGTGCTGGTGTGTGTGTGTGTGTGTGTGTGTGCGTGTGTGTGTGTGTGTGTGTGGGGGGTGATCGAGCGGCGGGCCGATCGAAAAGCCCGCGTGCGGCGAAAAAAAACCAGTGCGAAAGGTGGCGGGTACAGGCTGTACGTCACGGTGGGTGAAAAGCACATCTGTTTAGAGCGATGTGTGATTTAGTGTCGTGGCTTTAAAGGGGGGGGGGGGCAGGAAAAAGTTGATAAACCGCACAAATCCGGCGTGACCGCAGAAAGCCTCCGTAAACGAGAGTAATGCCCAAATGAAGTGTGAGAAAAAGGAGGAAAAGAATGACTGGGTAATACCTTTAAGGACACGGTTTACTCTAGGATGAGTGTCCGGTTTCCGCGGAAACATCGCCGCGTCCGAAAATGCCGGGCGGCATTTGTCTCATTTCGCACGCCGCCTTACGCTCCGGTTATTACACTGGAAATAGTTACGCTTGGATTTCAAGCTGCCGCCGCCGCCGCCGCGCTCCGGCGTCTCTCCACCGCACTCCCACAGTTTTATGGGCGTTTAATCTTTTTTTTAAAATCATTATTATTTTTATTATTATTCCAGACGTAGGACCGATTATCACACGCACAACTGCGATGTTACTACAAGTATTCCCCTCAGGTACTTAAACCTGAGTATTTGTATGTAATGCCACTTTAACTGGAGCTGAGTTTTGCAAAATTCCCACTTTTACTCGAGGAAGGAATGTGAATCCTCAGATGCTCATTGGGTCTTGAAGAGGATCTTGTAAAGGAGGGTGGGGGGCTGTGTGTGTGTGTGTGTGTGTGTGTGTGTCGGTGACTAATGATCTTAATGAAGCCGGGGGACTTGGAGCGGACTCGTTTCTCCGTCTTGACGTGTCCTCTGGCTCGAGGAGGCAGAGTAGTAACAGGTGGCCAAGTCACGGTGACGTCGGTGGATTTTTCCGAGAAGGGCCCGAGGGCCCGCCTTGCGCCCGGCGGGGGGGGGAGGATGGGGAGGGGGGGAGGGTGCGAGGGCCCCCGACTCGTCGCGAACCCGTAGCGACGCGACCTTTAGCGACGCGACTGCAGGTGAAGGGCGAAACGTTTCGCCGGAGCGAAGCTTTCCCCTTTGTAACTTCCCACACCCCACCCGCCACCCGCCCCGAATCTCTGCCGGTTCCATAAAACCGGGCAGCAGGTGGAGGCTCCGTGCCACGTCAGGAATGTGGAGCCGGGCTGGGGGGTGGAGGGGGGCGACTCCGCGGGGGCTTAAAGATGCCCGTTGGCACTGCGGAGGAGACCTCTGCGGGGTCGCCCTTTAAGGCCGGTGAGAACGAAATTCAGCTTGAAGTCTCTACATGTGAACCTGTCACTCTCGCTGTGGTGGTGTGTGTGTGTCTGTGTGTGTGTGTGTGTGTGTGTGTGTGTGTGTGTGTGTATAGGGGGTGGATTTAGACCATTAGTTCTGGGCTGCCCGGGCGCACACTCACATGTGTGCGGAGAGTCACCGAGGTCTTTCTGCTAATTATAGGCTGAAATCTGACAGAGAAAAATTAGAGGGAAACGGGACAGCTGCAAGGTCCCGGGGACGACGGAGGGAAGAGGAGAAAGGTGTGTGTGTGTGTGTGGGGGGGGGGGGGGGTTTCTCAGCTAAATCCTCAAACCCCCTCCTTGAAGCGAAAAACAAAATTCAATCATCTCGGTGTCTTATCCCCCCCCACACTCGTCCTCGGAGGCGAGGGGTCGGTCCCAGATGGGACCATCTTTTCCCTGAACTAATGCTGTTTCCTAGTGGGGGGGTGGGGTGGGCTTAGCCAGCGGCAAGGGAAGAACTCTGAGACCCCCCCCCCGGTGTCACACACACACACACACACACACACACACACAGATTGTTGCTTATCGTCTCGATCGATGGCGACGCTATCAAAAGACGAAGAACTGGTCCAGGATGGGTCTCGTACGCGTCCTCGTTACAGAACTCCAATGATGCTGCTGACAGAACAGACCCATCAGAACCAGGGGCCTCGGGTGCTGCGGGCCCTCGGGTGCTGCGGGCCCCCGGGTGCTGCGGGCCCTCGGGTGCTGCGGGCCCTCGGGTGCTGCGGGCCCTCGGGTGCTCCAGCAGCTCCCACATTCACTGTACTGCACGGGATTTGTGCAAAATAAATGCCGACATTTCTGGTTAAATTGCCTCGTACTTTAATTTACTTCCACTAAAACTTAGTGCCGGAGGCCTTCAGGTAGGACCCGTGTGAGCCCGTGCACCTGCGTGACGGGGTCACATGACCGCGACGTCGTGTAACTTCCTTGTTTTCTTTAATGAGGCATGTGGAGTCTGCGCTTCAGATCCTGTTGTGTGTTTTTTAAAACCGGGGGGCCGTGTTGGAAAAGATTGGATGGATTCGGTGCATATGTGTGTGTGTGGTGCTTTGTATCTCCCTCACACACACACACACACACACACACAAACAATCAGAAGTGTGTTTAGTGCCGCGGAGCATGTTGCTCATCTCGCCCGGAGCAATGTGCCAGCGTGCAAAATGTTTCTCCACGTCGGTGTAATATTGTAAGATCATTATCGTGTTACAGGGGTTTCTGTGAGAATGCAGCTGAGGCACAGTAGCCGGGTCCAGATTGCCCCCCACCCCCACCACCACCACCACCACCACCCCCACCCCCCGCCTCCGTCTCCTCCACCCCGCCCCGCCGGCCTGATTGACAGGTGTCCAACAATCCCCGCGGCTTTGCGCCGGAGATCCGAAGAGGCCGAGCGGAGGCCCCCGGTGCGGCGCGGGGGCCGACCTTGCCCGGCTCATCAATAGCATTCATTGCTCCCAGGCTGCGTGCGACAGGTGCTCGCCCCCCCCACCCCCCACCCCGGACCCGGACCTAAATCCTGCCGGTTTTTATTGGTCCTCCCCGCCTTTCCCCTCATCCCTCCGCTCTCCTCCGGGGACGTTTGGGAGCGAGGCTCGGGTCTCCTCCGGCTCAAATTAAATGCCTGTGGTTAATTAGCTGAGGTTGCTGTTACCAGCAGAGGTGGAAACCCTCACCAGCGCTCACAGGCCTGGGAACACTGGGAGCTGTGTGGCCCCCCCACCCACCACCACCACCACCACCACCCTGAACCACCACCCACACCCACCCACCCCCCCGCCTGGAAACAAGACGGCATTTGTAGTTTCTCGATCCGGCCCCCGAGCCTTTTAACGGGGACACGCTTCCCTGGCGTCCCCCCTCATCCCGGGTCCAGTGGGACTCACACCCCCCCCCTGCTGGCCGCCGCCGCACATGCATCCCTGCAGCAACACAACTCCCCGTGCGAACGCACAATCACAATATGTGTGAGGTGCAGTTCGGGTGAATTTATGTGTGTGTAATTTCATATATGTTTGTTTTTAAAATGCTAAAGATGAAGGATGCAAAAAAAGCAACTAATAGTTTTATTTATAATTTTTTGCTGCTTTCACGCACTTTCTTCTTTTGTTGTGCGGCAGGTGGGACATATTATTAAGACATATTATTATTATTATTATTATTATATTATTATTAGAATCACCAGTATAGTAGGTGATAATGTGTATTTTCTGCAGAGCGGCCATGTTTAATCAGAACAGACCATGTGTGTGTGTGTGTGTGTGTGTGTGTGTGAGTGTGAGTCCTCGCTCCTGCCGCTCTCGCAGCGTGTCTGTTGTGAGACGGTAAGTGGTCCCCCCGGTTACGAGGCCGGACCCGCGTTTATCCCCGAACACGCCGCGTGATGTACGGCGCTTGGCCCGGTCTCAAGGCCGCGGCGCAGAACCGGGGCCGCGCCGGGGGAACTCATGCGCTCGCGCAATTCCCAGCGTGAGGCAGGAGTTGAGCCGCTCCACATTTGTACCGCCGTGTCACGGGATTATGGGATTCGCGGTCGAGCGTCCGACCGAAAAAAAAGGGGCGGAGCGGCTCTCGTCGCCGAAAACGTTTGTGCGCGTTGTTTTCATGTCCGTGTCGCCCGCCCCAAATTATTTATTCGTCCATTTCTAATGCTGATCACTGCTGTGATGTGTGTGTGTGTGTGTGTGTGGAGCCAGATGTCCTGTGTGTGTGTGTGTGTGTGTGGAGCCAGATGTCCTGTGTGTGTGTGTGTGTGTGTGTGTGTGCGGCGCTGCTTTACAGGCCTGGGTCCGTCTGCAGAGACACCACCACATCTCCCAGCTGTCCAACCTAAAATCCAATGCCCCCACTCCACCCGACCCCCGGGGGGTGGGGGTTCTTCCTCACCTCAGCATCTCACTCACGCTTGTCTTTTACTCCTCCCTGCGTCTCCTGCGTCTCCTGCGTCTCGTCCTCTCGTCTCCCTCCTCTGCCGAGGACATGTTATTTAATTTAGCCTGGAAACACCATCATGAGCCCCGGCAGAGCAGGGGGGGGGCGGCGAGATGAACCGGATACTCTGGCACGAGGTCAAACGCTGTGTGCGAGTGTGTGTGTGTGTGTGTGTGTGTGTGCGCGTATGTATGTATGTATCTACATGTGCATTACTAATGTGGCTTCTCAGGAGAGTACAAACACGCACACATGTGGCTGAACGCGCTCGTTCGACGCAAAACTACGTCGTCCTCGTCGATTTGGGCGAACAACACGTCAGAGGAGACGATGTTTCTTACACGTCTGTGCGAGGTTGTTAACACAGTGACGTAGTGCATTGCCTTTACAATGCTGCACCAAACTCATAGTACATGTCAAGTATATATATGTGTATATATATATATATATACTGTGTATATATATTTAAATTCTCCCTGGTTGTGTTGCTGTGTGGCCGTCCTGTGTGAGAAGCTGTTAACACTGTTATTCCTAACCCAGAGTGAAGGCCGCTGGTTGTTCACAGCCCTGAAGCGTCCGCGGCATCCCGGGGGGAGGGGGGTGGGGGGCGAGCCGGCTGTCACATGACCGGCTGTCACATGACCTCCCAACACCTGCGGGGAAAGGCACAGCGGTTGAGTGCGAGCAGAGGGCGATAAGTCTTCGTGCTTTAAAGCGTTTAAAAGCGTTTTGTGTACTTGCGCCACAGTGTCGCACACGCAGGTGTGTCTACGTTTTGTGTTAGCAGCGGAGTCGGGCGATGTGGTCCGCAGCTGCGCGTTAACGACGCCTCCGTAGGGAACGCAGCGGTCGCCCGGGTCAAAGGGCAACTTCGCCCAAGCTGACGTTGCGCAATCGCATGAAAAAAAAAGCTTCATTTGCATAAAAACATGGCCGACAACGTCACCGTGTCCCATCTGCTCATTGAGAACGAGATGTGTTCATTAAAAGAAACTACAACTTATCCGAACTACAAAGATGGCAGCCAACTACGGCGCCTCTGCATTGTGGGAAATGTAGGTTATTATTCAGACCCAAACTGGGTCAGAAAAGTAAAAGTCTATTTGTTTTTTCAAAATAAAAGCACGGATCCCGCGGCACGCCGCCTCACCGGGTTTTACGTCGTACCGGCGCCCGTATTTTTTACGACGTGCCTGGTTTTCCCCTTCACTGACTTACGGGTGTTATTAGAGCCCGGTCGTAGCGGACCCCTCGCTGTCGATTAGATTATTAGATTATGGAGAATTACATCAACGTATTTTTACTCCCCCCCCCCACCCAAAAAAAAAAAAATAATTTTTTTTTATAAAAAACCAAAGAAGGTGGAATCTGTTTCCCCGCCGCTGGCGTCTTTCCACTTTCTGCCTCGCAACAACAGGCCGTGTGTGTGCGTGCGTGTGTGTGTGTGTGTGTGCTTGTCGGTGCATGTGCATTCCTCAGTTTGTGTGTGTGTGTGTGTGTGTGTGTGTGTGTGTGTGTGAGGTGCTGAGCCCTCCCCAGCTCATTAGGGACTCTCTGCTGGGAAGGTAATGGCTAATGTATCCTCATTGAGCTATATTGCGCGTGCAAAGACACCCCCCCCCCGTCCAAAAACCACTCGCTCTCACCCAGTCCGCCTCAACTCGAAGCATATGGTGTGTGTGTGTGTGTGTGTGTGTGTGTGTGCCGTCACATTGTGGACAAAAAGCGAGTCGCCGTAACACAAAGCGTTAAATTTTCAGCCGTCTCCACTAGTTGTTTTTTTTTTTTTTTCCCTCTGGACATGTGATGTGTGTGCGTGTGTGTGTGTGTTAGCCTGTGTGTAGCAGAGATGTGTTTTGTTTGACTTTTCAGCCACCGAGCAACAACAACAACAACAACAACACAAAAGTTTTTAGGCCCCGTGTTGTGTTGTTGTGATGTGGAAGACATGCGCGACGAGTTTAAAGTGGTCGACTGCATGTGAATGTTTGCGTTTCTCATGTGGGCCTGCATGTGTTGTGTGTCTGTGTGCATGTGTGTGTCTGTGTCTGTGTGCGTGTGTGTGTGTGTGTCTGTGTCTGTGTGCATGTGTGTGTCTGTGTCTGTGTGCGTGTGTGTGTGTGTTTCAGCACACTCAGCAGAGCCACTCAGCAGCAGTGAAGAATGAAATGTGACGGGTCCGTTCGTAGGAGACTAAATCCAAACTCCATCTGCGTCTGCGGGCTGTGTGCGCACGCACACACACATACACACACACACACACACACGCACACACACACACACACAATCACAGACGCATACACACACACACACAGACACACACACACTCAGGTCTTCTCCCAGCACTCCTTTTCTTTAGATATCATTTCTCACCAGTTCTCCACCTTCCTTCCCTCCTTCCCTCCTTCCCTCCCTCCCTCTCTCCTCCCTCCCTCCCCCTCTCTCCTCCCTGCCTCCCTCCCTCTCTCCTCCTCCCCCTCCTCCCCCCCCTCCTCCTCTCGTCCACTCTCTCCCCTGCGTCTGTTTTAGTCGCTCCCGTTCCTCCTTCCTCCTTTTTTTCTTCCACCTCTAAACAAGGTCGTGCAGCAAACCGACCGTCCCGTCGGCTCGACGCCTTTCACCCGTTACCAACAAGAGAAATATGAAAATGAAAACAATTTTGTATCCGGAGCAGATTAGAGATTAAAAATAAGAAAATAAAAATAAAAAAAAAATAAAAGCGCTGATGCTGAGCCGACAGAGCAGATGATTCGTCATCACACGCGAACACGTTTCCCCCGAGCGTTCGGTGCACATGCACATTCTCTTCAACACGAAGGGGGTGGGGGGGGCAGGCGCAACACATGCCGTCCCGCCCGCTCACACACACACACACACGCACACACACACACACACAATGGCACACACACGTCAGAGGCTTGACAGGCAGCCAGGCCGCGAGCGCTGCGAGGCCACATGATGGTTGGAGGGAGATTTGAGACGGCTTATCTGAGCGCAGATAGAGCGGCGGACTGCAGCTGTGCTGAAATGATTTATATCGGCACAAACACACACACACACACACACACACACACTTTTTGAAGCCCGTGCCCACAGACGTGTGTGTGTGTGTGTGTGTGTGTGTCTGTGTGTGCGAAACACAAGTGCAGAACCCCACATGACACGAAGGCTTCGCTTTTAAAAAATCGATTTGTGTGTGACTGAGGCCGAATGATGACGGGGCCGCTTGGTTTCACCGCAGTGCGTTTGTGCGGCGACATTTAAAGTCGACTTTATCTACACAAAAACAGCACGATATCGTTAGCGACTTAGCCCAAATACCAGGGATATGCAGTATAAAGTGTATTACACCCGGAAAAGAAATCACAGTAATACTGAAGAAGGTTTAAAATTTTTAAAAATACACAGACGTCCGAGTTTGTCTCCTAGAAATGACCTTCAAACGCTTCATATTTAAAAATATCAGCTGATCTCTTATATAAAACGTAAAGAAATAAAGAGAATAAACCTCCAATAGTGAAGCTGCAGCACTTAACTGGTGAGTAAGATATCAGCCTAATGAGGTGACATTAATTTATTGAGGCCGTTAGTGAGAGGCAAGTGTTTATTTGTGTGAATGTGTATAAATACATGTATTTATTCTGGTTTACAGAGGTCACATCCCCGCCCTGCACCGCACCCCGCATACTCCAAAATCAAATGTGAGTGACAAATTGAAATGTGAGCAGGCGCGGTCACACGAGCCGGTCGGTGAGACGCGTCCTGACGTCAGACGCGAACCGTAACCGGATTTCTGAGACGCGTCCTGACGTCAGGCGTGAAATGTAACTGGATTTAGACACAATCTGGACGCACACTACCCGGACACAGGATACAAGGGCCGCGCGGCAGTCCGTCAGTCAGGCTGACAGGGGCCCGCGTCCTCCTGGCACGAGAGGACCGGGGGCCACAGATGGGTCCGTCGCATTCGCGCCGCCGCCGCCGCCATCGCCGCCTCCGCCCCACCACCACACTTTCTGGGATGCCCGGGTGTCACTTTGGGGGTTGAGGCCTCTCGACAGCTTGCTCGCCCCTGGCAGTCGGACCGATAAACCCAGCGACACTTAAAAAAAAAAAAAAAAAAAAGTAAAATTAAATTAAAAAATTTTAAAAATTAAAAAATTAAAAAAATAAAATCCATGAAGCTCGGCTGAATTCTTGGAGGATAAATCCGGAGCCAGACTTTTTTTTTGTGCAAAGCGAAGGCGATTGAAGCCGCGTGCATGGATGATGTCATTTGGGATCGATTTGGGTCTCGCCCATTTACTCGCCCCCCTGACCAATCACGAGGTCCCACCCCTTGTTTAAATATTTATTTATATTTTAATTATAACAGTCACAGCTAAGAAACCATTTTTAGAGAAACAAAGAATTCTGGCTGCCGGCGGCCACCAGGGGGCGACGGAGAGGCGGCGGCCATCTTTATCCATACGGTTATTGATCGTAAAGGCTGAGACGTGAAGCCTGTGGCCGACTGTTTGCGGTTTGGTTTCGTCCTCTGCGTTCCCACGCCGGGTCACGTGACCTCGACAGCCCCCCCACCCCCCCACCCGCCAAAGTAACCGGACAACAGCGAATAAAGACAAAAGGAGAAAGTCGAGATCCGAGCGCTTTAGCACCTGAACCCATGTGAGTACAATAAATGTCGGGGGGGCGGTTGGGGGGATATTTATAGCTCGGCGTGCGGAGAACGTCCAATTCCCCGCTCCTCAATAACGCTCGTGCATCTGCTAACGGAATCAGAGCGAAACGCCCCCACCCTCACGGGGCGAGGACTTTTTTTTTTTTTTTCTTTCCTGGGGCGGGAGAAAGTGAAAATAGAAAAGTGTGTTGCGTCAGCTCATCCCCGCGCCACCGCACACTTTCTATTAACTTACACTTTAAGCCCCCGGTAACCCAAACCCCAGACAACTGCCCTGCACCCCCCCACGCTATATATATATATATATATATATACATATATATCCTAACGCTCACCTTTACAGCTGCCAGGAGAGCACGCCACGCCGCGAGCTGTAACCCCATCACGCTGCCATACGTGAGAAATCGCACCGACGTTGCTTATGAGATTTTTTTAAAAAAAAGGAAATCAAACCGAATTAATCTGGTTTTAATCTGCCAGGAAACGTTTTTAAAGCTGAGACGACGCCGTCGGGGGCGGTTCTGCCGTCTAATTGGATTAGGGATTGAATGCGCTCGCCGGTGAACGGTTTATTTAAGGCGGCGGACCGGATTACAGCCACGTGCTCCGGGTTCAGGGAGAGTTGGTACTTTACCTGCGACGCACCTCCTCCTCCTCCTCCTCCTCTTCCTCCATCCAGAGGAGGAGCTCTTCCTGTCCCTCAGCTGTCCCGAACGCAGCGACTCCTCGCCGACGCCATGACTCCCGGAGGCCGGGCTGATAATTTAGCGCGGCTAACTTTACCACTAATCCCCCGCTGAAAATGAGATTAGGGCTTCTCCTTGCATTTCACCGGGCGCGCACATATTCTCTATACGTTCCCGTCCAAGAATATCCGCCGGCGCGTCACCTCCAAAATTGAACGGGACATTCTATAGCCTACGAGGTGCACTGATAGGCCGTGTACGTCTGCGCACCGACAGGTGTGTGTGTGTGTGTGTGTGTGTGTGTGCGCGTTCATAAGTGTGTGCACAACAAGGTGCAGAGATGCACCTGAAGGTTTATTTGCGTTGCCTGCAACGTACGTGGACGGAAAACCAGAAATCCCCTTAACTCTCAGCTCCTCCGCTTCATTCTGACTCCAGACCAGTTCCCAGACGTCACGTCCTCCACGTTTACATGACAGAATAGAGTGTTTGCTGATCTGAGGCCCCTCCATCCACTTCCCTTCAGTAACCAACCTGAACGTGATTCCCGCTCATCTCCCGACCGTTTTCTTTCCGGCCTGAGTCCGGCGTGAACATCGCGTTGGACCCCCCCCACTCTCCATCCGCCCCCACAGAACCGCTGTCATGGAGGTGAAACCCCCCCCCCACCACCACCACCACCACCACCACCACCACCACCACCTCCACCTTCGGCCAGGTCTCCCCCACAGCCGGTCTGAATTACCTCACCGTACGGCTTAGGGGTTCCCCGGAGACTGTGCAGGTTTTTGTGTGGTCTCCACCTCTTCCCTGTCATTTCTCTCTCTCTTCTCTCTCTCTCTTTCCTCTCTCTCTCTCTTTTTATCTCTCTATCTATCTCTGCACCTCCCTCAAGAAAACAGATGCATACGCCGCATTCATCTTGACAGATTTGACTTTTTAGAGGATGAGAGGCAGAAACCCGATAGCAGAAACTTCCTCCGGCTCCTTTTCACCGTCCAGGTTTCTTTTTTTTTTTTTTTTTTTTTCCTGTAGCGGGGGGAGAAAAAAGAAGAAGAAGAAGAAGAAGAAGAAAGAGGAGGAAACTCCCTGATTTCTAGAAAGAGAAGAAGTCCTTTGATGATGCAGGGATGCGGCGGTAATAAGGAATGCGAGCGTTGTGCAGCACGTGTCCACCACCTGTTCTCTGCAACAGAACCCAACTCAAAGGCCCCTCTGTGTCCGGCCGCTGAAACGTAATCACACCCGCCGCTGTCAAAAACATTATACAGTCCTGTGCAAAAGTTTGGGCACCCCCACCCCCACCCCCACCCCTGGGCGAGCTACCCAATTTTCTTTTCTTTTTTTTGGGAATGAATGTAAAAACCCCTGCATCAAGCAGATGTTTTATTTTTTAAAAATTCGCCTTTCTTCTAATGTTTATTCACTGTTACCTTTTATCTTGGTACAAACATTAATTGTGGCGTGTGCAAAAGTTTGGACACCCTCCCGCCGGTCCTTATACGGGAGTGTCGAGGCAGCTGATGACGTTTCCAGATCTCGACAGATAATCTGACTCTTCAAACCCTCGCGGGAACGCCGGAACGGTTTTCGGGCTCCTCCGAGCAGCCGACGTAGGATCCGAGATCGCCGTGGAAACGAGCGCTGCCACCCGAAGCAAACGGGGGAGAACTCTGCCGCGATCGCGCTTTCGAGAGGGAAAGCGCGAAGCTTCTCGAAACGACCCTCGCGCTGCCCCGACCTCCAACACACTGCCCTCTTTTATTATAAAGAGGCCTTTTTTTTTTTCTTTTTTACAACATCAGCTAAATTCCTCAAATGTCAATCACAGGTCGTATATCTGCCCCACCCCCGCCCCCCGAGACACGTGTTGTGGGTTGAAGGAAAATTGTGTTAACAAGCCCTGAGCTGAC
Source organism: Psettodes erumei (assembly GCA_016785225.1). NCBI lineage: Eukaryota > Metazoa > Chordata > Actinopteri > Pleuronectiformes > Psettodidae > Psettodes > Psettodes erumei. The sequence continues at coordinate 433,768 of JAFBJZ010000827.1, forward strand.
TTGGCCGAGCGGCTTTCCATCCCTCAGCTCTCGTCAATGGACTGTTACAGACCCACAAAAAGTCTTTCTCTGTGGGGGGGCGGCGGGGCAAATATAGTAGGCGTGGGGGGGTGGAGGGTGGGAGGGAGGGTGGGGGGGGTGAAGCCACCAGTCTTATTCCTTCAGTGGAAACTTTCCACCGTGTGTGACGCTATCAAACTACAAACATCTTACATCATCGACGGTATTAACGAGGTGCTGGTGTGTTAGTGTATCGGTATTAAAGATGACGATCAATAATGCGATAACGATCAATACAATCTGCCACCGACGACCGAAACAAACGCTCCTCCTTCACGGCTCGTACAGAGAAAGAAAACACGGGAACTTGGGGAAGGGATTCCGAGCGAACCGGGCCGAAGCGGCGCGGTTTCGTTCTGTGGACCCGAAAAGCCGAGAGGTTCCTCTGCGGGTCCGGCTCCTCTGCGGTCCGGCTCCTCTGCGGGTCCGGCTCCGACCCGATCCGAAATAAAGCGGACGGCCTTTATAAATAGAAGCGGGACGCGAGCGCGGTCCTGGCTCGGCATAATGGGCCAGGTCTCGTGTTTCAGGTGTTTATGTGTGGACAAGCACACGCTAAGTTTAGAGCCCGTGTCATTTGTTTGATTTTTTTTTTTTTTTTATCCTGGGATTAATGAGGAGCGATGTTGGCGTAAACACGAACATGTGTGCAGTTACCTGCGCTGCAGAGATGAGCGATTAGTTGCGCGTGAGAAATTGCCGTGCGCGTCCGCGGGGGTCACGGCGGGGTCGAGCGGTTGTCTCCTCGAGAATGTATTTGCATCTGAAAGTCCAAGGTCGCTGACTGATGTTCTCGCTCTGGCCGTGTCCCCGGGGTGGGGGGGCGGAGAGATTAGCTTGTCGTATTTCATCTGTCAGACACTTAAAAAGGAGCGGCAAGAGCCGGCGGGTCTCCTGAGGTCGCGCCGCCACCGGCGCTGGAATTCAAAAGGAACGGCACCACGGGACGGGCGAGGACGCCGGCGTTTATCCACCGTGCGACCGTGCACCCGCGGGATCCAGCCTGTGTCGGGCGGCCGGCGAAGCGGTTGAGGTAGAAGGAGGCTGAAGTTTCTGAGACGTGGGCTGGAGGTTAACGTGACGTGATCCCTCACTGGCTTCCCACAAAAAAATGGCCTGGACTTATCGGTGGGTTTGCAGGTCCAATCCTTGGGGTCGTTAACCGCCTGTTACGACAAAAAAAAAAGCTCGTCAGCGTCCGATTGGACGAGCTTTAGCGACACGTTGGACGTTCGTTGAAATTTCGGAGGTAGCCGAAGGTGAGAACGACTCGCTTCTCTTTTGGAAACCCAGGTGCTCGACAGGACGGTCCAGATGCTGCGTCCTCCTGTTTAAAAAAAAAAAAAAGAGAAAGAGAAAGAGAAAGGGGTGGAGGGGGGGTTGTAGTTAAGATGGAGTGAGGAGACAGAGAAAGAAAAAGAGCGGAAGCGACGTTAAAAGGGGGGAAAAGGAACCAGGTAATAATTTTAGATGTCCACCGGGGGAATTCCCCGTAACGACTTCCACAGATACGACGCTCCCTACAGCTTGTTGCACCCCCCCACCCCCACCTCCACCTCCACCACCACCACCACCACCCATCAACCCTCTTGTAGTCCCACTGTGCCCCTCCGCGAGGGGCGATGATGTCAGATCCAGTATTTCACGGCCAGGAGCGGGCGATGACACGGACAATTTGGCCTGCGAGTTCTCTCCAGCGCGGGACATGGTGTTACGATTACACGCTCCACTGCAGGTCCGACATGCCGGGGATGAAGGGGTGATGGTGCGAGTCCGTCCCTGTGTGTGTGTGTGTGTGTGTGTGTGTGTGTGTGTGTGTATGGACCTTTTTAAAGGACTTCCATAGAGTACGGCTCTATCCTCCTCGTAAAACAGAGCCACGCCGGGGGACACCCGGAGCTCGCGGGGCGAGGAATCGCTGGGAAGCGTTTCCCGCGGCGGCGCTCCGCCTTCGCTCGTCCTTCCCACACAGGAGCAGACAGTATATCACCCCAACCTCCAACCCGCTCTCCAGCCGGCGAGGGAAACAACAAGCAAAATAATTTCTTCCTTCGCCTTTTTTTTTTTTTCTTCTTCTTCTTCTCTTCTTTTTTTTTTTTTGACGTTTACAGCCAGTTTGGGTTTCATGGCCACAGCAGGTGAAAAACCTGAGCAGGTTTACAGTCACTGAGGAGGACTCCGAGCAGCTGCCGAAAAAACCCCAGGGTCGGCCTTCAGGAACGGGCCGGGGTGGGGGTGGGGGTCGGAGCGCGGAGGAATTTGGCCTCCGCTCAGCCAAGGAAAACCCCAGGAAACCCGGCAGTTCTGACCCATATGTGATATGGAATATCTGAGCGGGATGAGACGCTCGGCCCGAGTCCTCGGGAAAGGATGAGGCCACATATCTCGACACGGCATGTCTGGTTTTTTTGACAATCATGCCATGGTATTCCAGAGCGCAGTGATTCGGCGGCGGTCGCCTTCCAAGCCGTTACTTCACGTTGAGATAGATTTCCGAGCGAGCGCCGCCACAACAATAACACGAAGCCCTTAATGGGAAAAGGTGTTTGGTTTGGGCGGCGGGGTCGGCCGGTCGACTGCGGGACGACCTGGGCTGTCAGCAGACAGTAAATACAGGAGGCCGTCGTCGCAGCGTCGCCTTTCTTCTTCTTCTCTGGTGTCGGTTCCTCCTCGTGTCGATCGGCACAGTTCTCGTGGATTGCGGATGTTTTTTTTCGATATTGGTTTCATTTAATTTGTCGGTGAAAACTCCACGTTTCCATCGGTCGGCACCTCCGTGGCCCGGCCGCCGTCCCGGCATCGGCGGCTCCGTGCGAGTCCCCGCCGCCGCCGCCGGACCCATAACGGTGAATTATCCGGCCCGCGGGAATCGGCTGCCATACTTCACTCCCAGGAATTCGGCAGTGACAGCCCTCTCCCCGCAGAGGAGTAAACATGGGAGTCCTCACTCACCACGTCCTCGCACTTCCCCAACGCTCGCCTCCGACACGTCGCCGCCGCCGCCGCTCCAGGTGCGTGGCGCCGACAGCCGTAGGTGTGATCGTGGGGGGGGGTAAAAGCGGAGCGCGGGCCCGAGCTGCTCGCCGTTATCCGTCCTTTTCCTTCTCCGCTTCGTTCCATGGTTTTGATTTTGGTCGGGCTTGAAAATTTCCCACAGACCTTCTTGTTATTTTCGGAGCTGGGGTGGATTTAAGATTCCCATAAATCGATCCTCGGAAACACGGAGGAAAATCCCAGCACAGACCCAAATCATCTGTGTTGTCTCACGTCAGCTGTTTAATATGTTTTCAAGGCCCTTTTTTTTTTTTCTCTTTTCACCGAGCGGCGTTTTATTCACCTCACCTCCGAACCAGCAGCAAACACCTGCAGAGCTGCTCCTGTTTTAACAGGTGGAACTTTACCCGACGCATCGTTTTTTTTTTTTTCCTTGTCGCATCTGCATCTTTTGTGTCGTTTAACAAGCTTAAACTGAAAAGGACCTCGGGTGTCGCAGAACAGCGGCGTTCGTGAATCGTCGCGTTTGCTCAACAGCTCGGTTCACCAGTAACCAAACAAAAAAACGAAGCAGGTTAAGATCAGAGTGCGAAGGCGTGTTTTTCATTTGTGTGTTGATTTTGTGTTGCGGCCCCGTGCGGCCCAGACTCCAGCGACGGATCTGTGCGAGACAACTATTATCCCATATTCCCTGTTGAGCGGGAGATTGACATGTGAAAGATCCGCGGGGCTTTCCTCGCATCCCGCGACGTTCCAGAGCAAACACCCCCCCCCCCACACACACACACACACACTCACACACACACACACGTGCAGACACACTCGTGCCACCCATGGCTCTCGGCGTTGTTGTTTTTGTCGTGCGTTCAGATGAGCGATGATGAGTAAGCACTTTGACTAATCCTGGATTTCAGGAGACATCTGCGTTTTATAAACGGGGCCGCAGGACCGTCACCGGCGGGTACGGCGTTAAATAATGATTTAAAAAAATATATATATATATATATATATATAAAATCTTCTCTGGGTATCGATTCATAATTTCTCTGAGAAACGGTCCCGGACTTTATTGTGTCTGGGTCCAATTTAGGAAATCCACTTACATGTGTTTCGGGTTATTTTGTGTAGCCGTGCAGCTTCGTTGTGTAAACACCAGTCGAGCCTCTGCGTGTGTTAAATGCGCGCCAGCCCATCCGTCCGTAAGGACAGCGGACACGTTACACACACACACACACACACACACACACACACAGCGCAACACAACACAACAGGGTGAAGGTTCTGGTGCAGGGTCGGGGTCGGCGGCGTTTACAGCTGGTTCCTGTTCCCTTAAATGATCAAACTTATATTTAAAAAAAAAAAAAACTTATTGAAATGCAAAACACGTGAAGTCAGATCTGACTCGCTCTCAGGTCGTGTTTGCCGAGTCCGCGGGTCGAGCCGAGACACTTGATGACTTGGCTTGTCGACAGGCGGTGAGACGGCTTGGCTCAATCAGCGCCGCGTGGGTTTGTGTGTGTTGGTTTTTATATATTTGACACACAGATACGTGTGTGTGTGTGTGTGTGTGTGTGTGTGTGTTAATGCAATCAGTTCAGTTTATTTACTCCAGGGGTTCAGTCTGCAGCTGCAGCTGCCCCGATGCTAACGCGCTCGCAGTGATATTCACCACGCACAGCGGCTAGGCTTAGCCTGGTTAGCATGCTAATGTTCGCTAATCAGGAAGGGAAAGTCGAGAAATATTTGATGGCGATCCAGCTGTCGTTGAGCTGAGTTTGGACCAAACCGGACCGACCCCGCGGAAAAAAAAAAAAAATCTTAAATATGCAACTGATGCATTCACACGCTGAAAACACTGTCCCTGTCTCATCGGACCAGGCTGCGGGTGTGCTGGGAGTCCTGCAGCTGTGTGTGTGTGTGTGTGTGTGTGTGTGTGATCCGGATCATTCCTCACCGTCATCCCAGACCCACCTCAGCTCTGGCTACACACACACACACACACATTTATAACCGTACGACCCGTTCCAGCTCGTTCACACGTTTTTTCATTCGTTTTCCTCGGAACGTTCGCGGTTCTCATCCTTGGACCGGAGACCCGAGGGACCGGCGGAGCGTTCGGAGACACGAAGAGGGACGGGCGGAGAGCGAGAGCGGCGCAGGGCTGTCCGTCTCCGACCCGGGCCGCAGGAGTCCGCCCGGCGCTGATATGATGTAAAGCCTCTGTGTGACTGGCCATGCCAGCTCTGCAGGAGGCAGTTTCATCTCTCTCTGCAGGGAGCTCCGGATTTATGGAGCCCAAGTCGTGCACCTGTATGTTTTTTATATATATATATATATATATATATATATATATATATATATACATACACTGTATATGTTTTTCTAAAACTCACCCATCTCAAAAAAACAAAAAAACAAAAAAAACAAAATAGATCTCGATGCGTAAATCAACCTGCAAATGCCTGAGAGAGACGGTGATTGAACTGTGAGATGGAAATATCAAAGCTGAGCGGGTCGAGTTGACGAAAGTGCATATGACAAGGCAGACATGCACACACACGCACACACACACACACACACACACACACACACCGTCCTGTGTTTATGGACAGCGGGTCTTCCTCCTCCTGTTTCCTCCCGTCTTCCCGACCGCCCGCCTCCCGCTGCCTGCTCGTAAACTCGCGTAATACGTTTAGCATGCTCGCCGATCGTCTCGCCGCCGCCGCCGCGCTCAAGGCCGCTCGCGGCGCCCCGCTGCGGGACGCGTATCGCCGACGTAAAGTATCTGCACTGAAAGAGTTGGGAGAGCCAGCTGGTGTCTGATTTCATGACCGGCTTTTATTGTTAAAGCGTTTTTATCTTCTGCCTCGCGTGTTTCTACGCTTCCGTCCTGCAGAACTCAGAGAGAATACCACACAACTTCCTCTGCTGCACACACACACACACACACAATGTTGTGTTACAGGAGGAAGAGTGATGGTGTAAATGATGAAATGAATCAAGTGCGTCTGCTTCTGTTTCCAGGGTCCGGTTCTCCTGCACGCTGGATCGCCGTCACGCCGTCACTGGACCACCTGACTAGAACTCTTCCCCGTGGCGAAATCGAAATTGCCGCCAAATTGCCAGATTACGCACGTCATAAGCCCGTTTCCCGCCCCCGTCCTCGAAAAACGCAGTCATGTGACCATCAGACCTGCGCGGCGGGCAAGCGAAAGCTAACGGCCACCGTGCCCCGGAGCGGAAACGTCAGCTCGGTGTAAGAGCCCCCCAACGCTCCGTCGGCCCGCCCCCGCCAAATCGAAGAGAGGGAAAAAAAAACGTTTCTTTGAGGTCCAACTCAGCCGACGAGATTTTCCTGCAACTCCGCCCCCGAGGTTCGACCGGTGCTCCGATCTGTGCGTGAATGAAATTCAATCTGCTGCGTACATGTACATACTGTACGTGCACGAGCCAGCTGGAGTCAGGGACGGTCGGGAAAAGACAAATAGACTTCCCAGTACTAAACTCCCTCCCCCTCCCCGAAAAAAAAAAGCCGTAGAGAATAAATCTCATAGAATATATAATGTTTATACGCAGGAGAGCGCCTCCTTCCTACCTCGCTCTTCCTCCCTCGCTCTCTCTCCTCCTCCGCTCTTTAGCTCTTATCATCTCCTCGCCAAACCTCGCCGGACGCCGAGCTGCCATACATCAAAACCCAGCGTGACTCTGGGAAACGGTTCAGTTCCACGTTCGCCCGACTCCGCGCGGCAAACGTAATGATTCGATCAGGTCGAGCGGCTCGGTACGAAAAGCCCCCGCGCATAACTCGCTCCATGTGGTGTGTGTGTGTGTGTGTGTGTGTGTGTGTGCGTGAAAGTAGCTCGTATGTGTGGGTCGGTTTTCAGCGCGAGACGCTCAACAAAGCCCCCCCCCACACACACAAGAAAACTCTGGATTTCCCATCACACTTTATCCTGTGCATCTCTTCCTGCAGCTTCCCGGGCTCTTCCTGTTTGCAGCTCCGAACGTTACGCCGCGCGGCGTAATTTGTGAAAATAATTACCGTCGTGTATTTTCAAAAAACACATTTTGGAGAACGGGGTGGACGGGACTGATCGGAGATCAGTTGGGAAGGAGCTTTTTTTTCCCCTGCGAACGTGAAACCTCATTGTTTACACTTTATTCCTGACTCTCTTCCAAAACGCTCCGTATTTAGATTAATTTCTGGGACGGGGGTTATTGTTTTTTTTTCATCTTGCGTGGACTCATCCATCACAGTGATTTATTCTTAATTTTTTTTCTCGCGTTGCATCACCTTTGCACGCTCTCAGCACAAAGCAACCAATCAGAGAAGGGCTGGGGGCTTATGGCTGTCAGTCAACACACGTGAGTGGATCGGTGAAGCCTCGAGTAAAAACTGCTGGAAGAAGTTGCCATGGTTACACACATGCCGACGGCGAATGTGACCAGGATGTAGGTGAAACTTGTAATTTTATTTTATTTTATTTTTCCGGGCCACCACAGTCGCTGCGTGGGAACTTTTCCAAAGTGGGGACTCGGATATAAAATCCCCCATTTCCTTTTTTTAACTCATGTGTGTGTTTTATCTATTATCTGGATACGGCAGCATCCTGTCGTCAGTTAATTGCTTCTCTCGACATCGGATCTTGACCTTTCGGAAGTCTGAGCCGCTCCGAACGCATCGTGCACAGCGGGTGGGGGGGGGCGTCACCGTTTAATCGTCAGCGCCCGTACGCGTCGCCCGTATTTCACGGCTTCCTGCAGCAGGAAACTACCTGCGCAAACTTTTTCATCTCGGGCCCGCTCGCGTAACCTCGGCGTCTTCGGCCCATTCATCACGCTTGGCCTGGCGGGGCCCGGCGGGGTCACAGATATACTGCCCCTGTGCATCCACCGAGTCAGCCGGCTTCCTCCTCTGACATGTACACTGGCCCTCGGGGGCCCGGGGGGCCGGGGGGGCCGGGGCCGGCACGAAAACCTCTGGAGACCCTCGGGATGGGAACAGTCCAGGAGTTTGACATACGAGGAGGCTGGCATGTGAATAATGCATTAATATATCTTATTAGATTTATAGATTTTAGATTTATGTTATATGTTATGGGCATTTCATGTCGGCTGGGGTTTTATTTCAGGTGCTGTGCCAAATATTCTTCTTCATATCATTATATACAGGTATTGTCATTGACTAATGAAAAAACTCGACATATATTTAGCAACGGTTCAGATGAAATAATACAAGACACTTTTCAGTAGAGAGATTTATTAACTTTTTTAGTATTTTTATTTGTAACAGAAGAACCAGTGACACCTCTCCCCCATTATATACAAAAATGAAGAACGCCAACTTTAAGCAGTTTTTTTTTTTCGCTTTTACTCCCACTAGTACGTTTTTAAACCGCAGCAGATGAACGTAGAGACGGATCAGTTAACGAGCAGGGAAGTCAGATTTACAGTTTGGACGGTGCTTTATTGGACAACTCTTTATTCCACGGGACTGAACCACGTGAGGTGACGAACACGGTGGCCGGGCTCAAGGTGCCGGGTGGACCTGATCAGCGGGTCACAAACAAGAGCAGCTTCTGGATTCGGCAGCAAGATTCAATAAATTAGACATAATACTTTGAAAGGTACTCTGACTTCTCTTTCAAAACATGTGGACTGTGATTCCTGTGACTTTTTTTTTTTTTTTTTTTTTGATGCTTCACCCTCAAGTTATCTATGTTTTTTTTTCAAAGCTTATAAAGTGCACACATGCTTTAACACTTATAGCTTTTCTTTGACCATTTATTACGATAGCAAAGTCTACTGAACCTTCTACAGGAGTGATGCACAGTTAGGGCTACAGTAACTGACATACAAAGATCTCATGCAGATGCGCTGACGAGCCGAGCCTAGTCCTCCACCAGAAAAATAAAAACGAGGAGGCAGATACTTTATACCCCGCACAGTGTTTGGCCCCTGGGCCCCGAGGCGAGTACTCTGCGTTTCAGCTCACGGACGCCTCCTTAGTTCCTGAGCCTTCTGTAAAACACGGCAGCGACGCAAAGGGCGATAAAGCAAACGAAGGCCAGGACGCCGACGGCCGCGCCGAGCCCGACGGAGCGGTCGTCTTCTCCCTTGGCGACCAGGGGCTTCTCTTTGGACTCGGTGCTGTCGATTTTGGTGACGATCTTCGGGGAGGTGATGGTGTAAGTTTGGTCCGTGCCCTCCACGGAGGTGTCCTCGGCGCTCCTCTTCCTCCTGTTGCACTGCTTGAACGTGCTGCAGGTGGTCTTCTCGCACAGACGGGTGATGCAGTGCAGGTAGTAGGTGGACACGGTCTCGTTCTGCTGCTCGATGAAGCGGAAGGCGGCGAAGTGGAAGCGGGCGCTCTGGCTTTCGCCGTTCTCGATCATGGTGGTGAATCTGTGCTTGGAGCAGGGGACGAACAGGTTGAAGTAGCTGGAGTTGGAAGGCAACGCGGAGATGGAGGCGTAGCACCGGTCCAGCAAGACGTGGTACTGGCCCGTCAAGTTGGTGGCCTTGACCTCCACGTACACTTTGGTCCTCAGTTCGAGCCCATCCCCTGGAATGCTCATCACGCTGGAGAAGCTGGATTCGCTGAACAGCTGCAAGCTCAAGGTGCTGATGAAACTCCCATTGTTGTCCTTGATGGCAATGGAGGAAGCCGACACGTCGATCTGGGTGTTGTTGAGCAGATACTCTAAGGGGTAGGCACAGGAGTAGTAGTACTTCAGCTCAGCGTTGTAGGTGATGGTGCCCGTTGTGAGGTCGACGGACCGAACGATGCCGCTGACGTTGACCGTCTGGATGTTGGAAAAGTCGGAGAATATGCCCGTCCCGGTGGCACTGGTGGTCCTGAAGATGCTCCCGCAGGCGTGGGTCGTATTTAGGGGGAAGGTGAAGCGGGCGACAGGTGGACTCACGGACTCGTCCAGGGTGGCCTTGCAGCCCGGGTCCAACATGTGGTTCACCACCAGCAGGCTCTCGTTGTAGCCCGTGTACATGACCGGGCAGACTTGGATCGCCAGACCGATGGATGAGGTGCCACACTGCACGGAGATGTCATCCACCCGAGGCCGCCTCGCCTCCGTGCCACACTCGCTCAGCGTTAGCTGACTACTTCTGACGATCAAGGCGAACAGAATTAAAAGACTCTTCATTGTAGTTCTTCAGCTTTGCCTCCGACGTGTTGCCCTTATCCTCTGAGATCTCGACCGTGCTGCAGGAGGCTGCCAGATCCTCTCAGGTTGTTTGAAGTCTTCAAGCTGCGTTCAGGGGTCTTTATAGGTAAGTGTGTCCTCTGGGATTGGTCCAAAAGAAGGTCAAATACTTTGCTATTTGTGAACAACTGCATTGTATTAAGAAGGAGAGCTCCACTCTGGACCATATCCTAAGGGCAACATCTGAAACCCGAAGCATCCAGCTGTCTTGAAATACGGAGACAATGGCCTTGTTCCTTTTGTTGCGCGTGCTTTAAAATATAGATTTCCATGCCCCCTATTACTAAGCCTCCATGAAGTAAGGGAACATAACACAATATGAGATGGATTCCCCAGAAAGACATACAATGCAGTGGAGGTTCTTCTATCCGGCCTGCGCCCCGGCCGCCTTAGTAATGACCTAGATCCAGGAGAACACGCTGTGACCCGCCGGATCATCTGGTTCCTGCCCTTTAATTATTCGGACGTAACAATGGTCATAAACAACATGGGCAGGGGAGGATTTTAATGTTGAACTCAACATCCTGTGTGTAGCACAGGAGCAGGAAATGAGCCACGACAACTGTGAAGCTCACAGCGCCGCTCACGTCAAGTCGTGTTTTCATCCACAAGCATCACAGACCTGCACACCTGTGGTGAGAGCTCACCTGTCGCCTCTCTCTCTCTCTCTCTCTGCTTCCATAAGCCAGTATTTAGGTTTTGCGGTCAAAGTATAAAGTACCACATACGTCGCCAGTGCTCGTGGAAAAGTACCCGCTGGGCGCAGGGCAGAGCCCGCCTTGGTATTAGTGTCGTATGCGGGCACGAATCGGCCTATCGCGTCGTCGCACCGCGCGCTGTATGCTGGCCGGCTATTATTTCACCAGCGTATATTTAGGTTCCCGCGATGAAAGGTGTATTATAAAGGTAACCGGATCCAGGCAGCGCCAGAGGAGACAATGACTGGTGACGGGGAGCAGGCAGAGCTCCAGACCGACGAACGATCAAACTCGCATTAAATGAGCCAGAAGTGACACGGCGGATGTCGCATCACGACGCAGGAGTCCTGACGGGTTTCTGAAGACGCACTGTGCCTGTCCGAGAGCGTTTTATGACTTTTATGAGATTCTGGGGGGAAATAAATAAGTACAGAACTTTAAACTTTATTAAGAAAATTAAAAAAAACTTGTGTCGACATTAAATAAGATAAATGTAAGACGTGATATCTCGTTCCCCTCGTCGTCCTTAGTTAATGACACCTCCGTCCGTGGCAGGAAGTGACAGGCAGAGTCCTGCTGTGAATTTACTGGGGCGCGGGGTCACGAGGGTGGGGATGAAGGGGTCACCTGCTCTCCTACTCGACCACCTCCGCTCCGTCTGCGTTGTTAAAGCTCTGCCCCCCCCCCACCCCCGTGATTAACGGCCACAGGCTCGGCATCAGCCGGAGGGTCCGCGGCGCTGAGAAGTCGCAGAGGCGGAAACGTGGAGAAAGGAGAAAAACGAGGTGGGAATTCTGGTTCGGGGGAGAAATACGACCCGCTGTCGCACTTTTACGGCGCGGGTCGCGACCGGGCGGCCCCTCTGTTATGATTGGGCCTTGTGGGTAATTTCGTCTGGCGGGCGGGCGGGCGGACGGCGAGGTGACGATGGCTTCGGAGATGCGGGAAGTGATACGATGCGATGTCCTGTCGTGGGCCGAGCGTTAATCTGTTGCTCCGGCGGCCGGTTTGCGTATCTCCCATGATGCACTTGTGCAGCAGCTGCAGGAAGTGGCTACAGGAGAGAGCAACTATTGATGTGCGCTGCGTGTTGTGTAGCTCTGCTCCGTCGTTAAGTGGAAACAAATGACGCGTCGCAGGAATTTATTACCATCGCACAGGGTCACAGCTCCGAACCATGAAGACCCGCGGACCGCGACTTCGGACCGGGTCCAGGTCTCCGGCCGCAAACCGAACAGACTGGACACGGCGCGTGTGGGAACTTCGCCGGCGGCAGAAGTGAAACTGAAAACACCCCCAGATATAGGAACGACAAAAGTCAAGTTCACCTCAGTGCTAAAAAAAGAAAAGGTCAAGTTTCTGGTCGAGGGTCGGGTGCACGGCCCCACCCTCCTCGCACACAAACAAACACCCCACCCCCCACCCCACCCCACCCGTGTGTCGCCCTGTGCTAATTGAAAGCTCGTCTGTTTTTATTCCCTCTGTTCTGCCCCCCCCCTCGCCGGCTGACCTGGTTCACACCAGATAATATAGCAGCCTGTAAAGCGAGCCGCCATAGAAGTCAACCCAACACCCGATTGTTATGCTAAGGAAATTAAATGTCACATGTGAAATGTGTTAATGCTCGGAGGTGCGACGCGGCGAGGCGCGCTCGGAAAAAACGCAGCGAAAAGGTGGGAAGAAAACGGAAAGGAGCGTTGAGCTCGCCGAGGATCCGACCACGAAGCCAGGACGCCAATTTTTTTTTTTTTTTTTGTCCAGGCTGCGGTGGGCGTGGCGGCGTTCGTAAAGCGGCGCTGTAAGGTCAGTAACTGAGCCCGCAGCACTCCTGAGCGCTGAAACGGAGCTTCTAGTTTTTTTTTTTTTTTCTCGTGGATACGCAGTAAAAGTGAACGAGGTCAAGACAGCGGCAGCGACAATGGCGACGACTTCCCTCTGTGGAAACCGGAGACGCCGCGCTGAAACCGGAGCTCCTCCTTTCACGGGAAGGAGCGAACGCAGCGTTAATTAACGGTTAATTAACATCGATCGGTCATTCAGCGCACAAACACGTGTGTTGTCAATAACAACAACAACGACAACAAAACAACACAAAGCACGTGAAAAGAAGAGTAACACGGCGAGCCGAAACGCAAACACAACATGCACCAGCGGTGTAATCAACAACAGCAGCTCCGCGTATGAATCACACTTTCCCCCATGCACACGCACACACACACGCACACGCAGACACACAACCACACACACACAAATTGTTCTGTTAAAGTCATGCGTCGGTGCGCGGCGCTGATTTACGAGGCAGCGAGTATTTCTTAGTGAAGCCTGTTGCTGCCTTTCTCTCTTTTATGTCTTACGTACACACTAACGCACACACACACACACACACACACACACACACACACACACACACACACACACACACACACGGTGACTGTTGCCCTTTCATGTGTGGAGACGGGGCAACTGCAGGGACCAGCTGTTAAGAACTGAAGAAGATATGTCCTGCTTCCCTGGACCAGTTGCTCCTCTGCAGCGAGGTCATACACACACACACACACACACACACACACACACACACACACACACGTATGCACACACACACACACACACACACACACACACACACACACACACGTATGCACACACACACTCACACACACACACACACACACACACACACACACACACACACACACACACACACACACACACACACACACACACACACAAGATGTCATTGGATGGGACGCAGTGGTTT
>JAFBJZ010000827.1:452500-585000 GCA_016785225.1 Psettodes erumei
TTAATTCTATTCATGTAATTACACCGACAAAGGGTTAATGTCTTCTTTTAAAAACGGGGTCATATTGAACAACTTTGAATTCAGTTGGTTCAAACTCCTGATAATCAATCACTCTCCCGTCATTGATCGCTGACAGAACCAATCCTCAATAAATCGGCTTCCAGACGTGCGTGATTTAGGAGCTTCGCCCTTCTTTAATAATCCTCAGAAAAGCATAATGAGTCGTAACCCGAGCGTAACGTCGTCGTGACGGGATTTTATGTCGGCGCTCGCTTTCAACATTTCACATGATTTTCTATTTATTTATTGCAAACCGTATAACATGTGGGTTTGGGTTACCTCGAATGTGTCCTCTGCGTCACGTACAGTCCAGCGCCCATTAAATCCTCCATCGAGAGGGAAGTGTGTGTGTGTGTGTGTGTGTGTGTGTGTGTGTGTGTGTGTGTGTGTGTGGACAGATATAGGGTTACTCCCTGACTCTGTGACTGAAGAGCTGCCGGAGCGACGGCTATAAATTGACCTGCCACGCCGACGGGCCGCTCTCTTTGAGATCTCCTCTGTTCGCGGCATTAACGCTCCGTCCCCCCGACGCTGGAGCTTTGATGCCCCCGCCCCCTTTTGTGACATCACATCCTGCGTACGGGCGAACACGACCGGATCCCGCGTGTCGTCGTCTGTCGAAGCTCGTCGAGGAATAAAAACGTCACACGCTCGGTTTCTCGTTGTCCTGAGCGTCACGGGCCGACAGCGACTCATCACACATCATCGTAACGGTATTAATTATTAATCTAATTATTATATTACAGCGAAACTAATGATCATTACTTTATTTTAACCGCAGTTGTGTTTAACACATTTACAGTCAGACGCTGCAGAAACACAATAAACCCTTTGTCCCCCCCAACTTATCCCCTCTGCTGCCCCTAAATTTAGTTTAACCACACACACACACACACACACACACACACACACACACACACACTCCGCTGGCAGCTCAGCTCGTCTTTGTCAGCGTGGGCAGCGTTGGCGGCGATCCGCCCGACATATCTCACAGCGAGACGTAAATGTTCTGATAAGCTGTGAACAATGTCGTTACGCGTTAATGATCCCGGCAGATACAACGATCACACACACACACACACACACACACACACACACACACACCCCTCACAGCTAGCCTGTTCAATAAGTGCATTGATCAGCAGGTTCATGGTCATTACTTCCTTTAAAGGTGCAGTACGTGCTGAAGGTCACAGAGCCGTCAGTGTGTTTTTCAATAATATAAAATAATTATTTTAAATGATTATCATGTCATAACGTCTCATTATTATTATTATTATTGTAATGACACAAGCCACAAGTCAAGTCTTTGTTCTTGTCTTTTTTCATTTGGCTTAGTATCATTTGAAAAAAATCAATATATTTGGAAAAATATATATAAAAATTGGCAATAATTCTTGTGATATTCATGTTTTTATATGGAATACTGACGCTGCCATAATTAATCTTTCAGAATCTAAAGAGTGACGATTGCCCATTTATCATTTTCTGCCCTGGTGGAAACTTCTTGTGTGTCAGTGTGTGTGTCAGTGTGTGTGTCTGCGTGTGTGTGTGTGTGTGTGTGTGTGTGTGTGTGTGTGTGTGTGTGTGTGTGTGTGTCTGCGTGTGTTGCAACCGACACATTTTTTTGTTCTTTGACTGGCACGTCTCCTCGTACATGCATGTACAGTACATTCGCTCACTTTCACCGGGGCACCACATGTGTCGGTGTGAGCTGTGCATGTTCTGAGTGTGTGTGTGTGTGTGTGCGTGTGTGTGTGTGTGCGTGTGCTGCGACCGGGACGGGACGGGGTCTGTTTGGCCAGCTGTTTGGAGGGAAAGCCTGATCCCATGCGACCTTGTGTTTCCACAGCTGCTCTCGGATCAGAACGACCCGCTCGCTCTGCCAGGATGGACCCGCAGGACGGGCCCAGGCCCTGTTTACCCTCCGCGCTCCTCTTTTTTTTTTTTTTTAGGGGGTTGTTATTGTTGGTAACGGTAGTCGTAGTAGCGGGACCGCCGCAAAGAGTTAACCCCTGTTTTCAGAGAGAAATCCTGCGTCGTCAGCTGAAGTTTAACCTGCTCCTTCGCTTCCTGGAAGCCGAACGCTGACGTCGGATTCGCCGCTCGCGCGTCGGGGACGCAAATTTAGGTCAATAAGCACGGGAATATCTTTCGCCATGTTGTGCGGCCTACCTGTCCTGATTTATTAACGCAGTTTGTTATTTATTCCAGCTGTTTCCAGGCGCAGAGGCGTATGAGCACAAGTTACTGCCTCCAACGTATAAAACATTTGTGTTGGCTTCGTTTTTCCTCCTTTTTAGAAATACGGGGAGGAGAAGAGTCGCCGCTTTCCATCGGTTTCTGTCATCGGCGTGTGAGGAAACACACCGGGTTAGTCGGCAGATGCTGCCGCTCCGCTCGAACTAAATTAAATTAAAATATTTCAAGTAATACTCTGAGAAGTACGGTTCTCCGGACAAGGTCGCCGGGCGCAGCTGCGTCGAACATCAGGTGGGAGTCGATATTTACAGGACGCCCACGCCTCGTTTGACGTCGTTTAAGGAACAAAAAAATCATGTGCGTCGCTGGATGAACTTCACAAATACGGGCGCACAAATAAACGGGACGCGAAAAAGCGTGACACACATCCTGAAAGGTTGTTTACCGCCCCGGGATCCGGCGAGCGGCGGCGGGATTCTCGGGAGGAGAGAATCGAGCCCAGACCGCGGATCAGTGAGGTGGTGAAACCTGTCGGCTTCACGCTGGCAGCGTCTCCTGTGCACGCACACACGCTAACACACACTCACACACACACACACACACACACACACACACACACACACACACACACACACACACACACACACACACACACACACACGTACCAACAGCTCCCCAATGCCGATACACTTCAAATCCTGCAGTACACACACACAGAATGGATCCATTTGCACCACTACCCCTTCCTCCTCACACACACACACACACACACACACACACACAGTGCACCAGCAGGTTGTACACACATTCCCATGCTGCATTTGAACACACGCATTCCTGCACACACACATGCACACAAAGCCCGTTGTAATGAGAACATTATCATACGTCAGCCATGTCTCACGCCGTTCACACCTGGTATTTATAGTGTTGTTCACCACCAGTAAAGACTTTGATCTGTGTGTGTGTGTGTGTGTGTGTGTGTGTGTGTGTGTGTGTGTGTGTGTGTGTGTGTGTGTGTGTGTGTGTGCGCACACCAATTAAAATGGCAGGAGAGCGATGACTGTCAACAGCCAGGTGCTGGACGTTAGGTGGAATTTGGCGCATGACCGTGACAAAACCCGAACGCTCGTCTTACAAGGTACGGGCCGGCGAGCCAGAAAACAGGACACCTAAAAATCTATTTATATATTTATTTGGTAAATATGAGTTTTCATGTCTGCAATATGTTTATTTGTGTTTTATTCTTATTACATGTTTTTAAATATCATGAAATAGGTGAAAAACACCTATTTCATGATATTTTGTGTTGAATCAATTAAAAAATAATTGTGTTCATTTTATTTTTAATGTAATAATTTATTGTACTTTTGAATATGAAAAAGGTAGAAAATTTACATGAAAAGAAATAATAGAAAAAATAGATGTGAAATTTTTATTTACAGAGGTTGTTTATTCCTGTAATTATTTGTAAATTTGTAATTATATAATTATTTATATAAATTAATGAATTAATATATTTTTGTCAGGGAAAAAAACAATTGTAAGATGTTTAAATATTATATATTATAAAATTTGCACTCATATAATATAATAATATTTATAAATGACTTAAATAAATCTTAAGTAAAACAGAAAAATAAACCCAAAGAATTGTTTTGTCTCGTAACCATTTTTAATTAATACCTGAACCATGAACATACCTTATTTACACGTGTTTAATATTTTATTATTATTATATTAGGAATTAAATTTTTAATAAATATGTCGATGATTACCGTAATATTAAACAAAGGCTAAAAGGATGTTCACGTACGAGACGGTTCATATTGAACGCTGAGGTTAATAAACAGGTCATTTGTCACGCGGGGAGACAGATAAGGCGGCTCGCCCCCGACATTCGCAGTAAATCCCCCGTCTGTTCGCGGCTCTTGTTTACAGATGTCTCTGTCTTTGCTGCTTAAACTTCGCTGATGTTTAAAAGTGTCCGGACGGCCTTTTCAGAGCTTTCAGCCGCCGCTGAGGTTTCCAGCTCAGCTGGTTGCACATGTCTGTCAGCGCCGCTATTACCATCCTCTGTGTGTGTGTGTGTGTGTGTGTGTGTGTGGGACCGGGTGGGTGGGGGCACCCGGGCGCTGTGACCTTGAAACTAACGCCGAACATTATACTCAACACCTTCCCACTTGCACAGATACACAAAAACGTTCGCAAACTTATAATCCCGGCCAGAGGCGGTTGACCCTGTAAACGGGTTTTCCGTCAGCGACACGTGTTCAACACATTGTGCGCTGATTTTGTTTTCAAATTATTTGCCAGAGTGCGGTGAGGTTCAGCTCCGCTCGTGATGTTGTCAGCCAGTGTGTAGTCGCAGCTTTTGTCGCTGTCTCAATAAAGTAAGTAAATATTGTAAATGATGATATTTAGAATAAGAATTAAAAGGTTTAAACAAAGGACCGTGAACCACACAACTTCTTTCTACATCACTAAAGTAGGATTTTCCACATGTAGATAAATATATAGATGCGACTCAACAGTAAAGCACCATCATTATTCACTACAGTTCCGGGGTTGTGTTAAAACCATAAAGTCCTTACATTTCACATTTACAGAAATAACTAAACTGTACTATTGACGGAGAGTTACTCACATGACAGAAACAGCTGTAATTCACGCCTCCTCCATGCTGGTTTGTTTTTTTTTACTTCCCAAAACACAGAAATGAAGTCAGGAAAAACGTCCCGTGGCCGTCTCACATATATATATATATATATATTTATACACAACTGCGTTTTGCAGCCCCAGGAGGGAGATGTGTCTGAGCCGAAGTGCCGCGGCGCTAAAGTGAAGAGGCTCAGCGGGCATGACAATGTGCTAATGCTACAATGGGTCTCTAACGAGTGAGATCCAGCGCTAATTTCCCTGTTTGACAAAAGGACTCTGTGATCCTTGGCTGTTAGCGGTTTGCTGCGCTAGCAGGTGTGTGTGTGTGTGTGTGTGTGTGTGGGCTTGTTTGTTTTACTATATTCATGGGGTCTGAAAACTGGGGGCCCACTGCACTTGTGAGAAAGAAAGACTACTAGCTTTGTGCGCTAGCTCGAAATTAGCATGACGCATGCTATGTGCATGTGTGTGTATGTGTGTTAACTCACAGTTTACCATACACAAGTCAGCCTGTGTGTTGATATACATTTATTTTTTACACGTATTGTGAATTAACACGCAAAAGTGTGTCTGTCCACGTGCACATAAGTGATTGCTGAGGTCACGGGGTCGGCGGCGGCCCGCTGGGGGGGTTACTGATGCGGGTCTCCAAACGGACAGGTTGAGCGACGGATCATTTACGTCTCCCAGCATGCTCGGCGCGCTCTCGGCCCGGAGAGCGCCCCTGTTGCCGACCGCTCAAAGGCAAAATACCCCAATGAAGACGGGCTGTCAGCGTCTTAACAGGACACCCACGGCGAAAAAAACACCGGGTCGCAAAACCGAAGTGAAAGCGCGGACGTCCCATCTGAGAAAGAAAACCTGGAAGACGGAAGAAGAGAAGACAGACATGACGAGGGCTTAATGTCTCTGCTAATGAAAACCTCAGTGTGGTAAAGTAGACGCAGACATTATGAGACCCGGAGGATGTCTGGGAATTCGGGAGGGATGTTTGCGTCGCGCTCGTGTTCCCGCCTGTCCGTGCTCCTGCCGGGGGTCGCCACGCTAAAAACGTACACATCCCGCAAGGAACTCGGGATTAAAGTGTCCACCGAATGCCACATGTGAAAAAGAAGAGCCGTCGCTATGCGAGGCGATGGCTGCCGCCGGCCGGTGATGAACGATTGGACAAGTGGAAAGACCTCGGAGAGGAAGCGAAGAAGAGACCGGAGTGGAGTGGAGGGACGGTGACAACTCTGACAACCTCAGGCCTCGTCCGCTCCTTCAGACCCGGGGGACAAATTTAAATCCGGGGATTGGGTGTTCCGTCCCGTTGCCGCGACAGTCCACATTCTTCTCGTGTCCGGGCGAATGTGACGACCCTTTTTTTCCCCATCAGGACCCCAGTGGTTGTGAAACTGGAGCGCGTTACGTCCCTTCACACCAGCACAAATCCACAGGAAGAACTCGTGTTTACCGAGTAAATGGGTCAAGGCTGGTTATCTAACCTTTCTTCTTTTAACCCAGTCAACAGCCAGTTTCTCAGGTCTGACCGGACTCTTCTTCCTTGTTTTCCAAATTCAGAATCGCACAAACTCACAGCGATTTAGCAACCACGAGCTGAGTTGGTGTTTTTGATCTCGTCTGTTGTTTTTGTTTACTACCCGGCTCGTCTCCGCACCTCGTCAGGCCCAGCGTGTTCATACCCGGCTCGCCTTCCACTCTTTGCCGGTTTGTTCACCCAGCCCCCCCCCCTGCAGTCTTTTAAAACCGTTTGCCTTTATTGACTATGTCCTCCGAGCGTCTCAGCCAACACGTCACAGTCGTAATAACGTTGGGGGGGCAACGCCGGCGGTGCAGCGCAGCTAACCTGCTGTGGAAGTCGTGGGCAGCTTTAGCGCCGGTGCGAATTTCGACCGTGAGGCAGCGGTCTACTCCCCCCCCCTCTCAGGACCAGCAGGGGGTTTTTGAGTCTGCCCCGTTAGTGCGCCATAAATCACTCGGTGCATACAGAGCCACAGACACCCCGGGGTGGCAGACTGGCATTAGTTTCTGTCTACCAGCCCCTCTGTCTGTTCTCCAGTTGTCTGTTT
Source organism: Psettodes erumei (assembly GCA_016785225.1). Classification (NCBI taxonomy): domain Eukaryota; kingdom Metazoa; phylum Chordata; class Actinopteri; order Pleuronectiformes; family Psettodidae; genus Psettodes; species Psettodes erumei. Next base: position 459,496 of record JAFBJZ010000827.1, read on the forward strand.
GCATTTCTCTACTCTCTCGCTCTGTCTCTCGTGTACACGAGTGCTAAGTGGGTGTTTGAGTGGCTTTGTGAATTAGGGAAGGGCGATGATGAGCGTCTCTTGAGGACCTGCGAGACTTGAGGACCTGCGAGACTCAAGACTTGAATCGAACACCGGCCCTGCCGCTCCCAAAGTTCATTCACGATGAAATATACAAAAAAAACAACAACACACACACACACACACAACAGGGAGAGAGATTTCAACATTTGCTTAGTTGGTTCTTGACCAGTTGTTATGCGGTTCTGTGAGCATGTGTCCGGCGCTCCGCCATCTGTTCTCGCGTGTTATTTTAATCGCAGTCCCCACGTAAGCCTCAGAGCCTGCTGAGATGGCAAACGGGCGAGAGGAGAGAGAGGGCCCAAGATTTAGCTCGGCGCGAGCAGGACGGGACGGGCTCGACGACGCGGGACGCTTCGTTCCCACGGGACGGGGGCTCATGGCTTCGCCTGCATCAAGTTCTGCTTCCTCTTGTTTCTGAAATTAGCGCCTCCAGTTGCTTTTTCGCGGCCACGCTTTACATATCTCGCGTGTCGCATTTGGAAAAAGCAACGCTAGTGGTATTTGTGAATCAAGCACGGCTTTTGGAATCTGGTAACGTGAGCAGCGCCATTAGAGCAGTATGGTGAAAGCTCATTATTGACCTTGGAAGTAGCGGTTTGACCCGAGAGTTCGGCAATGGCCAAAGTCATCCAGCGCCTTTCTGCATTGGTGGCTGATCCTCCGGGCCGGCTGTGATGCTCCCCACTGTGCACCCCTTACTTTTAAGCACCACCTGCCCAGAGTGCAAATCTCTATCGATACCGATACTACCTGAGTGTCTGGTGGTGCTGTCGTCGGTCGGAGGGGGGCAAACCAGCAGCTCAGAACGCAGCCACTAGCATTCAGGATGATGGAGGAGGAACGGTTGTGGTGAGGCGGTGATCTGACACCGTGAAAAACGCACAGAGTGCGGCGCTAAGCCCGAGGTGTCCTCAGGTGGGTTAGCACCAGGTGCACCGGGGACGTACGTGTCATGACCTGCCGTTAAAGACGCCACATGATGATTGGTCAGGTGCTTTGGGCTTCTAGGGGGACGGGGATTATGGCGGGCGTGTTGAAGCAAGTGGGGATAAGGACTTGGCCGCGTGAGGCGACGAAGACGCCCGTGAGGACGTCAGCGAGCTGGTGAGAACACTTGTTGAGTATGCGGCCCAGCGTGTCGTCCGGGCCGGCGGACTTCCTGCCGGGCCCTTCTCATCTTCTGCTGCTGGAGACGGCTAGAGAAGACGGAGTGATTGTAATGGCTGAGCTTGGGCAGGCAGGAGTTTCACTTTTTTGTGTTTTTAGTCCTCAGTTCTCTTAAGTCTAACTTGTACATTAGGAAAAGTGAAGGTGGTGTCTGGTCAGGTTAGCCTTTAGCCTAGCTAATCCCTCACCAGTTGATTGTGGGTGGAGTTTTTTTTACCTGCTGGGGTGTTCTGGGGGTCATGACAGCAATGCTGGAGGTTTTGGTGGACAATATCTGGAGGACCAGGATGCCCGGCAGTGCCATGAAAAAAGACAAATGATCCTTTTTATCTTCTTCACCCTCTTTTGATTTATTTGCCAGTGGCAAGTCAAAAGAACAAACCTCCTCTGCATGATAAAGAAACATGTGGAGAAAGACTTTGAGACATTTGTCTTGGTTGAAACCAGTAATTTTTACGATCGGTTCATTTGATTGGAAATTTCCAAAGGTCTTTCCGTTGTTCCAGACAAATTGCCTGACAGACGTAACCCGGCACGACTGGCGCAAGCAAATTGATTTGTACGTATCTTAAAAGGAATTGTCTCGTTTTCACACTGCTATCAGATGTCCGACTGTGATCTGCCAGTGCCGCGTAACGGCTGGTGTGGATTTGAGATTAGGACACAGCTGTCCCGCAGAACCTTATCGTGCCTCCATATTCGTGTTTCTCGCAGAACGGGATAACCTTTCCGTCCCTCGGGCAGGGGGGGGTCCAAGACAGAATGGCTGGGACCACCTGACACCAGATCACCCCGGTGGAATTTGGGGAATGGCGCTGTCCCTCGGCCGTGCCCGCCCCACGGGGAGGGGAGGTGTCATCTCCGAATTGTGTTTATTTGTTGGCACCCTGTCGTGAAAACCTTCCCATCAACTGCATGTTAATCTTGTCTTTAAATTACCCCGCAATTCCCTCTTTTTTCCCCCCCCTCCCTGGATGAGCCCCTCCAACACTCAACAAGTTTTTACGAACCTTCTTCACTTTTCTCCCTCCTCGTCATCCTGTCATTTCGCTCGCCCACAATTCACTCCTGTCTTCCTCGCCGTTGCCGCGCATTTCGGACCTCCAGGTCCCAAATACACACACATAAACACGTAGCCTCGCCTGGGTTTGGTGACATGTTGCGGTGGCAGTGGACAGCACTAAAAAGGCTCCAGTGATGAAAAACCTTCCGGCTGTCCGGGGAAGCCATCTTCTGTTTCACGACGGGCAAAATTTATGAGCGCAGCACTCAGCATCTCCGCTCTCATGCTGAGATGTGGAGAAAGGGAGAGGGCGGGCGGAGAGGGTGGAGGGGATAGAGACGAAGCAGTAAGAGGTGGAAAGAGACGGCGCGATCGATCGGCGAAAATAGGAATCAACCGATCAATTTGAGCCGTTCAATTCGCCTAACGAACTTCAGCATGCAACCTTTAACTTTCGGTCGGTGGTCTGATTTCCACTTCCTTCCTGCGCATGTTGAGGCACTGAGCCCTGATTGGTCCAGCGCCTTGTGTAGCGTCACATGGTACCACACCTGAGGACTCGTCAAACACAGCCATAGCAGCCGGGCAACAACCACTCACAATCTTTTCTTCAAGTTATTGTGAAATCTTCAAAATTCTTACTCAGAAATATTTAGAAGGATGAAACGTTAATGACAAAGCTATGAGAACACGCAGCTGGAGAACAGAACCAAGAACGTATTCAATAAAAAAAGGAGAAAGGTAAAAGCAAAAACAAACACATTGCCTGAAGGTGGCGCATGTGCAAAAACTGTGACAGGTATCAGTGGTCAGGTTGCCAGGAAGCGGCATGTTTGTCTATTCATTTTACGTTTTGGTTTGAATAATCACCAAGCAGCTCTTCAGTCTCATGAGGCGCTTGGGAAAAAGTTTGTAGTCAGACAACTGTTCATCAGATCATCATTAAAGAGACATAAATAAAAACAAAAAGCAGTTTCTGCTCTCAGATAGTTTCCACTAATCTTGTAATACAGTATTCGTTCATGTTTCTCATGCAAAGTGTGAGATTTATGACCGTCTTGACGCCGTCTAAATTGAATTCTGCAAATAAAAAGGTCAGTGAATTGACTTACCCTCTGCTACCTCCCTCATCTCAACCACTCACAAACCATTTAATGGAAACGCCGCTCGCCAAATGCGCGCAAATCATCCGAGCCCCGTGTTTTTCCTACATATTTGAAAGGCTTGAAGTTGTGTTTCAGCCCAACCCCTGTCAGACGGCCGCCGCATAATGCCCTTTCAAAGAGAGATGGATTCTCACAAAGCCGTGGGTCGCGCAGCAGAAAAAATTACCTCTGCCATCCATCACTGCGTAAATAAACTCGGTGATGAGATCAATATTTTGCAGGGGAGCGCGGTGGAAAGTTGGATGTCCCGGCTGAGTGTCGCGCCACATGGAAAAAGTGTCGCTCCAGCAAATGGCTGAAGCTCAGCCCGGGCATGTGACCGACCGGCTGAAGTTTGTGCCGGAGCCTAAAAAAAAAAAAAGAGCCTCACAAGCAACACATGAGCACGTTATCAGTCAAATTGAAAACAACCTAACTCCCCCGGTTCCTTACGTCAAAGAGAAACCGACTCCTGCAGAGGAGGGTTCGAGTGTCACAGGTGTCACTCTTATGCTAATTAAAATCCCAAATGTCAGCCAACGGCCCTGGGTCACTTCAGTTCCCGCCCCTGGCATCCCCGCCCGTCCCCCTCTCGTCCCGCCGTCGAGCCTGACGCCAGTATATGTCAAGGAAAATCCGAGACGCCCGGGCCAGAAATGCACAGTTTGGACACGAGGTGGGAGGCGGGATGAGGAGGTAATGAGGAGTTCAGAGGGCAAAAATAACAAAGACGAGGCGATCGAGGCCGTAAATCGCGTCGCCGACGCATCGAGCTGTCCGCGCACTCGCCAGGTCCAGCGTCAGCTGGTTTGGGAATGAAAACACTTATCCCCCCGCCGTGGCTTAAAAGGTCATAACTCAACTCTCTTCTCTGACCTGAGTTACCGCCTCTGGTTAGGTTTGGACATCCCGGCCTGTCGTCTCGCCCCCCCCCAAACCCCCGTCCCAACGCCGTCCCAATGTGCGCAACCAGTAGATGTATCCATTCCTGGTATCTCTGGGGCGCCGAACAAGATACTCTTACCCAACCTACCAAAAATGTGCCACAAGTGTGCAGCGGGAGGAAGTGAAAGCAGCGGCGGTGTCACACACACTTTATTTTTACAGTTCGGACACACGACGCGCTCATGCGATACGGGTGGTTAATCTCCCCCGGGCGTAAATCGATATTCTATTCAAGCGGGGGGAACGAGACGGCTTCGCTGCCCCCCGCCAGGTCGATGGCACTCTGCCCGGGGACCCAGACCCCCACCACCTCCACCACCGGCGGATAACGGCCCTTAACCCTCTCAACACCCCCCCCCACCAGCGCCACCAGAAGTCGGGAGCAGCCCCATCTCAGATTGTTGTGTGTTTTTTTTTTTTTTTGCGGGGCTTTGATTTATCTGAGGTTCAACATGAACCCTCAACGCAGCAGTCACATCCTCCACTCTCTCCGCTGTTTGGGATGAAATACCGAGGGCTTGAATCAACACGGACTTTAACAGTAGTGTGATGAATGAAGGATTTACAGTATACAGCTTCTTTTTGTTTTTTTTTTTGTTTCCTCTGACGCCGTAATTTGGAGGATGTAAAATAAAATTCGCTGCCAAGGCGGTGTAATCGAACCGTGGGAGTTGCCGTGAGCCGGCGGGGGGAAGATTTATCGCCCGTACAGCGGCGAGTTAGCCAGATAAAACGTTACTCGAGAAAAAAGCGAAAACCCCCGCCGTAGGTGTTCGAATACGAACGCGGCGCTCGGGCCGAGGGCGAGACAGCGAGACAGGGAGATGTTGACAGATAAAGAGGTATAAAATGACGGAGAGAGGGGGGAGACGGAGGTAAAGAGTGAAAGCGGAACCAAAAGAAATCTCTGGCCTGTCTTTATTATGATCCCTCACACATGCGGCCTATCTTATCTCTGCAGCAGCTGAAAAGCCTTCTCCGCTCTTCAGGCGTTTTTTTTTTTTTTCAAAGAGATTTCATCTGTTTTTCTATCCCCGACATCCGATCGGAACCACAGCGGGCAGCCTCTGGAGACGAGGCCCGGGCCGTGTTTATTCAGCGCTAAAACAGAAAAAGAAAAAAAAAAAAGGAAGGTTATCTGCAATTTATGAAGGTGCTAAGCAGAGATCTGTCATTGAGGAGCTTCGTAGGAGCAGCGAGGTGGTGAAAAAGACAGGAAGCGCTGGAGGAAGACGAGGTGGAAAAACATCAAATTGTGTATCTCAGTCTGAGTCGCTTCGGTCTCCACGTAACGTAACCGATGCAGCATCACTTAACTACATCTGGCGTTTGACGGCTGACGCATCGTTCTGCCGAGGTCACATGAAACTATTTCCAGGGAGAAAAGTGATTATCAATATTATCGATCAGCGGTTAAATCACCTGTAGTGAGGACCCACAGTCGCCCTGTCTGCACAGACGATGGCAGCTGTTGTTGTTCAGGGATGGAGAAAAATGTTCACGCCGCCTCCTTGCGTCTCCGTGTTGTTTATTTTTTTTGCCGGGCTCCTCGAAACACGTGGACGCGGCCGCGGCGTATGAAATAACCACCAGAGGTGCGACTGTATATTGTTCTGCGTTTCACCGCGTCGACGGTCAAGCCCCCGAAGATCAGATTAGAAAAACAAATCCCCACTTTGCGGGCCGCCCGCTCCCCTCCGGCGTTTTTTGGGACGTTCGCAGAGATAAAAAAAAGGGCCGGGACCTGCTTGTCTTGGCAGCGCCGGGCCCGCGCTTCTGGGCCGGAGGGTAAAACCCGAACCCTCGGAAAGCTGAGGTCGGACGGCGTCGCGGAGGAGGGAGGTGCCGGTCGGAGATGAGAGAGGGAGCAGGTAGTATGAAAAGAAAACAAAAAGGAGGGGGGCATCCGAGACAAAGCAAGAGGAGGAGGTTTGTGGACAGAGGGAGGTCCGCCTAATAAGTCTTATTGAGTTAATCGCATGAGCGAGGCATCGGCAATGGCCAGAGGCGGCTGTTTCTGGTGGGAGGTGATGCCACAATCTGCTTTTTATGGCGCGTGATCCCAGGCTGCAGGAACGCCAGCTCACGGCCATGAAAGAATAGACGACTTCAATTGAGTTATTGGACTGCGGAGCGGCCGAGGTGGAGAGAGGTCTTTTAACTTAATTAAACACTAATATGAAGCAGTCAGTGCCTCTCCCCCTTTTTTTTCCTGGGGTGGGGAGGGCTTTCATATGTGTGTGTGTGTGTGTGTGTGTGTGTGCGCGTGGCTGGAGGTGTAGTCTTTGACAGAGACCCCCCGGAGCCTCCAGCACCGGCCAAGTCAGAGGTGTTATTAGATGAGGATAGAAAGATTAGAGCGTGTGTGTGTGTGTGTGTGTGTGTGTGTTTTCATAGCATTAGTCTGATAGGATTAGTCAGAGGCCACAGGGTTGTGTGTGTGTGTGTGTGTGTGTGTGTGTGTGCATATCTTAAATCAAAAAAACTTGTTTTATGTGGTGAAAAAAACATAAAAAAAAAAAAAATCATTTTAGCGCAGGGAACAGTTTGATCCAGGACGACATCATCCCAGTGTGTCAGTCTGGTTACTGTCCTGTACGTCCTCATGCACGTGGACACAGCGGAGATGAAGGGCGGTTTCTTTCTGACTCCACCCAGATGGTTCTCATTTCCAAACCTGGAGTCTTCAGCCTCAACCACTACTGTCAATTTATCATATTTTGCACAGGTCCCCGCGGAGCCACAAAGGCTTTACACAACGTCTTTTTTTTTTTTTTTTCAGCTGCGCTCCCCAGCGCTTGTAAACATGCGCAACATTTGCTCCTCTAATTTTTGCGGCAGCGGCTCTTTTTTTTTTTTAATGTTTTTTTTCGAGAAGTGAGGAGAAGCCACGTCCGTGGAGAAAGAGTTTCTCCGGTTGCGGCCTGAGTCTGAGAGCGAGAGTTGATCTGCAATTGCTGGAACGTCCACATACAATTCATCGCCTGAATTCAAATCAGAAATGGGCGCAGAGATTTAATCTGTGTGCTTTAGCCCCATTTTTCAATTTTTTTTCTCGAGCTTTGCGGAACGTCAAAAACCTTTCACCAGGAATAACATAGTTAGAGGTCCTTAACCACCGCAAGTTGAGCTATAAGGTCACTTTCCACTGTTAAATGTGTTTCCCCTTCCCTGCCAAGCCGCCGCTGGTTTTCACTCATGTCGGTAGATAGGTCATAGATAGGTGGCATTGATGTTGAGCGTGTGCGATTTGTCGTTAATGGGCTAACAAGCACATGAAAGAAAAACCCCACTGGTATTTCCTTTAAACTGGATGATGTGTTGTGTTTGGCACCGGCGGGGACAAGAGGTGATGTCTTTTTCTCCTGAAGGTCTCATCTACCACAACGAAGCCAGACCGTCTGTGGCTTCCTGCAGACCGTCTCTGTCACTTACCATTTCCGCAAACACAGATTATTTTATTTTTATTTTATGTTTCGGCTTGGCTCTCTGCTGGATTTGCAGCACGGGTACGTCGTGTTGGGATTTCAGCAGCCGCTTACAGCCGCGGTAGCTGCCGTGAGAATCGCACAGCGCCCGTCTCGCAGCTCTTTTTTTTTTTTTTTTTTGCGATACGTGATCGTATATCACTTTGACTGTCATTACATGAAAGGAACAGCATTTACGTCGACTTCTCCTAAATCTCCCCAGATTAGCCAGATGCCAGAGAGCTGCGTGGCGGTCTGGACGGAGGCTGCAGGTTGTGTTTGGGCGGATGTTGGATGTCTGGGTTGGTCGGTTGATTGGTCGGTGGGGAGATGTGTGTGTGTGTGTGTGTGTGTGTGTGTGTGTGTGTGTGTGTGTGTTACTGGCAGGAGGTCCAGTCATTGACAGAGGGATTACGGCGAGCTCGGAGCTCAAGCCTCTGCGCTGACAGACGACCTGCCCCTGAGAGTCAACACACACACACACTCCGCCCGCGCCCTTGCCTGACCCTTGTGTGTGTGTGTGTGTGTGTGTGTGTGATTAGGAGGTGATGATCTGTGGCTGTCTTCATTAAGACCGATCAATACCTCCCCTCATAATCAGAATACCCATGCAAGTTGATGACATTGCCCGTGAATCTGCAGCGACGGCGACGCTGGAGGTGCAAACCGTGGAACATTTCCTGTTCATTCATGATACACACATGCGCTCGGGTCGCGGCGGGAATCAAAGGCGAGTCTGTATAAAAAAAAAAAATATATCACTCATCACGGAGCCGGACAAAATATCCGCAGGAATTGCCGCGTAAAATCGTTTGAAGTTAAGCTCGGTCACGAGAGAAGCCGAATAAAAGTCCGTGGGACTCTATTTGTCTGAATGAATTCGAGTTGGTTTTGAAAAAAAAAAAAAAAAAAAGCATTAAATTTAATGTCTTTAGAAAAAAAACTGCAGAGCCCCCGCACTCACAGACGTATGAGAAAAAAAATATCTGCGTACACCGCAGCAATATATCAGTATCGTTTATAAGAGAAATGTAGAGCAATACTTCACGCCGAAACAAAATACTGCAGTGTTTACCCCCTAAATGAAATGACTGACAGCTCACTATTCTTTCTGGGTGGTCTCCGGGTGCTGGTGGGGCGGGTGGCGTTGGTGAGGAGGGGGTTGACATGGTCTACGTTACCCTCTCAGCTATTTTTCATCCCTCGCAACCCCCCACCACCACCACCTCCCCTCCCCCTCCGCACACACACAAATCTTTTAAAGGGAATAGCCACATCACCCGTGTGTCTGGTCGTCAGCCCCGAAGGCGAGCGGCGGGACGCGGCGGACGCAGATTCTAACGCACCTCACTTTAAGAGACCTGGGATATTATGCCGGATCTTTAACGTGGTTTCACCTTTACAGGCCGAGAAGCCTGGCGTTTTTCTCTTTAAGTTCTCATTCAGTTTTCAAACTTCTACTTGACTTTCTTGATTGTAAGTGTAGAATAATAATCAAAATGCTAATAATAATAATAATAATAATAATAATAATAATAATAATAATGTCTCTAAATGAGTATTGACTGGAGGCCTTGGTTTCCTGCTAGCTAGCTGACAAATAAAAAATACACAAGTCTGAACTGGACTAAATTTTAATGCTAATCATGATGTTGGAAGGGTTGGCTACTAGCCTTTAGCTCTTGAGGTAAGCTAATATGGCTAGTAGGCTAATAGTGCTACTTCTTGGACCACGTTAGCTAGGCTATCTAGCTAGCTACCTAAAGAATAAGGAGCTGGTTAGCTAGTTAGCAAGGCTAGCTAGGCAAACTAGACTGACAGGACATGCTGTAGTGAAACATATTTATTTTAGCTAGTGCTAGTATTAGCTTCCCCCTCTCTTACTACTCGCGTGTTTAGCTTCAGTCTAATTTTATTCAACACCCCAGATTTGAAGGTTTATCCTGTTTTTTAACCTGCAGAAGTGTTTCCTGGACTTGGCCGTCACCTGGCTGCCGCATCCCCCCTGCACACCTGCTCCCGGGTCCTCCAATCAGAGCCCGCCACGTTCCCTCCGGTTCTTCCTGGACCTGTAAGGAGGCAGACGCGTCTCGTGTCGTGTATATTTACACGACTCCATCGTGGGTTTTCACTGGCAACCGTCCCCGTCACGAGCCTGTGCTTCCTGCTCCGGGGCTAATAACCGGAGCCTCGCTCAGGGCTGGAAGGCAGTCGTTGACCTTTTTACCCCCCCTGTGTCGTACCTCATCCAGATGTCGGGGTCTTTACCACCGACCAGACTTCACAGGCATTCTTCACATTGTTCCTCATTTCGTCCGATTACTCCTTGTTTCCTCTCGCCGAGTCCACGGTAGTTTTGACACCTTGATCCAAACGCTAGACCAAACACGAGGAGCGTTGGACGAGACCTCGGGGTTGGACCGCCGGTCCTGTCCGTCTGCGCTAAAGCCCCGGAGGATGTTTGGGTCGACCCCACGTCAATGGCACTCGGTAATTGGCTGTGTTTTTGGTTTCTGCTAAACCACCAAGGAACTAGAAACAGACAGCTTGGAAGATTTTTGTGTGTGTGTGTGTGTGTGTGTGTGTACAAGGGCAACTTTTATTATCTTTTAATATTCTCTCTTTTTTAACAGTTTTCACCACCGAACAATAATAAGAGCTTAACGTTTTATGTTGAAGCGGGACTTTGCGGCACCTCTCGTGGTTTTTTTTTTTTTGGATGCGACTCCTCTGATTTGCATTTGGCGCTCAAAAAACTGCAGATGAAGCGGCTGCCAATGTGTTTGTGTAACACATGGCACTGCTGGGATGTAAGAGTTGGATTTAATTGCCAGTTTGTCCCGGCGAAGACGACACTTTTGCCCAATATATCTTCTCGCATAAAGCAGCATTGTGATCAGGCTAAAACGCTAATGATCCGAACTCGCGTGTTTCTGTCGTGACTCATGACATTTAAACCCACACTCCACAGTTTTTTTTTTTTTAAATAATTTACTGGAAGATTTACGATAACGTCAGGGCCTGGATGAAACATCTGACTGGGCTTCAGACACAAAAGTGGCGGTGTGCGTTTTGATGTGCGTGCGTGCAGAGTATTTATGATGTGTGCGTGCGCCTCCAGATTTGCAGAATTACACAAAGTAAGTAAACGTTGCAGGCCGATTGTGTCGTCACTGTTTATGGCTTTTTTTTTTTTTTTTTTTTCGCAGGAAATACCGTAAAAGTAAATAGTCGGAGGTTTTCATTGGAAAATACGGGACAGTCTCACTGTCTCTGGTCTGGCATCCGCCGCTAACGCTCTGGCTATTATTCATTGACAAATAGTTTCTGTCCGTGGCTTTCCTTGCTGCATGGATTAAGTTAGTGTTTTCTCACACAGGAAATTGCATGTCTGTCAGGAGGATTGTGGGTCAGCGTCTCGCTCGTAAATCACGGCTCTTAACGGTGACCGCGCACTAACTTCACGTTGCACCGAATCGCTCCGCTGCCCTCGACGTGTCGTCGTACGCGATGTTATTTTTCAGCGAGCGGTGCCACATTTGATTTAAAAACTCCATTTGCTTCTGCAGATTGACTCCCCCCACTTTTTCCCATCGACCGTCCCCGAGGAACTGGACTTTTTTTTTTTTTTTAGAGTCACTGTGTTTTGTTCTTTATGCAAAAAAAAACAAAAAAACAACTTTATTAGTCTTTCTGTTCCAAGAAATAACTAAACGTATGAGTTAAACACCAGACTACAGTTCCTCCAGGATTTTCCACTTTACTGGACAATCTGTGTTTTGCTTTGCTAATCCACATTTACGCCACGGCATATTAAGATAATAACACAGATTAAACCTTCAGCAAATACTGCGTTCGGTTCCATGTAATTTCATCAGGTCAAACGCCGCCCTCCCGTTAAAGCCCCCGGCAGAGAGCCCTTGTTAAAAGTGTTTCTGGAGCAGAATCGAGGCAGAACAAGACGACAATATATATATATATATTTATTTTCCGTGTTTAATTGGACAAATGAATAGCATTCCAGCCCGGGAGCATAGTGGCATTATTGTTCTGGCAGAATAAACACAGAGGGGTCCTGCGTGGACTATAAAACTCCAGAATAAACAGCTCTCTCAAAGCCCCGTATTGAATGTCTGTTTATGACTTGTAATATGAAGTGCAGAGCTCTAAAATCACTAATTACATCAGCTATGTGGATTTTTCTGGGGGAGAGCTCTTAAAGGGGGTATTGCTGTGTGTGTGTGTGTGTGTGTGTGTGTGTGTGTGTTTGTGCGTAGCCCTGCTAATATGTCTAATGCGTCCTTGCCCTTTTGGCCGTCTCCTGCCTAAGTGAATATTTTTGGTCTGTTTTACACTTTTCAAAAAAGTTGAAACCCATTTGCTGCGTCTCTCTCTCTCTCTCTCTCCATGCACGCTGTGCAGAGTTACGAGCCCACCGTGTTGTACATGTGTGTGTTGTACGTGTGTGTGTGTGTGTGTGTGTGTGTGTGTGTGTGTGTGTGTGGCTTGGTAACGGCCCGCTGAGGGCTGACCTCGGTACAGGGAGGGAGGAAAAAAATGGTTTCCTCTCCCCTGATCTCTGCAGACCCTGGTTATTAAAACATGTTTCCCTCTTCCGCTGAGATGAGAGCTGCCGACCCCCCAACACACACACACACACACACACACACACACACACACACACACAACACGTGTGAGTGACGACTCTTTCAGCCAACAGTTAAAACCCTGACATGGAAACCAGGCAGCCGTACAGCAGGAGGTAAAATCAGCTTATTGATTACACTGATAGGTTTTACTGTTGGATGACTTAAGCTTCATAAAGACTGTAAAAACACAGACTTTAACTTTTTTTTTGGGGGGGTTTAATTCGATTTTATCAACTTCACGCCCCCCAAACTTGAACGTGCGATTATTTTCTTGCAAATTGTGAAACGTCAAGAATCAAAAGAAGAGCGAGCGCGCAAACAAACATGGAGGAATGAAGTGTGAAAAGTCTGAGGGGGGAAAAAAAAAAGAAAGAGCCAGAGCGCGGAGAAAGGAAACATTCATGACCATGTGTGTGTGTGTGTGTGTGTGTGTGTGTGGCGTGCACGCTCTGTGGTTCTGCTCGGTTCAGTCGGTGGCCGCCGGGCTCCGCTGGCCGCCTCTGCGTGCACCGTCACCTCATCACTCACCGGCCTGCCCGGACGCCCGCCGGCCTCCGCCCAAGCCGCCTGCTGAAGCAGCCACATTATGACGGCGGCTCATCAGAACGACCCGCCACCTCATATCTCAGCGCCGGCCCGGCCTCATTCATGAGTGCTGGACACAGATTTAACACGGGGCCCGTCGCTGGGATGACTGGTGGCCTGCCGGGCTGACGGACGGCCTGGCCCGACGGCCCGGGCCGCTCCGCCGTCTGACTGGACGCCGCTTCGACGGCGCTGAGGTCATGGCGCGGCAGACGAACCAGAATGCGCGCTCTGAAATGTTCCTGGACACGAGCGGCCCGCTTGATGAGCTAGTTGGCCGGTCAGGCTCAAAAAAAGTCGTAAGGGTTGGAAGGGACATATTGTTTGCCGCCACACGGGAAGACGGAGCGAAGACATTAAATCACATCACGTTCACGCAGCTGCAGCGAAACGCCGGCGTGTTGCGAGGCAGAGCTGGAAATTTAATTTGTATAAGTTACAGGGAAATTCCTGGAAATTAGACGGGCAACAGACGGGAAAAATGCATCTTAAAGAAATGAGCGTCGTGCAGAAAGCTGCAGAAACCCCAAAGACAAATTCATAATTAGCTTCGTTTGTCAAGTTTGGACAAACTTAAGGCCACGAGAAGTGTTTCAACTTAAAGGAAACATCTGGTGACGTCCCATAGTTGTTGTTTTTTTTTCCTTCTGTCAGGAAATCCCAAGAAAAATCCATGGATCCATCTCTAAATCCCTTTCTTTAAAAAAAAACCCTTCCCCACCCTGCCGGTGCCTCTCATTTCTAACCAAGACTTAAAATCTTTTAAAAATGAATCACGAACGTTAAAAAAAAAAAAAAAAATTCTTTGACATTTCCTTTAACAGTAAGGACATAATCCAGCTCAGCAGGAACTAGTGTAATTTAAGATTAAATTAATTTAACAGCGGCATGTACAGTTATAATTGTAAAAGTTTGCGGTGTTGCTGCAGAGCAAACTGCGCTTGTGTAACGGGACGCCCCCCTCACCCCCACCCGTTACACAAGCACCCACCCCCACCACCACCACCACCACCCTCCACCCGTACACATTTATAGCTCGTATCGCATTCACGGGGCCACAGACACCGCCATCAAATCAAGTCAGCAGCTCGGAGCCGATCGTGCCCTGCAGTATATAATGTCACGCAGACCATACGATGACAGACTATAGCGGGGCGGACCGCGCACGGTAACGCGATCCCCCGTCCGTCAAGACGTAACGCGAACACCGGCTGTGTGTGTGTGTGTGTGTGTGTGTGTGTGTGTGCTTTGTTTGGACCAAGCGGTGCAGGAGACGGTCGGGGTCAGAGGTGATGTGACGTCGGCGTCCACCTCTCGACCACGTGGGTTTCGAGCGCAGGTGGTGTGGGAGGCCCGGACCTGAGCCCACGTACCGAGGGGGGTCGGGGGGGTCGGTCCTGAACCGGGTTCAGAAAGGAAGGTCGACACTGCCATCTAGTGCCTCCAGAACCGGACGTCCCGACGTGCGAACAGGGTGTCGCTGCTGCCCGGGGCTTTTTTTTTTTTTTTTACCTCAAGAATTTTTTAATTTCGGTAGGTGAGACATTTACAGCCCCCGGAGAGCAGAGAGCTGCTGCTTATTACAGGCCTGTAAATACAGAGTTAATTTGTTTTTTCTGTCCGCTGTGAGGATAAAACAGGAACAGGGAGTGAGAGGTGTTTTTTAAAGTTTCATTATTCCAGGACATCCCGCGGTCACAGTTGGAAAATGAAGTGTGTGATGTGGAAAAAAAAAATGTTTGGGCTGAAAACTGAGAAGCGGGATTTTCTGCCCCCCCCAGCTATGAAATATGTTTACCACATCTGCCCGGCCTCGGGGCAGTAAATTCAGCCCCGGTTACAGCGGCTGTAAAGTCACATCTGCCCCCCCCTCCCCCGGGGTCAGGGGGGTCGGGGCCAGACACTCGCTCTGTGGGACAGCGTGGTCACTCCCAGGTGGTCCCGACCTCAGGTAGTCTCTCTGACAGGCTTCAGACACCCCCCCCCACCAGCCTGGTTTGCCCCCCCCTGAATTGCTCCCTTTGGGCCTGAGACCAGTTTAAATCATGGAGGGGGGGGGGGCTGCCCTAAACACCAAACCTGTTTATTAAAGGTTTAAACCGTGTATGGATGTGTGTGTGTACACACACTACATTTCTCTCTGCCATGGAGGGGGGGGATTTGTTTGGAAAGCCCCCCCCCAAAAAAAAAATAAATAAATAAATAAACAAACCAAACCTGAAGTACAGTGAGATACACTTTATTTAGGAAATGAAGGATGTCGGATTTCCTGACGTACAAAAGAAAAAAGTCCACACCGGTGCCTCAGGCGATGGTGAGGATGACTCGCTCCCTCTTCCTCCTCTTCTTCTTCTTCTCCGCCAGACGGCCCGTGGCGTCGGCGAAGAACGTCACGTCCTCCTTGCTCTCGATCTGCCGCTGGAGGAACTGCAGGGCGGCGCTGTTGAAGCCCATCACGTCCTGGGGAGGGGGGAACAATGGCGGTGAAGGCGACTGAAGGTGATGAAGATGAAGACGAGGGCGCGCACTCACTCTGATCTCCTGCACTTTGGAGAGCGTGTTGGTCCGCAGCTCGTCCATGATGGACAGCAGCATCTGGTTACTGGAGATCTGGCCGAAGTGGATCCTGGGAAGGAGGAGGCAAGGAAGTGGGCTCGGCCCGAGCGGAGAGGACATCGGCAGGTGTGCGGAGGCGGGACTCACCTGAGCAGGAAGAAGAGGCAGCGGCAGACCAGCTCCACCTCCAGGCCCTGCTTCACGTAGCTGCTGAAGAGCGCCAGCAGCTCGGGGACGTACGAGAACGGCAGCACCAGCAGGGAGACCTCCAGCTCGCTGTGATCACGACACAAACGCAGGGAGGCGGGCGGAGTTAGACACACGCGGAGCTGCAGGTGGAGTTCAGAGGGTTCGGTCGGGCCTCACCTGGATCGGACCTTCCTTATCACGTCCAGGACGTAGTGGGACGGCTGAAAGAGGAGCAGAGTTCAGGTCGCCTGACATCACTCGCTGTGGAAATCGCCGCTTCTTCCTTCTACTCACCGAAATGTTGCCGAAGGCCACGAGGATGGGGTTGGGTCTCGGCGGCGGAAGCTGCAAAACAGCAGAAAGTTTAAACGTCCCGGCAAAAAGTTTCTCTTTTATTGGTGTAAACGGAGGAGGACGGGGGCTGCACCTCTTTGCCTGCGTGCTGACAGGCGTATTTATGCTCCTCCTGCTTCCTGTTTTCCTCCTTGTAAAGCTCCAACGCCTCCATTATCCGCTCCGCCTGCGAGTGAAAACACACGGAGAGGATCGCCTCAAACTCTCCTCGCGTCCACTTCAGACCTTCAGAGGAGACGAGGACTCACGGCTTTGACCGTCTCCACCGTCTTCTTGCCGGCCGGCGCCGCCTCTCCTTGCGTCTCTCCGGGAACCTGCGGGTGGGAAACCCGTTGATGCGTCACTCCCGCAAACGTGCAGCTGATGTCTGAAGGTTTAACAAACTGAGCGCTCACCACCGGCGCGTCTCCTTTGGCCACGCTCTCCTCAAACTCGGCTTCTCGTTCCTGCGGAAACAAAAACAGTCGTTTTTTTGTTTTATTCTTTCCAGAACCGGCGTTCTCTGAGTTAAAGTCCGCCGAGCCGACGTCTGCCTCACCATCTCCCGCTCCTCCTCCAGGATGATGGGCTCCCGGGTTCTCTCCCACAGGCGCAGGGACTTGTCGTGGGACGCCGACACGATGTGGTCGCCGCTGGGGCTGATGGTGAAACACCAGACCTCCCGATGGTGGCCCTGCGGAGCAGAGAGGACCGTCACAGTCCGGTTCAGGGCTCTGCAGGACCGACCCGGTTTAAAGCTGACGCGTAAACGGACGAAGAAGAAGAAGAAGAAGAAGAAGAAGAGAGCGTCACCTCCAGCGTCTGGATGTGCTCAAACTTGTCTGCGTCCCACTGCTTGATCTTCTTGTCCTTCCCCGACGTGAAGAACAGGTGAGTCTTGGGGACGAACTGGAGGAACATGACGCTGCGGAGGACGAAGGAGACGACACAAAGAGTTAACAAGAAACCAGGAAGGAAAGATGAACACAGGAAGACTAAACATCGAGAAGAAGGACGGCGAGGGCGGAGGTGATCCGCCAGATGAAAGAGCAGCTGGCGTGATGTCACAGGGCGGCGCCAGTCCCTGAACACAACACATGATGTCACAGCTGGAGAGCGGACGGTCCAGAACCTGATTTCATTAACGCACAACTGATGAAACTCCAGCATGTGTGTGTGTGTGTGTGTGTGTGTCGTCGCTGGGCGTCACCTGTCGTCGTGAGCAAACATGGAGCGGTGACAGTCGCCAAAGTCCAGACCCCAGATCTTCACGTTTCGGTCGGCGGAGCCGGTGGCGATGAGCGTGTTGTCCTGGTGAACAGAAACACGGGGTCAGGCGGCGGCGAGGCGGCGCCGCGTCCGTACGCCACGAGAAGACGAGGTGCAGAAAGAAGCTCGACTGTTCGGACTCACGTGTGAGATGTCCAGGCACAGGACGGGCAGCTTGTGTCCATACAGAGACAGGAAGAACTGCGGAGGGACAAACGCTCGGTCAGGATGCGAACCACAGAACCCCGCGCTCGAGTCCGGACCGTCCCGGCGTCGTGCCAAACCTTCAGCGTGTCGGTGTAGAAGATCTTGACGGTGCAGTCCAACAGGGAGATGGCCACCAGCCGGTGATCGGGCGAGAACTTGACGCACAGGACGTCTTCCTCCAGCTGCAGAGTGCGGGTGTGCTTCACCGTCAGCCTCCTGTAAGACACGCCAGCGCGCGGCGGTGACCAGCCAATCGAACCACACGTCCTCCGAGACGCTATCTGTCCCAGCTGAGATGATCCTGACGGACCCAGACTGGTTCCTGGACTTACTTCTGGCTGGTCCCCTGGTCCTTGATCAGCTCGAACTCCCAAAACTTCACCGTCTTGTCTGCACTTCCTGTCACAATCCCTCTCTGTGAGGAACACACACACACACACACACACACACACACATTAAATTTGAAGAACAAACCCTGCACATGTAGACAGACGGTCCGGTCGGGTTTACCTGGTCTGGGGCCAGGCACATGGACCACAGGGCTCCGCTGTGGGCGTCCACAGTCTCCAGGAGGCTTCCTGAGGCCAGCTCAAAGATCTGCAGCTTGCCGCTCTGCCGGGAGAAAAGCAGCGACCGTGTCATTCACCTTTCACCTTTCACCTTTCACCTTTCACCTTTCACCTCCATGAAGTTGTGTTGTGATCGTCGCTCAGCTGAGTTTGTGTACCTTGGTTCCCAGGATGATCTGTCTGTCTCCCGGCACGAAGAGCGAACACAGGGCGTACTCACAGGCCATGGTGCGAATCACCTGCAGCGTTGACCTGGGGGGGGCGGGGACAGGTGTGGGGCAGGGGCGGGGACACGCGTTTAGAAAGCCCAGACAGACGGCCGCGGCCGCGGGACTCGCCGAGGCGGCACTCACCTGTTCCACACCTTGACCGTGTCCCCGGAGGCGGACAGGACGGCCAGGTTGTCCGAGCTGAAGGCCAGGGTGCGCACGTCGGTGCGGTGGCCGCCCAGCGTGAGGCGGGCCGTCTTATTGGCCGCCGGGGTCTTGCCCGCCGTCTTCACGCTGTAGGTCTCCACGGTGTTGTTCTGCAGCAGCAGCGCCACCTTCAGCTCGCCACCCGGGCACGACAGGCAGTCCACCCACCTGTGGGGGGGGGGAGGTGGCGTCAGTGTGTGGCTAATTGTGTGTTTTTCTCTGGACCGTGCGCACACTCACCTGATCTTGGCGGAGGCTTTGATGTTCGTCAGCCGCACGATCTCGTCTTTCAGCGTCTTCTCCACCGTCGGCTCCGCCGCCTCCTCCCCTGCTTCTTCCTGAGCTCTGCGGCCAGGCGACAAACGTCAGCGCACCGGTTTGTGCGACGGCACCGAGAGTGAGCGTGTAAATCTTACTTGGCCGCCTTCTTTTTCGCTTTCTTCAGCTTCTTGCTCATTTTCCTGCGCACCTCCTCCTCCGACAGCACCGTGAAAAGCTCCAGGACCGAGTCGTTGCCCTGGCGGACGCCGAGGAAGAGACGCGGTATGTAACGGCGTTCATTTGCTGCTGCACGGAGCCGCGGCGGACAGGAACTAACCACGACACGTTCACTCACGTGACAGGCGACGACTCTGGCCCTCGTGTCCGCCGCCAGTGAGACGACTCTGTCTCTGGCCTCTCTCAGGACGGAGCCGGCTTTCCTGCAACTCAGGATCCGCTGCCAAGACGGACGAAGACAAACGGGGCAAAGATCAGAGCCGAGGTGGAAGCAGATGGTTTTATCGCGGCGTCGCGCCAACGGCCGCGCTCTCGCACCTCTTCGGGACCGTCGTCCGCCTCTTCCTCGTTGTCTTCATCGTCGTCCAGCAGCGTTTTCCCCTTCTTCACCTTGGGCTCGCCCTCAGCTTTCTCCTGAGCAGCGTCGGAGGCAGAGGCGGAGCCCCACATTTGATTATGCGCACAACACATCGCCGATGTCTCATTAAAACTATTCAACATTCATTTCAACAATTTACTGGGGCGGTTGAATGGACGTCCATGTGCTGAGGACAGCGTCCCTCACCTCCTGCAGGTAGCTGATGTCCCAGGCTCGGAGTTCACTGTCGGCTGAGCCCGTCAGCAGCCTGTTCTCCTGGTTCAGCAGCACCATGCCCCACACCTAACACACACACACACACACACACACACACACACACACATCATCATCATTGTTTGTCCAAAATGTCCAGTGTCTCCTCCTCCACCCCTCCTCAGTGTAGCACAGTCCAGGAGTGAGTTTAATTGTTGATGCTTGGTGGTCCAACACAGAACATCTCCCCGTCTCTCGTAACGAGCTCCAGCCTCCGACTGTGATGGAAAACACCAAACACATCTGGACTTCTGCTGGCGCGCTCGCTAACTTCATTTCTGAGACGGAGAACAAGCTCGCCGACAGCCACGAGCGCTCGTTTCTCAGGGACGGGTCACGGTGATCTAATCATCTGCCGCCGCTAAAAGGAAATCAAACGCGCCCCCTCCCTCGATCCGACACGTTGTTTCGGCGACAAACGCGATACGATCAAATTAACTTCAGGAGACGGAAATCACATCAGCTCTGCTTTAGGAACCAGCAGATGAAGGACTGTGAGACCTTATTAGACCTGGACTGATCTTTGGACCTGGACCTGTTCACCCCCCCCCGTCCCTCTGCAGGGTGAAGAGGCCCCCCCCTCACCTCGCTGCGGTGGCCCACCATGGTCTTGAAGCAGTGCTGCGTGTCCAGGTCCCACCACTTCACAAAGCTGTCCTTGGAGCTGCACAGAGACAGGAACAAGCTGCGTTCACAACACTGCAGCTTTTATTTTGAAACGCTCATGTTAACGATACTGACAGGTGTGTTACCTGGTGACCAGGAGGTTCTTGCCTCTGAGAAACAAGGCCTGCGTGATGACGTCTTTATGGCCCCTGAGCCGGTACAGGCCGCACTCGTTGATGACGTCCCACACGATCACGTCGGTGTCCTGGACGAGGAGGGACGGGTGAGAACACGCAGAGTAAAGACGTCGCTCGTCTGGTCGGGAGTTACCGCGTGACGCCGCCCGCTCGACGTTACCTTGGAGCCGGTGACGAGCCGCGCGCCCAGTCCGTCGTAGCGTATGACGGTGACGGCGGACTTGTGGCCGTTGAAGGAGACGCTGCTCTCGCCGTTCAGCAGGCTGAAGATCCGCACGGCGCCGTCCTCGTAGCCCACGGCGATGTGGACGCCGTCGGGCGACGGGCAGAGGAAGGTCACCTCGTGTTTCTGGCCCTGCAGGATCAGGACCTGGACGAAAACACGGAAAAACACCGGATGAAGTCTGGAACTGATCCGGGTTGGGAGAAGTTGGACCTGTCCCAGCGAAAAAAACCAAACTCACCTTTTCTCCCTTTCGGACGTCCCAGATGAAGACGTGCTCGCACGCAGCCACGGCGACGTAGCGGCCCCTCTCGCCTCCTCTCAGGGTCACGTAGGTGATGTTGGCCGCCTGGCTGCCGATCACCCCGAACACGGCGCTGGCGACGTAGCGCAGATATTGCTTGGTCAACCCCATGACCAGCAGCTCGAGTGAAGCTGACTCCTGTCTCAAAAGAGAAGATGGGAAATATTTGACATATATCACAAAGTACTGCACATAGCGCTTATTTACATATAAATATAAACACTTAACCTCAACTCAAATTTAAGAAAGCTGAATAAATATTTAAACTGAGTCTATATTAGCATCTGTGTGCTCTGGCACTAGATATCTGAACTGATGTCTCGTAACATTTACAGTATAATGTAATTACAATATACTGTAATATTACATAATTCTCACAGCGCTATTAATGTGCTATAAATGAAATTATTATCACGTATCAGTGCCGCCACAATGCGCACGTTACTATGACTGGTGTGCTAACGGTTTAATGAGGCTAAAATCCAGATATCATGTTTTTAACTAAATGATAATTTACCTACAAACTGACTGTTTTTTAGGGTAAATATCGAGTTGTGTCGAACTGGTAGGTCTGGAGTCAGAGGAGCGTTCGTTTTGTCTTCAATGTGCTTGCCCAAGAGGTCGGAGTTTACCGCTTCAGCCCATTGAATCGACTCAGTAGTGCGGCGAAAACCCCGCCCGCCCAGACACGCGCGTACATCAAATCGAGTTCACGTAAGCACGACACACCGGTCGCCCCCGAACCCCACGTGGTGAAGTTCTCGGGGTTCAACATGAGCCGTAAAATGAGATGTGACGTAGATTGAACCGTGTGCGTGTTCGTTAAAAAAAGAAGTTGACATTTCTAACTTTGGCGCGACGCGTTTGTTCAGTTTCTGCTCTTACCTCTGGAAACGCGACTGCTAGCCAAACTGTGCTGTTGGTTCCTGCGCTGCTGCTTCAGACTCGATCAATCGATCGCTCGTCAATCAAAATAAACAGAAACGCCCCGCTCGCTCGTTTGTATCGTTATGGTATACTGTTACGTACGTATTAAAAGGGCATTGCTGAACACAGTGTATAACGTTTCTAAAAGTATTTACGTGAGTAAGGATTTTAAATATTTGTATTTATCTTTTAAAATATGATAATTACGGAATTAGTTACGATTCCATTATTTAATAAATCATTAAAATTTAGTCCATAAGTAATTACTAACATTTTGAATACAGGAACTTGCAATATAGTATTTCCTACAGAGTTGTATTAGTACTTTTACTTATTTACTCAATGTAAAAAGATTTCTTGATGTAAAAGATCCGAGTACGTCTTTTTGATCGATCGCTCTCTTTCACTTGCTTTTGTCTTCAACCCCGGAAGTAGCACAAACACCGGATAAACCAAAGCTTTTATTTTATTGAATCGCAGCGAGGCAGTCCTCATATCTTGTCGCATAGTTTTGCTTGTTGACAGCGTTAACAACAGAATAAATAATCGTGACTTCTCGGAGGTTCCCAAACGACTTCAGCGGAAGTGTTGTCGTTTATTAGTCAGCTGATTAGAAACTGGCGATACATCAAGCTAAATTTCAGATAACGGGAATCTACCGGAAACGGCGTATAAAATAAAAGCGTTTCCTTTTGGAATCAGGACGTGATTTCACAAGCGCTACAGAAATGCTTGTAAAACATCATATACAGTATAATTTAACATGATCAAAATATATCAGAATACGCTAGAGATGGAAGACAGGATATGAAAAATGCATATTTACTGTATATGCCTTTAAAGACAAATATGTCATCGAGCGCCCTTTTATTTTGAAACCAGAAACCGGATGTCGTCGGGCGTCCTCGCCACCTTGACGCAGCAGTGATGCGCAGCTAGCATGAGGGCTAAACGTGTAAACCCTGCATAATTAGCACGCGTAAACTCAATTTCGTGGCCGTTTTGGCGATTTCTTTGCCCGCTAGCATGACAACCCCGAGGAACGACAACACACCTCGATTCAAAACGCGTAGTGTCAAGATTAACTGATTGTTTTTATATGTTTTTTTTAATATACATGTTTTTGGCGTGGACATCACCTCTGTCTGGAGGAAACACAACTGGCTAGTTAGGTGGGTAACCGCTGACTTCAGCGTTGACGCGTTGGGGGAAACAAATCACCACAGCGTCGCGGTTGCGTTAAAGGGAAATAAAGCGCGAATCACCGCGTCTTTGAGATAAATTGGCGGGTTGTGGGATTTGCGGCGCTTCGGTTCTTCCCTTTTTACAATCTGACCTCAAACTCAGTGATGCCTTCAAAATCCTCATTTTAAGGGGGTGGGGAAAAACGGCAAGAGGAAACTAACTGTCTCAAGTGTTTCTGTTTGACAAATGATTTAAATACTAAAGTTAATAACGAAGCATTATACTTGTCATTATCTTGTCATTATCTGTCATGTCTGTCATGTAATGGATTATTCCATCACTTGTATCAGTGCGAGTTCAGTCAGACAGCAACCGATGGGTGCTCAACCTATAACTGACTGGGGTCAATCAATATTGATAAAATATAAAGTGGGTTTTGGCCCTAATCAATGATGTTGTCAGCACCGTCTTTCTGTCGGCTGTGTGGTTGGTGTCCAGAGATGACTGACAGATACAGATTGGATTTTGGGCTTCACTCTTATGGTACGATAACAGATCCTCCTGTCTCCCCTGCTGGCAGCGCGGCTGTTTGGAGATCTGGTTCCGGCCCGTAGCGCCAGAGGGGATGGATCCTCTGGGCGCCCGCTCCCAGTTCGTGGACATCCAGACTCTCCCGGCGTGGCAGCAGCAGCTGGGCGAGGACGGCGAGGAGACGCCGCCCGATCTGAGCGACGGCCTGCTCGGCCAGCAGCAGCAGCAGCAGGCCTTCCCCTCGCCCTTCCCCTTCAGACCCGACATCAACCGCAAGATCATCCTCTTGTGAGTCACTCAGATGTGTGTGTGTGTGTGTGTGTGTGTGTGTGTGTGTGTTTCCTCACGCCGGTGCAGTTGGGTGAAAGTCTCAAACTGACGGCTTTATCTGAACTGACCTGAGTCCAGCAGAGGATGTTGTGACATGAGTCCAATCCTTATAAACATGAAATAGCCACAATTTGAGCGACGACCCACCAGATAAAAACCCTCGACTCAATTTATTATCCTTATCTTTTTAATTTTTCTGGCTGTTTTCTCAGTTAACCAATCTGTTATTTAGTCTGTAAAATATCTTCTTCAAGCCTGGTCTGATGTCGTCAGACACCAGCCGTCCAGAAAACCAGATTTTTATGTATTTCGTACATTTATATGACCATGAAAGCTTCTTCTTCTGTGGTGGCTCACTGGATTAATTGGATTATCTGTGTTCTTCTGGAAAAACTCTGCTGCATCGCTTAACTTTGTTACCGCAATGGTTCCAGCGTTGGGATGATAAATAATTGAATTTGTTCTGCTGTCTTTGTGCCTACAGGCAGATTAGATTTTTTTTTTTTTGGGCTTTTATAATTTGTTTGTTTAAACTGTCCCTCCGTGTCAAAGACGTGTCGACAGGCCGTTTGCACTTCAAGTGAAGGGATTCAGAATTAAAGTCATGCCGGCGCTTCAGCGTCTTTTTATTTGTTTAATGTTTGAACGAGCTGATCACGTGTCCCGTTCGCTGGAGAAATTCATTTCCACACATCTCGCTCTCCATTTGTGCGTGAAGACGCACAGTGAGCTTTG
The DNA here is from genome assembly GCA_016785225.1 of Psettodes erumei. Lineage (NCBI taxonomy): Eukaryota > Metazoa > Chordata > Actinopteri > Pleuronectiformes > Psettodidae > Psettodes > Psettodes erumei. The sequence goes on from JAFBJZ010000827.1 coordinate 484,265, forward strand.
TTGTTGTTGGACACAGAGCGAAGAAGTTTCACTCATGTTAAACGTTACCGGGAAAACCTGTGAATCTGCAGCTCTGACTCCCACCACAATTTTTCCACCTACTGAAGAGCCGAGCGCGTGAATCAAAGTTCCCGCTCGTCCAGGTTCGTGTGAAGTTACCGCTTCATATAGAGACACAACCTCATCAGGTGTTAGCAGCAGCTCTGGGTTCTGCCCCCCACCCCACGTGCTCGGCCGGATCAGTCCAGAGTCCAGATCCCTTCATAAATCCTCATTGTGGAGGATCACATGACCGGCTGGAGCCCGACCTGGCAGCGAGTCTCGGTGAGAGCCGCGTGGTCGCAGCGTCGTCGTCGTCGTCGTGGTGATCCGTGACCCCTCAAAACAAAAACAAACAAACAAAGTGTTGTTGTGACCGCGGGGAACAGTTCCCCCGTGTCTTACGCCTGTTCCCCGGTCAGACTGCTGCAGTGGGTCGTTCCCCACAGGACAGATCAGGATCACACTCTGTCTCATGATGGGGTCACAGCAGCCGCACGAGGACGTTCTGACCCGGGGAGTACTGCCGTTAAAATCAAGTACTGACTGCCGAGTACTCTCTATTATCACGTAGTAATCAATACTGAGTACTCTTTGTACTCAGCTTCATTTTGATCCCAGGTTTCCTGACTGCATTTTCTACGGTGGTGACAAAATCTGGTTTTCGTTATTTCACATATATATTTTTAAGTACACGGTAAGCATAGAATATATATATATATATATATATATATTTCTTAGTATTTATGCATTAGAAATGAAGCCACTGTCCTCACAAACAGCCAGGCAGCAGCAGATAGTACTTGTGCCGACCTAACCCAGGGCGCAGTTCATAAAGCTGCTTATCAGTACAAGTACACACTTGTTGGCTTCACAGTGAGTATTTGCAGTCTCAGTGTTTATACAGATGTACTGTATATAAAACCTCTGAGAGCCTGTCAGCGAACTCCGTTTCTCCACAAGAGTTATTTTCCCGCCGGGCTGAGTCGTCTTTTATCAAGCCGAGAGGCGTGACGCTTAAAAAAAAAAAAAAAAGAAGAAGAAGAAAAAGCTTTTTCCACCTGGAGGCTGAAGTCGCCTCATGACCAAATACTTTCGACACATGGTCCAGTAGTTCCTCATTGTTCTCCCCCCGCCCCCAGGCGTCGGCGCTGAGGAAAACAGTGAAAATAAGTGTGTGTGTGTGTGTGTGTGTGTGTGTGTGTGTGTGGTGACACGCTGCAATCAGTGAGACGTGAGCATGAGACGCAGCCTGACGGACCTGCAGCTGACCAGACGTGATGTAACGCCTGATACGTTTACCGGTTAACACGTAAACACGGAGTAACCGCGCGCTCCTCTCGCCGACAGCGCCGGAGACGTGGCCCTGCTGAACTGCACCGCCGTCGTCAACACCAGCAACGAGTCGCTGAACGACAAGAACCCCGTGTCCGACAGCATCCATCGGCTCGCCGGGCCCGAGCTGCGAGACGAGCTGCTCAAGCTCAAAGGTAGAGGTGGGGAAAAAAAATTTAAAAAAAAAGGGGGCGGGACACGGAGGAACCGCCCGCGCGCGGGGCTGTGGGGTTTATGCAGGAATAATCAGGCGCGTGACGCTCAGCTGAATATTATGAACGAAACTTCTGCTCTCACGTACAGTAAATTATCCGCCGTGACGGTCCCACGGCTCTGAGGGAAAACTGAAGTAAAACCAGGCCAGTGTGTGAGAAATGTCACTAACTCATTCTCAAGCAGAAAGGCTGTTAAACGTTAAGCGTAACCAGCCGACGAATCGGTGACCGAGCTGCAGGTTTGCCGCCGCCCCCTCGCTGTCACGTGAGCCGTCACTCTCTCTCTCTCTCTCTCTCTCTCGGCGCCGCAGGGTGTCGGACGGGCGAGGCCAAGCTGACCAAAGGCTTCAGCCTGGCGGCGAGGTTCATCATCCACACCGTGGGACCCAAGTACAAGACCAAGTACCGCACGGCGGCCGAGAGCTCGCTGTACAGCTGCTACAGGAACGTCATGCAGCTGGTGGCGTAAGTGACTCCGCCCGCCGCAATCAGCCGCTGTAAACACGCGGCGTTTGTCAGCGAGCGCCGTCGTACGGGGTGGGTGGGGATCCGTTCGCTCCCCGAGGAGCTGAGCCGTCACATTTCAGATTTGATTGTGTTTAATAAACATTATTGGTGCCTGATTGGAGCAAATAAACAGTGATTTGATGGGATCCACGCGGCGCCCAAAAAACAAAAAAACGCAACGATGGCAGGAATAAACATTTCAAAAATCAGACGGGGGGAAAAGCTGAATTTCTCACGGACGTACATGTAATTCAGTAACGAGCAGACGTCTGTCGTGCGCGCCGGAGGAATCAATGAGCGTGTTTGTGTTGCTCTGCCGCGCGCACACAGTCAAACGAGGCTTATCAGTGCAGATTACCGCGTGTGACGTGAGGTTTGCTCGTCTCCGCAGGGAGCAGTCGATGGCGTCCGTCGGCCTCTGCGTGGTCAGCACGACGAAGAGAGGCTACCCGGTGGAGGAGGCGACGCACATCGCTCTGAGTAAGACGCACACGTGACTGGTGGCTGATCGATCAGCTGGACGTGACCCGAGGAAAAAAAAAACCGACCCGGCTCTGGACGGGAAGTCCAGATTGTAGCACACGATGCAGAATCTGTCGCTCCGGGTCATTTCGACCTTTCGGAGCTTCTACTTCCTGTTTCCAGTCTTGAAGTAAAGTAACAGGTGTGTGTGTGTGTGTTTGTGCGTCAACAGGAACAGTGCGCAGGTTCCTGGAGAATCACGGGAACAGCATCGAGGCGGCGGTGTTCGCCGTGTCGGACGCAGAGGAGGTCAGTACCGTGTTCCAGAACTTCCTGACGTGGACCCTCCGGTGCCCGGGGGTGTATCGGGTCCCGGTTCTCCGCTGACTCGCATGCGTTTGTGCGTCGCTTGCAGCCGGTGTACAGGAAGCTGCTGCCTCTGTACTTCCCCCGCTCCGAGGACGAGGAGAAGGCCTGCCTGCCCCTCATCCCGGCTGACATCGGCAACTCCGAGGGCGAGCCCGTCGTCCCCGAGCGGCAGATCCGCATCGCGGAGAAGCCGGGCAGCCTGGAAGGTACGAGGCCGCGTGATGTTTCCCAACATGAGCTCGCGCCGCGCCGCGACGTCGGTCATCTGTTTAGAGGAGCGGGAATCCTGTTTTTCCGAGCGGTTGAGATTCGAGTTTGGAATTGGACTCGTAGTCCAAGATCAACTGGTGTGTCTTTACGGCTGTAAAGGTCAGTAAAATAAACACACCCAGGCGCAATTTCATATTTTATTTCTGTCCTCGCTCATGTCCCGCTAAGGAAAGAGAACATGTTTCCCCCCTCTGGTTATGTATATATATATACATATTTTTTTAATGGCCCATGAACCGCAGCACCAGTCAGTCACCACGTCCACGTCACAGTCAATTAGTCGACCAGCGAGCGACTCCAAATGTCAGCACGTCACATGTGACCCCGAGGTCGGGTCAGAGACCGCGGTTTGATGAGAGCAACGCACACACACACACACACACACACGCCTGTTTACACCCGCTGCCACTCATTCAGAAAACCATGTGGCCTTTTATGGGACGTCATCTTTTCCACTGAGTATCATCTGCAGGTTTCACACGCGCAGCAGTTTTCTTTTTTTTTTTTCTTTTTCATTATTGTTCTGAACCCGCAGGTTGTTTCAGGACATCGTGTTTCTGTTTGGCTCCAAAAGAAATTCTGCGTTTTCACGGAAACCTTCCTGGAAAAGTTGTTTAAGAAGAAACGCGTGAAGAAAGTTTCTCTCTTTTCATCAGCGAGCGGCGGCATCTTCAGACCTGAACCCTCCGTGAAAACAGTCGCTCTCACATAAACTTCTTTTTCCCTCTTAAAACTTTATTGGCACCTCAGAAAGTTACACTCTGCGGTCAGAACAGTCAGTTCACGCATGAAGTGGCAGGTAAGATTAATTAAAAAAGAAAAGATGGTCGCAGCGTTGGAGCGTGAGCCTGGAGGTTGTAGTCAAGTGACGTAATGACCGTGAATGATGTCACACGTTCGGACGCGTCAGGATCCGTGAAAGAAAATAAACAGGAACTTGAGGAAAAACCTTCATGTGTGCAGCCAGCGCTCAGGGGGAAAATCATCGTTTCAAAGATCAGGATCATTTCCCCCCCTGTTTTTTTTTTTTTTTCCACAGACGACATGGAGGAGGAGAACCTGGACTCGGACCTGGGCCAGGTGGGCAATCACGCGTTCGCCCGGATGGAGGGCGACGTGGACAAACAGAGGAAGCTGATCCTGCAGGGCCAGATGTCGGAGGCCGCCGTGCAGAAGCAACACCAGCGGAAGTAAGAGGTCGCGTTAGCGAGTCGATGGCTGCAGAGCGACGCGTTTCCCGCTCGAATGAGATTTAACGTCGTTTATTCCTCCCGCAGCTACAACCGCTGGCTGTGTCGAGCCCGAGCCGAGGATCTGTCCGACATCGCTGCGCTGAAAGCCTTATACCAAACAGGTACGCGGGGTGCAGTCGCAGGCCGCGGCCAGTAGGAGGCAGCGTCGTTGTTGTTTAGAGTCGCAAACAGAGTCGCACAACATATTTAACCCCGCGTGTCGCGCTCAGGGTTTCCTCCTGGTTATTCGCTCGGCCGTCGTCGCGGGAAAACAAAAGCGAGACGGTCGAGTTGCGGATTTCTCCTGACCCGAGGAAAAGGAAACGCATCAGCACGACGACAGCGAGGGCTTCACATTAAACCTGTCTGTGTGTGTGTGTGTCTGTCTGTGTGCGTCCAGGTGTGGACATGTGCGGCAGGACAGTGATGGTTGTGGTCGGACGAAACATCCCGGTGACCCTCATTGACCTGGAGAAGGTACCAGAATAAAAAAAAAAAAAGACGCACACGTTGGTCTTTAGGCGTGTCGCACCGGCTCGCGGTGTGTGTGTGTTTTTGTTTGTTTGTGTTAGTCACTCCGTTAAAGCAGATGCGCCTCGGTGCATGTTTGCAGCATCTGAGCGTGTGTCGGTCCTTCCATCCATCTGCACTCACACGTGGGTGTGCGACGGCTCCAATGATCTCGTGTGTGTGTGTGTGTGTGTGTGTGTGTGTGTGTGTGTGTGTGTCTGTGTCGCGTGGCAGGCCCTGCTCTACTTCATCCACGTCATGGACCACATCGCGGCCAAGGAGTACGTGGTGGTTTACTTCCACACGCTGACGGGCGAGCACAACCACCTGACCTCCGACTTCCTCAAGAACCTGCACGACGTCGTCGATGCCAAGTCAGTCTGACCTTCTTTTTTTTTTTTTACTCTCCGGTCTGCGTCGCGTTTGTGCGTCCCTTCCTTCGTCTGCGGTCTTTGGCGATCGAACGTGGAGCGCGAGGACTCCACAGAGGTGCGTTTGTTGTTTATCTCAGAGGTGCAGCACCTCAGTAACGTCTCCTCCTCCTCCTCCTCCTGAGGCTTGGCCGTCGCCCGGCCCCGGTCTTGGCGCCGCCGCTCGACTTCGGGCGCTGGAGCCGTGTTGCGTTGTTGGTGCTACAGCGCGACACCGCCAAGGATACGGCGTTTAAACTTTTTTTTGAAACGCAGCGCGGGCTGTGAAACGCTTTTTTTTCGCTGCGGGTTGTGGAAATCTGGAGGCCATATTTGGAACGGGAAACCCAAACTTGGAGCGCAGCGCCCGGGGGCGACGCACTGGCCGTGACTCATCCCTAATCAGAGGGTTGAAAGCTCCGGTCCTCGCTCTGAACCTGAACCCGGCCAGACGAGCCGCGGCCCGGCGCCGCACGGCGAGCCGAGCGGAGAGGCCCCGTCGTGAAATCTGGACGTTATCTCCGTAAATCCAAGACAAACCTTTACGAACGTCTCCGCAGGATCAACACGTGGACGACAATCAGTCTGCGGCAGATGCGGCCCAGACGTCAGAGCTGGTCCTAAATCAGAGATTCTTTACAGTCACTTTGAGTTATGTCACAGTTTTTTGTTTTATTTGGGGGGGGCTGTTGCTGATTGTGAATAAGCTCGAGGGCGTTTGTTATCGACACGGTGTCGGCCCGAGCCAAAACGGGAGCCACCTCGACGTGTTTCCGCCGTTGCCGTCGCAGTCCTGCGGCATCCGAGTGCAGTCGAGCAGGTTTTTATTTTTCTAGTAGCAGTTAAACGCGAACTTCCTGGTTCACCTTTACCACAGCGTGTCCACAGCCTGTCTGCTCATTGGTCAGTCCGAGCAGTTTGTGTGACGCGCAGTCGCAGCATTTGAGGGAAGGTTTTTTTTTTTGTGCAGCATCTTTCAGCAGATTAAAAAAACAAAACAAAACTGTGTCGTAACGTCGCGCGTTAAATTTAGAACTTGGAAAGGACTTGGATGAAAATTCCCCTCTCTTTCCACTTTCTAGTAACCACGACCGAACGGGTTTCCTGTGTGAGAGAGAGGAAACTCCACGCTGGTCCTTCATGCGCCTTCATACCCCTTCATCACTTCCTGTGATGGATTCACACCTTCCTCACGCCGCAGTTTAACGACGCGTGTGCGCTTTAATTTATAAGTTAAAAAAACCAAACCCAACACATGTTTCAGCGTTTGAGACCATCAGTCAGCTTCCTCTAATCTCCTTAAAACCACCCAGCTTATTCAAACTTCCAGCTTTTGGGAGTTTGAGCCGGGTTGTGAGACCGGTTCTGATTTTAATGTCGTGAAGCTGAAGTTGTTTGCACAGCGGCCGACTGACGTGTGGAAAGTCGGAGAAAACGGAACCAGTTGGGGCTGACGGGTTTGTCGCTCGCCGGAATCGGTGACTCTCTGGTATTTTATTGAGCGCTTATTTCTTTTCCTGGAATCCACGAGGCATTTTTCTTTTAAAGATCAGGTTAAACGTGAAGTGTGTTGGCACGGCGACGGAGTCCAACCCTTTCCCCCGCGGCGCTCGCTGTTCTCCTCAGAGCGAAGGCCGGAATCGACGCCTCGCGTCAGGAAACATCGCTCGGGGCCAACCTTTTACTTTTTTTAAGGCCCCGCCCCTTTTCTTAGGCGTGACGAACAGCGGCGACTTCTCTTAGTTTCAGTTCTGCAGAAAGTCCTTCCTCGTCTGGACCCGGCCCAAACCTGTCACCAATTATTTTCCCCCAGGCCGACTGGTTTATTATATGAAGAGATGCAACACACCTTAGCCAGGCTGTGTGTGTGTGTGTGTGTTTTTTAATTAGTGCCGGTGCCCTCGGGCGTCTCACGTTCACCCGCGGGTTCTCCACGCCTCCCACCAGCCGGAGGGTTCGGCGTCTGTGGGAACGTCGAGGCGCAGCACCAGAAATGAAAGAATTCCCGGGGGAACTGGTTTGTACCGGTTCTGCCGCCTCAGGATTGCAGCCCTGCGCTCGCTGCCAGTAACTGTTTTCGTCTCTGTCGTCATGACCCCCGGTCGGGGTGGGGGGTGGGGGTTCCGGTTCCTGCTCTCACCTGGTGTCCTGACCTCATGACCTCGTGACCTCGTGACCCTCGTCGTACGAGGCGCTGAGTGACGGCGATCCATTTAGCAGTTAACGGATGAAACTTCAGACTCCGGGTCAGAAATCCCTCGAGATCGACATCCACGCCGTCGCCCGATTGGTTTGCGAGCTGCCGGTTCGGCCGTCTTGGTTTTTTTGGAAACCTGGAGGACGGGGAGGATCTGGAGCGCTGGAAACTACATGGTGTTGTGTTGAAGAACAGCTGGGACATAAACTCAGTATGAAAGTGTTTACTGACGTCATAAATCCATTTTCTCATTGACTTCTATACAAACCGACCAGTGGTCAGTCAGTAGAAGACGGGTTTAACGCACTTCTCCATCGCCTTCATTTTTCAAACCAGGAAGCTACGCCTGTTTTTGTTTCTGATCTGCGGCTCCCTATCATAACTTAATATCTTAATCCTGCGTTGGGCCACAAGCTGGCCATCAGTCTGTCCGTCACGTCTTCACGACGTTTTCTTGGAAGTAAATGAAGGATTTTCCTCCTGGCGACCGAAGGACGTGGCTCAGCAGGGATCTGACTTCTCCAGTTCACTGGGCTTTAACGGATCAGACCGCTAACAGCGCGTCGACGGAGGTGCGGCTGTGATGCGTTTCGCTCTGTTGCGTGATTATTGTGTGTCGAAAAGAAACACCCCCCCCGCCCCCGGCAGCGTCCCGTTCGTGAGGGTTTGGCGAGGGGAGTCGGCCGGGCGGCGATTTTTGGCGTTCCCACTGGAAACCGTTGACGATAAGAAAACCGGATCGGACCGCCACGGCGCTTCCTCCCTGTTTACTGTGGAGCGAATGGAATTGTGCAGTTTGTGTAAACATCGTCTCCACCGTTGAACAGACGGGAGAAAATGTCAAACTTCCCATCACCTACATCTGTGTGTGTGTGTGTGTGTGTGTGTGTGTGTGTGTGTGCGTGTCTGCGTACATTCTCCAGGCTATTAAAGACGAGCGGCAGTCGTTCCAACTGACGCGCTCTGCACGTGTGAAGTCGGCGTGCTGTGCATGTGTGTGTGCGTGTGTGTGTGTGTGTGTGTGTGTGTGTGTGGGCGTGCACGTGTGTGCGTGTGCGTGGGGGTAGGATGTTTGTGTTTGTGCCTGCATGGCAAATGTTTCCGTGGTGACGGACGGAGAGGGGCTGCAGCTGACTGCATCTTCGGGATAACACAACTGGCACACGGCGACTTCACACGCCGGAACAATCCTGTCCCAGTCGTCACACGGCCTGCGCTCCCCCTCTGTTGTGTTGACGTTGTCGTTGTGTGCGCTCTCTGTTTCTTGTGTGTCGCAGGTTCAAAAAGAATTTGAAGGCCTTTTACTTCGTGCACCCGACTTTTCGCTCCAAGGTAAGATCGTACGTACTGAACCCGACCGATATTTGCCGAGTCAACACGGCACCGCTGCGCATACAGGCGCTCAAATACGTTGTGTGATTACTACACACACACACACACACACGTAGAATCTTCCTGCTCCAGCAACTTCATCATTTTCACTCACTCTTGAGAACTTCCAAACAAGTTTTCCTCCCAGAACGAAGTTATTAGCGCACAATCAGCGCACTCGTCCGTCACGCTGTGTGTTTCCTGTGATTCCTGATCCAGTTACAAAATCCAAACTTGTAAATATTTTCCTGATATGAAAATAACAAATCTAGCGAGCTGTGCCGCCCCGCTCGCTAAGTGCTTTCTGGTTTATGTGTGTTTACTGGAGCTACAGTTATTCTTTGCTCCGGTTGCCAAACCTCCTCTCTCTGGGTGGGGGGGTTCGTATCCGGGTGACGTGAAACCGTGTCCCGCCTCCCGCCGCAGGTGTCCACGTGGTTCTTCACCACCTTCAGCGTGTCGGGGCTGAAGGAGAAGGTGCGTTACCTGGACAACCTGCACCAGCTCTTCACCTGCATCAAGCCCGAGCAGATCGACATCCCTCCGTTTGTGCTGGAGTACGACGCGCGGGTGAGCACGCACGCACACGCACACACACACACGCACACACACACACACACACACGCACACACACACACACACACACACACACACACACGTCATGTCACGTCTCAGAAACCCGTCAGGTGACGTGCAGCACATGTCAGGTTCCAGGTGGTTCTCCTCTCCACCCTCCAGGTGAAAACCTCTCGTGTCGTGCGTGAACCTCGATCACATCAACTGGGAGATTAAGCCAGATTATGTTTTACACGCTCCCCCTGACGTGCATCCAGTCTGGGCTGGGCTCGCGTTGCTCGGCTGCGGGCGTCGGACCTAAACAAGCGGACCGGCGGCTATGAGGAACGGACACGAGCGTTTTATCGGCCGCACGGCGTCGGCGCAGCTGATTCAGGGATGAAATGAGAGAATATTTGCTCCTATTTCATCACCTGTAGATTTCCTGCAGGTTTTAAACCCGCCTCGTGCCGCTGAGGGTTTCCAGCCTCTCTGGAAGTGACCCACCCGTCGTAACATTCCTCTGTAAACGAGGCCACGCTTTCTCCTCCGCTTCGACTCGGAGGATCCGGCTTCAGATGTCGCGGTCGTGCGGCGGAACCGGTTCTCGGCTTCGTCGGGCTCGGGCCAGACTAAAGCTTTAACCACCGACTTACCCGACTTATGTGCTGCTGGAAATTCTCAGACGGGGCGAGATGGGTCTCATCGTCGGGGGGATTATGGATTTACAGCAGGCGTTAGTGCTCTTGCGGCGGTAAGAGCAGGTGATCCGAGTCGCCCTGCGTTTCCACGCCGCACATCTGCTCTCCGCCTCGCCGCGCTTCAATCGAAACCCGACGACCCGCCGATCCCCCCGCGCCCTCGGCCGCCCAATATAAACACTGGAGTGTGTTTACGCCCGAGCGTTTTGTTCTGAACGCTCCCCCTGAAGGAGGAAAAGCAGAGCGGCGTCACCGAGCTCCGTCCGCTCGCCGTTTGAAACCAGAGCTGATGATTTGTTTATCGTGTCGCATCTGCACAAATGAAGCCGATTGATCACTCATGCCTGTAAAAGTCCATGAAGACACCGCGTGTTCTGGTTCTGGTTCTGACGTGCAGATGAGTCGGTGATGTCACGACCGAGGCAAAGCCCAGATTTGTATTTTTATGCGCTTACACGTGGCCCTGGGACCGTTGGGACGTCCGGCCCGCTCTCCTCAGACGAGACCTGGTTCTGATTCTGTGGCAGTTTGTTCATACTGGAAAGAACTCGGCACCGCGGTCTCGTACCAGCCTCTTTGAAACGGGTCGGGTTTAGTCATCAGCGGCACATGAGCAGACGGGAGACGGGGGTTTTCCTCGCAGACCGGCTGTGTCAGTGCCGGTCCTGCGAGTTCTGATCGGTCCAGTTCCGCCACACCTCCTGCGGCGTGTCATCTGACGTGGACGCTGAGAGTCGGGTTTCAGGTTCCGATCCAAACCCGCTGGAGTCCGGCGTGACAAACAAGCGGCTTGAGGAGCGCACAGAATGATGTGTGGGTCGTGATTGGAGGTCGGGAGCGTCGCCGCTTACTCATCAGGAACTTATTTTTCGGGTCGACCTCAGTCTCTGCAGCAGATTTAACCGTCTGTACGTGAACGGGCCGCGAGCCGCCGCCGGCCAACCGAGTGGGCAACGGCGCTGGTGTCGACACCTCGTTCTTCCTCGGCGGCGGCGGCGGCGGCGTCCAGGAAACACTGACGCTTTGGGTTTCGGCCACATGCGGCCTGATAGCAGAAACACTTCCACACATCGTCACCGCAGAGCGAGCATGACATCACTCCACTGCGGCCATGATGGAAAACCAACCGTGTAATGTTCCGTACAGGTGATTAATATCTGCACTTGGCTTTCCACCCCACACACACACACACACACACACACACACACACACACACACACACACACTCGCCTGCTGTTTAACGACGTGCTCGCCTCCTCCTCCTCCTCCGTCTCAGGTGAACGGACCCCACCACCCCGCCCAGTCCTCCGGGCTGTGACCTGCCGCTGACGCCGTGTCAGGTGGAAGGAGTTCGGACCTCGCCGAGGCTCCGGAGCTTTTGTTTCTGCTCCTGCCAAAAAGGACAAAATGAACAGCGGCGGCCCGGTGAGCGGTCACCACCACACTCTATTTCTGGACCTGGTCTGGTTTCTGGAGAACGGAGTTCTTACTCAGCAGTTCCCCTCAAACGTCCCAAAATATGAAGCGTCGTGTCGAGCCTCCTCAGAGACATTTCTTTCTTCTTTTTTTTTTCCGCGGTATCGAATCTCCTCGGCCCACGTCTCAGACTTTTCCCATGCCGGACCCCGTGAGACCACGTCTGTGTGGAGTTCCAGACCGCGACGTTGTGTAACGAACCCCTCTGGACAAGGTTAGACGCTAAAGCTGCTTTTCGCTCTTTCGGAAACGTGGGAATTCCCGGTGCCCGGTACGACGCACTAATAACCACCCGCCTCGCCGTTCGCTGGCCTGGTGTCACAGAGCATTAACTGTACAATCGCAAATTCATGTTTGTCATTCGATGAGGAGATGGACCACACAAACACGGGGTGTTTCCTGGGTTACACAAACCAGATTTGATCTTTAAAGGGGCAGGTCGCTGGATTTTCTTCCCCTTCGAGCAGAAAAAGTACGACTCCCGCGTCACAAAAACCTCATTCACTTCCACGTGAACTCCACTGTCGCACACAGAAGGTTCCCCGGCTCCGTCTGCTGCTTTTTCCTCTTTTGTATTGTCGTCACTTTTAACACTCTTGTGTTTTGGACTAAAACAAAGTTAGGGGAATTTCTTCTTTTCTCGATTAAAAACTAAAATCACGGGTCAGAAATTCCTCCTCCTCTTCCTCTTCCTCTTCCTCTTCCTTCTTCTTCTTCTTCTTCTTCTTCATCGGCCGCCCTGCGTGCAGACGTTACGTTAAACTCCCGCAGCTTCACGCCAGCAGCGGTGGACGGGTCGATGATGCACATGGGATTACACTTTGTTTTCAAGATAAACACCAACACAATGTAAAGAATGTTTTAAAGCCGTTCTCTCTCTCCCATGACGGAGCCAGGTAGACCAGGCTCATTTCTTTTACTTATGTTAAAGTCATCCAGACGACCAGACCAGACCGGACTAGACCGGACCGGACCGGACTGGTGGGTTTTCTTTATCAGGGCAACTATAAATCAAATGTACTGAACTTTGCGTCAGTCGTTTACGTAGCAAAACCGCATCCGTCTGGAGGTAACGCTCTCACCTGCATGTACGTCTGTCTGCACCCGGTCCTGTTGGCTCAGCGCCCACACACACACACACACACACACACACACACACACACACACAGACGCACACACACGCACGCCATCAGGAATCCGCGTCTTTAAGTGGTTTCAGTTCTGCTGGCAAGACGTGAGCCCGTACAGCTGTTCACGGTAAAGCTCTTGGACGCGCACACAGACGATACGCTCGGAGGAGTCACGTGACGTTACGCCGGCGAGCTCAGCTGTTCACGTCCCAACTTACACGTCGCCGGAGGTTCGCGGACCGATGTGCCGTGTCGGCGACTGTGGTTTTTGAACAGCACGCGGCCGATCACGCTGTTTAGAAAGTGCAGACGGTCCGGAAGAGGCAGATGACCTCGAATCAGCCGTTCCACCGTGAATCTTATTTTTGTTTGGAAAAATTTTCAATAAAATCCTGGGGGGTGAGATGCACTGAAAACGAGCGTTAACCTGCGTTAAATAACTGACCCGTGAACTTTTACAACATGAAGAGATTTAAAGACGGAATGTGATAATGTACTGTTCAGAATGTCCTAAATATAACTGTGGAGAATTTCACTTTTTTTTGTTTTTTTGTTTTTTTCCCATTCAGTCGCCTCCATTGTAAAGAACCAACCACTTCAGATCATGTTAAACTGTGACTGTGTCAGAATGTAAACAAACGAGCCAAATCTCTGGAAATTCATTTTTTGTCTGAGGTGATGAAAACTTGCAGGAACATATGCTGTACTGTTGTTGGTTTTTTTTTTTCTAACATTACACTCTTGTTAACATGATTTTAAGTCTTTTGTTTTGTTCTTCATTTCCTGTTGGATGACAGAAAGCTCCGCTTGTCGGTTGTGTTTGTGGAAAAGGTTGATGTCTTCGACTTTTGGTCCAGAATGAAGCTGAATAACAAAGACAATAAAGCTCATATCTATCATCTGTCATCGGGTCCCGTGCTGTCGAATGCAAATTTGTTTTTGCTTCCTCTCTTCAAATCGAGAGGAGGTGGCGTCGATTCTGCAGGGACCACAGCTGTCGGCTTTTTGTGTTTTTGTTTTTTTGTGTTTTAAAAATGCTCACCAATTGTGGCTCTAGTTTAAAGGTGAAAAGCTTTTACTTTCTAGCACACCAACATTTAACGATACTGATATTTAACTCATAGTAAAGAAACAAAAAAAAAAGGGTCTAGCTAGCCAGAGCGGGACGAGTCGGCCGTCTGCACCAAGTCAACGTAAAGGAAAGAAACCAGCGGCTTCTTTGTCGCTATGACGACAAACTGTGCTATGGTATTTGTTGTTGTTGAATTGACGCTGACATTTTTATTACTTTTTAATGCCTTGCTTTACTGTGACTTTTTTTCACGGCCTTTTTTTTTTTAGATCTCAGAATTGCATCCTGTTTTATTGTGTACGGTCGATTAAAAGTAATGACTGAACCTCTTAAGTTAGTTAGCAAGGGGGAATAAATCTCAGGAGTCAGATCAGCGTCGTGACTCAAACAAACAAAACTGTACTCGTGTATACTTCTTGAGAAAATGTAAATATTATCACACGTCTGCTGCTCTCTGAAATTCTGGATTTTGCGTTTATCACAAGACAAGTTGCCACAGAAATCTTATGTGTCGAAGTTCAGAGCCGTTTACTCACAGACGCCGCTCGCTCGGGACGACCCGCGAAGCGTGAGCTGCAGCCGACGTCTGGACGCCCGCCAACGCCTCCACGTCAACGCCACGTTCCCATGGTGCACCGCGGCCCCTTCACAGGCGCCGTCGAAACGCAAGGTGAGCGCTCCCCCGTTAGCGTTAGCAGGCGCCGCCGCCGCGCAGCAAACGTCAACGTGACGTCGTGTGGAGGCTGCGTCGGCTAAAGCTAGCCTAGCATGTTAGCATTGTTTGGGCCAGGTGAATGAATGTCACGGTTAGCGCCTCCATATGTGGAAGGTTGTGATGTCACCGTTTAATGCCTTTAGATATTTAAAGCTGGAGCTTGTCCTGTGCTCCTTCAGGTGACACGTCACCGGTCGCCCCAGCTGTCCTGACCCTGCGCCCTCTTCAACTGGACCCAGGAGCTCGACCCGGTCCAGGAACTGACTACAACTCCAGGAGTAAGTATGCTGATGATACACAACTGTTTACAGTTTAGACAAAGCGCTCAGGTTTTCCATCGCTGATCAGAGGTAGAAAAGGTTCAGCCACTGATTTTTTTTATTGGATTTCCTTAATTTATTCCAAGCTGATTTAAGAAACAGCTGATGTTAATGTAAGACTTACATGGACTTTTTGCTTTTACATGATTCAACATGTCAGTATTTACTTCTGCACTGTGATATTTGACTTTTTAAGCTTTTGATTGCACCATGTGATGAGATGAACAACTGTCACTAACCGTTACTTCTTTTCTGTCTTTTCCACAGGCCGAGCTCGATGATGTGGAGAAGTCAATGTTGTTCCTGTCCTACATGTCATTGATATGTTGTAGTTAATAAAAAACAAGATAGTGAATTGAACTCTGATGTCTTGGTGATTAATTCATTGCATAAATAACCAATTAACCAATTAAGTTTGAAAGAAAACAAAAAGCATCTCAAACTTTTACTGCCTGGGAGCCCAGGGGCCCTCAGGTTATGCTGGTGAGGTGGATTTGAACCAGCCACTGACTGACTGGGCACAACCTCAACCGTGCTGGAACCAAACACAGCTTTGCAGTGGAATTTTCTCTCAGCTTGCTTTTCAGTTTTCACTTTGGGCGTCAGGCCATTGAAACTGTTTGCACCGTGCAAAAAACCAAACCCTTGTCATCAGGCGCTCCCAGTAAGTCCGTTAACTGACTAAGCCATGAGGCCAGACAAGGTGATGAATCCTTTCAATATCCCTTCTATGTTCACTGTGGCTGCTGGACTTCAAAACTGTTTGTACCAGGTAATAGTTGAAACAATAGCCAATATTAAAATATGACCCTTTTTTGCATTTTTAACACATTCTGTCATATGCAGGGTTCATACTATGCTATATTTTGATGATTTTAGCCATTTTAATTTTTTTTTTTTCCAGCATTTTTCACATTTTTTCGACATCACATATTATGGCATTTTTTTAATGTTTTCATGACATAATAATATATTATTTTTTCTTTTTTGCATTTTTAACCCACTTCATCCTATGCAGTCTTCAACATTTTTTTCATTTTTAGGTCAAAGTATAATATGACTATTTTTCACATTTGTAAATTTTTTGCATATCAGACAAACGCAAATAACATTCAAACTTTTTTTGTCAAAAAAACTGCTCAAAACATCATACAGTTGCGTTTGGTGGTGCCCCCACTGGATAAAATGCGTTAAAAATGCAAACCGCGACAACTTTTTGTGCACGTCATAGGAACCCGGAAAATTTTCATTCTGTACTTTGACCTTAGAAATGAAGCAAAAGGTGAAAAAAATTTTTGTCGAAAAAACTGCTCAAAACGTCCTAGAATTGCGTTTGGTGGTGCCCCCACTGGATAAAACGCGTTAAAAATGCAAACCGCGACAACTTTTTGTGCACGTCATAGGAACCCGGAAAATTTTCATTCTGTACTTTGACCTTAGAAATGAAGCAAAAGGTGAAAAAAAATTTTGTCAAAAAAACTGCTCAAAACATCCTAGAATTGCATTTGGTGGTGCCCCCACTGGATAAAATGCGTTAAAAATGCAAACCGCGACAACTTTTTGTGCACGTCATAGGAACCCGGAAAATTTTCATTCTGTACTTTGACCTTAGAAATGAAGCAAAAGGTGAAAAAATTTTTTTGTCAAAAAAACTGCTCAAAACATCCTAGAATTGCATTTGGTGGTGCCCCCACTGGATAAAATGTGTTAAAAATGCAAACCGCGACAACTTTTTTGCACGTCATAGGAACCCGGAAAATTTTCATTCTGTACTTTGACCTTAGAAATGAAGCAAAAGGTGAAAAAATTTTTTTTGTCAAAAAAACTGCTCAAAACATCCTAGAATTGCGTTTGGTGGTGCCCCCACTGGATAAAATGAGTTAAAAATGCAAACCGCGACAACTTTTTTGTGCACGTCATAGGAACCCAGAAAATTTTCATACTGTACTTTGACCTTAAAAATGAAGCAAAAGGTGAAAAAAAATTTTGTCAAAAAACTGCTCAAAACATCCTAGAATTGCGTTTGGTGGTGCCCCCACTGGATAAAATGCGTTAAAAATGCAAACCGTGACAACTTTTTGTGCACGTCATAGGAACCCGGAAAATTTTCATACTGTACTTTGACCTTAGAAATGAAGCAAAAGGTGAAAAAATTTTTTGAAAAAAACTGCTCAAAACATCCGAGAATTGCGTTTGGTGGTGCCCCCACTGGATAAAATGCGTTAAAAATGCAAACCGCGACAACTTTTTTTGCACGTCATAGGAACCCGGAAAATTTTCATACTGTACTTTGACCTTAAAAATGAAGCAAAAGGTGAAAAAAAAATTTGTCAAAAAACTGCTCAAAACATCCTAGAATTGCGTTTGGTGGTGCCCCCACTGGATAAAATGCGTTAAAAATGCAAACCGCGACAACTTTTTTGCACGTCATAGGAACCCGGAAAATTTTCATACTGTACTTTGACCTTAGAAATGAAGCAAAAGGTGAAAAAAATTTTTTGTCAAAAAAAAACTGCTCAAAACATCCTAGAATTGCGTTTGGTGGTGCCCCACTGGATAAAATGCGTTAAAAATGCAAACCGCGACAACTTTTTTGTGCACGTGATAGGAACCCGGAAAATTTTCATACTGTACTTTGACCTTAGAAATGAAGCAAAAGGTGAAAAAAATTTTGTGTCAAAAAACTGCTCAAAACGTCCTAGAATTGCGTTTGGTGGTGCCCCACTGGATAAAATGCGTTAAAAATGCAAACCGCGACAACTTTTTTGTGCACGTCATAGGAACCCGGAAAATTTTCATTCTGTACTTTGACCTTAGAAATGAAGCAAAAGGTGAAAAAAATTTTGTCAAAAAAACTGCTCAAAACGTCCTAGAATTGCGTTTGGTGGTGCCCCCACTGGATAAAATGCGTTAAAAATGCAAACCGCGACAACTTTTTGTGCACGTGATAGGAACCCGGAAAATTTACACACTGTACTTTGACCTTAGAAATGAAGCAAAAGGTGAAAAAATTTTTTGTCAAAAAAACTGCTCAAAACGTCCTAGAATTTGCATTTGGTGGTGCCCCCACTGGATAAAATGCGTTAAAAATGCAAACCGCGACAACTTTTTGTGCACGTCATAGGAACCCGGAAAATTTTCATTCTGTACTTTGACCTTAGAAATGAAGCAAAAGGTGAAAAAATTTTTTGTCAAAAAAACTGCTCAAAACGTCCTAGAATTGCGTTTGGTGGTGCCCCCACTGGATAAAATGCGTTAAAAATGCAAACCGCGACAACTTTTGTGCACGTCATAGGAACCGGAAAATTTTCATTCTGTACTTTGACCTTAGAAATGAAGCAAAAGGTGAAAAAATTTTGTCAAAAAAAACTGCTCAAAACGTCCTAGAATTGCGTTTGGTGGTGCCCCCAGTGGATAAAATGCGTTAAAAATGCAAACCGCGACAACTTTTTGTGCACGTGATAGGAACCCGGAAAATTTACACACTGTAGTTTGACCTTAGAAATGAAGCAAAAGGTGAAAAAAAAATTTGTCAAAAAAACTGCTCAAAACGTCCTAGAATTGCGTTTGGTGGTGCCCCCACTGGATAAAATGCGTTAAAAATGCAAACCGTGACAACTTTTTGTGCACGTCATAGAACCCGGAAAATTTTCATTCTGTACTTTGACCTTAGAAATGAAGCAAAAGGTGAAAAAAAATTTTGTGTCAAAAAACTGCTCAAAACGATCCTAGAATTGCGTTTGGTGGTGCCCCACTGGATAAAATGCGTTAAAAATGCAAACCGTGACAACTTTTTGTGCACGTCATAGGAACCCGGAAAATTTTCATTCTGTACTTTGACCTTAGAAATGAAGCAAAAGGTGAAAAAAATTTTGTCAAAAAACTGCTCAAAAGCATCCTAGAATTGCGTTTGGTGGTGCCCCACTGGATAAAATGCGTTAAAAATGCAAACCGCGACAACTTTTTTTGCACGCCGATAGGAACCCGGAAAATTTTCATACTGTACTTTGACCTTAGAAATGAAGCAAAAGGTGAAAAAATTTTTTGTCAAAAAAACTGCTCAAAACGTCCTAGAATTGCGTTTGGTGGTGCCCCCACTGGATAAAATGCGTTAAAAATGCAAACCGCGACAACTTTTTGTGCACGTCATAGGAACCCGGAAAATTTTCATTCTGTACTTTGACCTTAGAAATGAAGCAAAAAAGGTGAAAAAATTTTGTCAAAAAAACTGCTCAAAACGATCCTAGAATTGCGTTTGGTGGTGCCCCCACTGGATAAAATGCGTTAAAAATGCAAACCGTGACAACTTTTTGTGCACGTCATAGGAACCCGGAAAATTTTCATACTGTACTTTGACCTTAGAAATGAAGCAAAAGGTGAAAAAAAAAATTGTCAAAAAAACTGCTCAAAACGTCATAGAATTGCGTTTGGTGGTGCCCCCACTGGATAAAATGCGTTAAAAATGCAAACCGTGACAACTTTTTGTGCACGTGATAGGAACCCGGAAAATTTTCATTCTGTACTTTGACCTTAGAAATGAAGCAAAAGGTGAAAAAAATTTTGTCAAAAAAACTGCTCAAAACGTCCTAGAATTGCGTTTGGTGGTGCCCCACTGGATAAAATGCGTTAAAAATGCAAACCGCGTGACAACTTTTTTGTGCACGTCATAGGAACCCGGAAAATTTTCATACTGTACTTTGACCTTAGAAATGAAGCAAAAGGTGAAAAAAAATTTTGTCAAAAAAACTGCTCAAAACGTCCTAGAATTGCGTTTGGTGGTGCCCCCACTGGATAAAATGCGTTAAAAATGCAAACCGCGACAACTTTTTGTGCACGTGATAGGAACCTGGAAAATTTGCACACTGTACTTTGACCTTAGAAATGAAGCAAAAGGTGAAAAAATTTTTTGTCGAAAAAACTGCTCAAAACGTCCTAGAATTGCGTTTGGTGGTGCCCCCACTGGATAAAACGCGTTAAAAATGCAAACCGCGACAACTTTTTGTGCACGTCATAGGAACCCGGAAAATTTTCATTCTGTACTTTGACCTTAGAAATGAAGCAAAAGGTGAAAAAAAATTTTGTCAAAAAAACTGCTCAAAACGTCCTAGAATTGCGTTTGGTGGTGCCCCCACTGGATAAAACGCGTTAAAAATGCAAACCGCGACAACTTTTTTGTGCACGCGTCATAGAAACCGGAAAATTTTCATTCTGTACTTTGACCTTAGAAATGAAGCAAAAGGTGAAAAAAAATTTTGTCAAAAAAACTGCTCAAAACGTCCTAGAATTGCATTTGGTGGTGCCCCCACTGGATAAAATGCGTTAAAAATGCAAACCGCGACAACTTTTTGTGCACGTCATAGGAACCCGGAAAATTTTCATTCTGTACTTTGACCTTAGAAATGAAGCAAAAGGTGAAAAAATTTTATCTCAAAAAAACTGCTCAAAACGTCCTAGAATTGCGTTTGGTGGTGCCCCCACTGGATAAAATGCGTTAAAAATGCAAACCGCGACAACTTTTTTGTGCACGTGATAGGAACCGGAAAATTTTCATTCTGTACTTTGACCTTAGAAATGAAGCAAAAGGTGAAAAAAAATTTTGTCAAAAAAAACTGCTCAAAACGTCCTAGAATTGCGTTTGGTGGTGCCCCCAGTGGATAAAATGCGTTAAAAATGCAAACCGCGACAACTTTTGTGCACGTCATAGGAACCGAAAAATTTTCATACTGTACTTTGACCTTAGAAATGAAGCAAAAGGTGAAAAATTTTTTTGTCAAAAAAACTGCCCAAAACGTCATAGAATTGCATTTGGTGGTGCCCCCACTGGATAAAATGCGTTAAAAATGCAAACCGTGACAACTTTTTGTGCACGTGATAGGAACCCGGAAAATTTTCATACTGTACTTTGACCTTAGAAATGAAGCAAAAGGTGAAAAAAATTTTTTGTCAAAAAACTGCTCAAAACGTCCTAGAATTGCGTTTGGTGGTGCCCCCACTGGATAAAATGCGTTAAAAATGCAAACCGCGACAACTTTTTTGCACGTCATAGGAACCGGAAAATTTTCATACTGTACTTTGACCTTAGAAATGAAGCAAAAGGTGAAAAATTTTTTGTCAAAAAAACTGCTCAAAACGTCCTAGAATTGCGTTTGGTGGTGCCCCCACTGGATAAAATGCGTTAAAAATGCAAACCGCGACAACTTTTTGTGCACGTCATAGGAACCGGAAAATTTTCATTCTGTACTTTGACCTTAGAAATGAAGCAAAAGGTGAAAAATTTTTTTTGTCAAAAAACTGCTCAAAACGTCCTAGAATTGCGTTTGGTGGTGCCCCACTGGATAAAATGCGTTAAAAATGCAAACCGCGACAACTTTTTGTGCACGTCATAGGAACCGGAAAATTTTCATTCTGTACTTTGACCTTAGAAATGAAGCAAAAAGGTGAAAAATTTTTTTGTCAAAAAACTGCTCAAAACGTCCTAGAATTGCGTTTGGTGGTGCCCCACTGGATAAAATGCGTTAAAAATGCAAACCGCGACGACTTTTTGTGCGCGTCATAGGAACCCGGAAAATTTTCATTCTGTACTTTGACCTTAGAAATGAAGCAAAAGGTGAAAAAAATTTTTGTCAAAAAAACTGCTCAAAACATCCTAGAATTGCGTTTGGTGGTGCCCCCAGTGGATAAAATGCGTTAAAAATGCAAACCGCGACAACTTTTTTGTGCACGTGATAGGAACCCGGAAATTTTTTTCATTCTGTACTTTGACCTTAGAAATGAAGCAAAAGGTGAAAAAAATTTTGTCGAAAAAACTGCTCAAAACGTCCTAGAATTGCGTTTGGTGGTGCCCCCACTGGATAAAATGCGTTAAAAATGCAAACCGCGACAACTTTTTGTGCACGTGATAGGAACCCGGAAAATTTACACACTGTACTTTGACCTTAGAAATGAAGCAAAAGGTGAAAAAAATTTTTGTCAAAAAAAACTGCTCAAAACGTCCTAGAATTGCGTTTGGTGGTGCCCCCACTGGATAAAATGCGTTAAAAATGCAAACCGCGACAACTTTTTGTGCACGTGATAGGAACCCGGAAAATTTACACACTGTAGTTTGACCTTAGAAATGAAGCAAAAGGTGAAAAAATTTTTTGTCGAAAAAACTGCTCAAAACGTCCTAGAATTGCGTTTGGTGGTGCCCCCACTGGATAAAATGCGTTAAAAATGCAAACCGCGACAACTTTTTTGTGCACGTCATAGGAACCCGGAAAATTTTCATTCTGTACTTTGACCTTAGAAATGAAGCAAAAGGTGAAAAAAATTTTTGTCAAAAAAAACTGCTCAAAACGTCCTAGAATTGCGTTTGGTGGTGCCCCCACTGGATAAAATGCGTTAAAAATGCAAACCGCGACAACTTTTTGTGCACGTCATAGGAACCCGGAAAATTTTCATTCTGTACTTTGACCTTAGAAATGAAGCAAAAGGTGAAAAAAATTTTTTGTCAAAAAAACTGCTCAAAACGTCCTAGAATTGCGTTTGGTGGTGCCCCCACTGGATAAAACGCGTTAAAAATGCAAACCGCGACGACTTTTTTTTCGCGTCATAGGAACCCGGAAAATTTTCATTCTGTACTTTGACCTTAGAAATGAAGCAAAAGGTGAAAAAAAATTTTGTCAAAAAAACTGCTCAAAACGTCCTAGAATTGCGTTTGGTGGTGCCCCCAGTGGATAAAATGCGTGAAATATGCAAACCGCGACAACTTTTTGTGCACGTGATAGGAACCCGGAAAATTTACACACTGTAGTTTGACCTTAGAAATGAAGCAAAAGGTGAAAAAAAATTTTTGTCGAAAAAACTGCTCAAAACGTCCTAGAATTGCATTTGGTGGTGCCCCCACTGGATAAAATGCGTTAAAAATGCAAACCGCGACAACTTTTTGTGCACGTCATAGGAACCCGGAAAATTTTCATTCTGTACTTTAACCTTAGAAATAAAGCAAAAGGTGAAAAAAAATTTTGTCAAAAAAACTGCTCAAAACGTCCTAGAATTGCGTTTGGTGGTGCCCCCACTGGATAAAATGCGTTAAAAATGCAAACCGCGACGACTTTTTTTTCGCGTCATAGGAACCCGGAAAATTTTCATTCTGTACTTTGACCTTAGAAATGAAGCAAAAGGTGAAAAAAATTTTCAGCAACAAAATTTTTCACCATTGTATAGCATGGCATTTTTCATGTTTTCATGGGTTTTTTAAGACATTTTACCATATGCAGTGTTCATAATATGCTTTATTTTGATGATTTTAGGCATTTAAAAAAAGTCATAGCTTTAAAATTTGACATTCCCTGGCCTTTTCAAATGATGACTTTTAACATGCCACTACCCCCACATTTTGAATAAGGTCATAGATCTCACCAAAGGTCAAATCTATTTTGATGGCCAAACTTCTGCATGGTGCTCATTTTCTTCTTTTTCCCATTGAATAAAATAAAATAATATTCTAACCTTGCTTAAAATAAGAAGAAGAATGTTGTTTTTTTATACCTTATGCCTTTTGAAATTCAGTTAATCTCCTTTCTCTTTATTTACACCAACAGAAATTGAAACTTTTGCTGTAGCTGAATAAACAGCAGGTGTTGCACTCAGTGTGTGTGTTTGTGTGATTTTTTTTGTCCCACCAGTCTCACCTTCCCTCCGCAGAAAAACAGCATCATGTTCCAGGAAGTGTTGATTAAAAACCTCCAACCTACGTGTCTGCTCTCCCATCTCTTCACCTGCCCACATCCCACTGACCGCTGTGACCCTTCTTTTATCACGTCTCATCTTTGACTTTTTAATCTCTCTTTTTGTTCTGGCTGGATTAAAAGTGCTGAGCAGGGGCTGAGGATGGAAGGAGGCTGTGGCGTGTTCTGCTGCAACTTGGGAGGAGGGCAAATCCATCTTCTATGGACCTCAGTCCGTGACAAGCACAGATTAGCTGGTCAAAAGAGAGAGGCTGAAAACACAGGAAATCAGTGCTAGCTTTCAGTTGGTGTTTCAAATTACAGTCTGGGGAGTAAAATGTGTCATTTATAACTGCACTGACACATGGAGATCACTGATACATGAAAACAAATATATAGAAAAAAATGTAAAGCAAACATGAGATGATAAATTAATTAGAAGCTCCAGTGTTTATGCCAAGATGAACATCTGAAGCTTCACATTTATGGCATCGATCTTCTCATTCCTCTCTGCACAAAAAAAAGAATACGAGTATTTTCCCAAATGATGAAGTCGACTTTTTTACATGACACCACGAGAGTGAAAAAGAAGAAGACACAATCTGCTCACCTGGTCGAACAAACTGAACCAAACCCCTGTGAGCACAACCCCAGCACCTCATAAGTCAACATGGACTGGTGTGCAGCTGTTTGACACAATAATGCTTCCCATAATAACTCAGTAAGTTCACATCACCACGTGCACCTGTAAGGAGACGACAGAGAGAAAAGGGAAGATCTGCTGGCTCCTCGTCCACCAGAAGGTTCACAGACTCGCACACATCCGCATTCAAGGTGATCAGTCTCATGACAAAGTAGCGTAACAACATCAAACATCGACGCAACAAAGGCTGAAATAATAAACTTTTAACCACGATGTCAGAACCCATGTGTGGATGCAATCAGTCTTCATGACCAACGTTTGCTCAGAGCCATTAGGTCTCAAAATCGCCTTTGAAGCTTTGACTTGGACAGCACCGAGCCATCGCTCGATCAGTCGCACCAGGTCTGATCTCCAGATGATTCACAAAAAGATTATCATTAATACTTATCAGCAGTACACAAAACAACAGGGAAACTGTGATGCGCAGGAGGAGAATGTGTGACGGTGCCACCTGTTTGTCGAGTGTGTGTGTGTGTGCTCGGTCAAGATCACGGTCAAACTCATTAAAAGTGTGTGGGCGCACTAATGAGACCTCTGTGGGAATGCTCGCCCCCCGCCTGATATTTTCCCCTGTTTAATGCTGAGATTTCAACACAGATATGGCCTCAGAGAATGAGTCACTGCCTTTGGTTGTGCGTTTTATTCACTGTCCCCTGTCCAGTGTGCTGCTCTGCCCCTTTTTCACCACTGGCAAACACACTCCAAGTGTTTGTGACATTTCAGGTTGGTCTAAAATGCCAGGTCCTCACTATAATAAAAAGAGAACAGGGGAGAGAGTTACAGCCTGAATTTCCACAGAGGCACAAGAGGAAAATGTGATGCATCACACCCTGAGGTGACACACTGGCCTGTACAGCCGTACCAGCAGCGCTTTGTGTCAACATATTGATGTTTAGCAGGTATAAAGTTTGTGCACACCAGCATTTGCAAGTTAGCATTAGAAGCCAGAATAAAGCTGAGGCTACAAGTATTGGGCCAAAAACTGAGGTGCTGGACAAAATAAAATATGATCTGATGATGGCACTCATCACTGAGAGTCTGGGCATCAAAGCTGCGTTTCATCCCGAGCGAGTCAATGAATGTCTGCACCAGATTTCACAGCCATCCATCCTGTAGCTGTCAATTCTTCACTAAAAGCAAATGCCTCGCCCTCGGGCTGGAACTGGAGAGGAAGTCGGGTCAGGACAACGGAGTTGTTCAGATTCATCCTGTGGGGAACATGAAGAACATTACACTTTGTGGGAACCATGAACGTCCTCCACAAATCCTCCACAAATGAAGAGGAAAACATGCGTTTGCTGGTGGCAGTAAAAGTCAAAGGGGGGGGGGATCAGCCAAGTCAGATGGATTCATGCTCTGGGGTCCATGAATGGCTATTACCATATATCACAACAATCCACCCAACAGCTGCCATGATAGTTTCAGTCCAGGTCAAAACAGGTGAACTGATGTAAACTGGATCCTTTCCAGAGACAGGAGAAACCTAATGTACCAAAAACAGCCCCCGAATCCCGGAGTCCACCTCAAGCCAGCATTTAAGACTCGAATCCATCTCGCCGGTCCATAAAACACATTACTTATGGAATGTTATCGCACACAGATGGTGTTTAAGCTGTGCCTGGAGGCAGTGTTTTAATCACAGAAAATAATTTCACGGAATACATGAGTTGGGAGTTCGAGCGGCCGCGCTGTCGGCGCGTGTGAACGCACCTCGGTCAACGCAGCCGTCCGGCCTGGCTTTTATCACAGCCCAGATACGTGGCAGCGTTTCAAACCGAGCATGTGCTCGCTTGATTAAAAGTGAACGCTGGCCCTGGCGTCCGCCTCTCTGAGCGGTGTGTAACGTTAGGGGAGGGGAAGGGGGGCGGGGGACAAGACGGGGTCACACCACAATGAGGACGGGCCGGGCTCGAAGCGCAGGGTTGACCCTGGGGTCAAACTTTTTATTCTACTTTCTAACATCGAACGTTAAAAGTGCAAATATGAGGCACGTCCCAGCCCACACAGTCATCGCACAGATGAGCCACTGATTATGAGAAACATCCTGAGTACAACATCTGCAGAGACATGGGGCGTGTAAACTCGCTATCTCTGTTAACGCACCTTGAAAATTCACATCCAGTGCTTCAGTTACATCTGCAATATTTAAATGACCTGTTTGCTTTTATGACTAACATAATTCAGACAGGTCTGACTGCTTTCCCCAGTTACCACCCACCACCAGCTTTAAACACCTACAGACCGACTTCCTATATGTCGCTTTATGACCCACAGGGCAGTCACAGATCATCACATTGGTCCAATATTTCCTGTCTTGCAGCTCTTTTTAGGGACATATTAAGTGTGTCTGCCTGCTGCTTACACCTGAGCAGGTAACGCACAGACTGAAACAGAACAATGAGCTGAAACTCACTAGGGAGCTCTTAAAGGTCAGTGTTTTCACATTTGATAAAGTAAAAATATCATTTACAGCTGCTTAAACAGGACTTTGCAGGACGCTGAGTATTTTTACACTGTACTACTTTTGCTTATGATCCCAACACTTTTCCACCCCCGCAGTCAAGTTACTGAGTAAAGCATCAAACCTCCATCCGTGGACCTGAGGAATGTCTGTTGTTTTCATCTTTAAAATGACTTACAGTAAATCGGTTATCAGATCATCTGCAGATTGTCTGAATTGATTGGCTGATTATCCGGTGCAGGTCCAGGCTCAGGGCAGCACACAGACATGTTGTTCTTACCTGTTGAATCACATGCTGCAGATGATCGCAGGTTCTTCACCGGTTCTCCACAGCCTCTCTGGTTCCACTCCTGATCTCACGTTGTCTTTCTTTCTGCTTTATCACGTTTATCGTTAATCTGGAGGATGAAGCCATCAGTGATTCACCAGCAGCATTTCTGGTGGACCTGTTGATGATTACGTCTCGGGTGCGTTTGATTTCAGGCACTGGTCATCTTGACTGGGTGGTACAAGACTCAGTAATCGCTGACAGTTCTGCAGGACTAATCAGCCTGACTTGTCTTCAGCATCTTTCATCTCATTGTTTTGACTGGGGGAAAAACTACATTGTACTGTTTTGTGGTGCTGGAAAGTACATTTACTTTTACAAAGTACTGTATTCAAATACAATTTTAGTTACATGTACTTTTTACTCCACTACAATTACTTATAGCCAAAAATTGTACAAGTAAAAGTACTGTTTCTTAAAAATAATTACTTAAGCACAAGTAAAGGAGTCATACAAATAACTACTTGGGTTAAAGTAAGAAAGTATGTAGTGAAAAGACTACTCAAGTACTGAGTTACTTCTGATTTATTGTTATCAATAATCACAACAAGACACAATTAATGAAAAAGACATGAACAAAATATAAAATGGCAATGGGGAAATTCAGATATGGCCAAACTAAATTAATCTTTACAAAACAACATAAAATAAGGCTAATACAGTCAACAAAATACACATGAAAGTTGCTCAGTAGTTTCAAAACGTTGTTTTCTGTCACTCTTTACATTAGGTTTTTTTTTTTTAAATACCAGTGCCTCATATGACACCACTTATCACTCAGCTCATCAAACTTTACTTAGAATGACAGGTTTAAAAATCAGTTAACATGAGATTAGGTGTGTACACAAATGAGAAACCCAGTGGCGGATGGTGAGTCTTTCCAATGTTTAAGATGTGACCTTAAACATTAATTAATTAAACAAAAATATTTCTTAAAATCAACATCAATTACTCATCCTACTTCCCTCTGTATCCATCTAATTATTTTAACCCGTTTTACGCTGTATTTATTTAAATTTGATGTGAATACGTACACCTCGTGTACTTCCGCAAGCCGAGGCACCCGCCAAACGAGTGCGTACGTAGCGCCTCGGACGTTCGGAGAGCACGTGTCCCGAAGCTGCGTTTTAATTGGTGGCCGACATTTTCCCAGTTTTTCCACGGTTTTGCTTCGCGCGGACACACGTCTCAACCAATGAGAAGGCGTTTTACTGACGACGTCACATTCAAACCACTCAACACGGAAAAGCAGTTGGTGCAGATTACTCAAATTAAAACACAAAAAAGACAATCTTTCTTTTTTTTCTCTCTGCCGCCCTGCATCAAATTACACCTCTGCTTCGTGGAGACACTTTTTTTCTCATTTCGATTGATAAATAAATAAATAAAAGCATCTGAACTAGCATCTAAGCTAGGTTTCAATTCCACTAATAAAACCCGGGTGGAGGGGAAAAAACTTAAAGAAGCACTCGCCACCACTGGAGAAATCTTGTTTTTTTGCTGAAGGAAAAGATAGATAGACATAAATTTTCGTACAGAGAAAATGGTTGACTAACTTCACACCAAAGTTAGCATGAGTTTGTCGAGCGTGTGTGTTAGCCGCCGTGGGATAGCGGGGGATTTGCGGTCTTCGTGTTCTTCATCGCAGTTCATCAGAAGAGGAGGACTCTCGCTTTTTGTTCGACTCTAAGTCTGTGCACATCGTCAGTTTGTCAGGGTGAACCCTCTGTTGACAGAAAAAACATCAATGAGGCTACGGGGGATTTGTCTATTAAAAGTGACTCCATGGGAAATGTTGTGGGTGCCGTTGCAGGGCTAACATTAGCCTAGCCGCAGCTAACCGAGCGTTAGCGGGGATAACTTACCGCGGCAGGTGTCCTCTACTTCACCGACGAGCTCCTGTCGGGAGTTCTTGCTCCTCCGAATCGGAGACAACTGTTTTATCGACTGTTGCTCCCTCACTTTGTTTATTTGTGGTGACTCCGACGGACGCTGCTGTGCGTGTAACCAGCGCGTAGTTTGTGTTTGTCATGTGACTAAGTGGCTGCGTTTGATTGGTGTACAGAGAGTCACGTGACAGGCCGAAGACGTCCGTTTGTGCGAAGTAAACACGTCTTGCACCGAATTAAAAAAAACATTGAAAATTTTTTCTTGACATATTTACTCAAGTAATTGTAACGGAGTACATGTAACGTTTTATTAAACACATCTGATTGCAGATTCATATTTAAAATTATAGTCATAAATGGATTATCCTAGATAAAGACAAGTTAACATAAGCTGTATCTGATCCCTGCTATCTAGCAGTATATAAAATAGGTGACGTAAAAAGCCCCACCTTCACCAGCTGCTCCATAAAAGTGATGAACACACTGATGCTTCACTAAAAATGAATAATCGGGACACAAACACGACTCCAAATGGTATAAATGTAAACTGTCAGCTCATTATCACTGTTTCCAAATCACTTATGTTTATGTTCTTGCTTTTTTATGGAGCTGTGTGGGCGGGGGCACTCAGGGGACGTCTCACTGTTATCCTGAGTCCAACAGCAGCAGGAATGATGTAGCGTTACTCCCCATAAATGACAGATCCAGCAGACACTAACTTCAGCAGCTGTCGACAGGGATTCCCACGGGGTCCCCATCAGGTTAGCAGTTTAACAACGCTGCTGTAAATGTCACAGTGTTAATAATCTCTATAATAAACTATAACACAGTGCTTCCTTCCTGTGTCGAAAGCAAAACTCTGGGAGGTTGGTCAGACAGTTAACAGGGTCAAAAGGTGCATTTGCTTAAAAGGAAACTGCGGCAGTTTTACACATGAAGTTTAACCCATGAAAACAGTATGAGAGGGAGTCTTCTATCTTCAGTTAAGTTACCTGAACTGTATAGTAAGACTTTTGTGGGTCCATGTGTAAAAGGCTTTGTTCTGGTGTCGCAGTATCGTGAGCGGGGCCTGAATCAACACCTGTATCCAGCTCTTGTGATATATCCAGGGTGTTTTAATTGTTATGTAAAGACTATTCAGCTGCATTATGATTTTGACTTTGACCATTTTTTTTTTTACTTTACTGCCCTTCACTGGACTCAAGTATTTCTATTTATTGGATGATGATTTTATAATACTCCACTGCTGTCAGTTTTGTTTGTTAGTAAGGATCAACTTTAATTTCGGTGTCATAAAATTGCTGATATATTGTTTCATTACGCAACGAGGAATTTACGGCATGCTTGTTTTGGCTGCAGCTCTTCTCGACAATGTGTCAATTCCAGTTTGATTAAGGCAAACTGGAAACTATACGCCCAACACGCAATGACTCAGCAGGTGTCGCTCAGCAGGAACTCTGACGGCTGATTGGAGGACACTTGTTGTGACAAGCAAAACAGATGGCCTCATTTGTTTTGACATGATGATATGAACGATGTGGTGAGACGCAGGATGGAAATGAGAAGAACACGACGTCTTGTCGCTGATTAAATCTGAAAATGTTTGAACACAAAGTGAAAAGAAACTCACAAACGCACAAATGTTGCTCCTGGGAGTTCAGGTTTTTAGTTGCAGGACCCAGTGACTGATAGAAACCCAGGTGCTGGACTCCAAGCAGTTCAGGTTTCCTGTTTGAACCTGCACTGTGAGGCAGATAAGAGCTTGGTGAAACAAATTGGTTAGCAGTGGAGCGTACATTTACTCCACTGCAGTAAATTTCTGAACTTGTACTTGAGTATTTTAATGTTATGCTAATGTATACCTCTACATTTGAGAGGGAAATAATGCACTTTGGATTTTTTTGGTAACTTAAAGTTACTTTTCACATCTAGATACTACAAAAAACATGATAGGTTTATGAAAGACAATATGTTACCAAAAATTAAACAAATGGTTTCCAATCATTTTTATGACCCTTTTATAAAAAGCAGCTCCTCAGTCAGGCCTCTTGTGGTACTTCACATGTCTATGAATTATTAGCACTTTCCACCACAGAGACATTTTCCCTCCACACGTCTCACATGGTTTCGTTTCAATCACAGTCAGAACCTCCAGGGTTCAAATTATCTACGATTTCGTAACGTCCGAAATATGAAAACAGTTTAGACACAGTTTCTTTCTTCTCCCACTAATCTTCTGTGATTGACCCCTGAGTTTAATAGTTTGACCGTTTGAGGGGTTATGACCGCCGGAGTAAACTGTCTCTAAATGAGCAAATTCATCAAACACAGTGATGCATGAGTATTACTAATGTAATACTTTCTACTCTATTGTTTTTTTTGCTGAAAACACATGTGTACTTCCACCTAGGTGGGATTCTGGCTTCAGGATTTAAAGGAGCGTTACTAGTACTTTTACTTTAGTAAAGGATTACAGTACTACAGTACCTTTTCCAGCTCTGTCCATGAATCAGAAAAGAAGATGAAATCTTCGCTGTGATCCCCTGTATGAGTCAGGCCGGGGACTTATTGCATAAAAAAATACATATTGAGGGGCGTGTGTTTGAAGAAGAAAGACGGATGTATAGCCTGAAAGTTTAGAGGCTCACGGTTCCTTATCTCACAGCTGCTCTTCACTCCTGCAGCCGTGGTGTAAGAGACATACTCTCTGACAGAGTGCACAGAAAAGGCCAATTTTTCTTACACGCCTGGAAGGGGATCAGACGCCGTGGAAGAGGAGGGCTATATCTCGGGGGGATATAATGGGAACAGCATGTCAGGGTACATTAAAAGCACAGAGACGGAGAGAAAGCTCGGCCAACGACCGTCCATAGTGTA
Source organism: Psettodes erumei (assembly GCA_016785225.1). Classification (NCBI taxonomy): domain Eukaryota; kingdom Metazoa; phylum Chordata; class Actinopteri; order Pleuronectiformes; family Psettodidae; genus Psettodes; species Psettodes erumei. The sequence continues at coordinate 516,117 of JAFBJZ010000827.1, forward strand.
AGTGCACTCAGATGGATTTGGAGCTCCGCCGTCGTTTACGGCCAAACACATGCTGCCCCGGCCGCGCTTGGCGAGCCGCGGCGTGCACATACGTCAGAAATGAATCTGCTGCTAAGATATATGTATGTAAATCCTGCAGGCGGAGAGATGCAAGGACGCCCGTCCAATCGGGCTTGGCGTAGGATCTGTGAGGGCTGTGGGTGTGTGCTTTAATAGACTGATGGGTGGTTGTGTGTGTGTGTGTGTGTGTGTGTGTGCTGAGGGGGTTTATTATGAGTCTTTCTGGGAAACAAACCAACGGTGCGTGGAAAGGTACATGAGAACAAACTGAGTCCTCTCTCTCTCTTTTGGTTCTCTGTTTCAGCCACAGGTCGCTCGCCCTCCACACTCCACCCATCACCTGTTTCTCGGGACCTCGGCTCCCTCCCCTATAAATGGCTCAACACGGCCGCTGATGTTTGCACAGCTTGCTTTCTGAGAAGGGTGGACCGTTTACATGAGCTGCTCAACTTCTCACACTTTTTTTTTTTTAAAAAAAAAAAAAATTGTTTCCTTCTCAGGTCAAAGTCCACGCCGTCGCCACGTGGAGCGGACGTCTAATGGGTCTAATGGACCTCCAGGCTGTGATGGATAATTCTGAGCTGGCGTCGGGTCTTGGTGTTTTCATGAGTCGCAGCCTGCGAGACATTAAATCCAATCCAGTACAATATATTTATGACGCATCTCATTAAACCTCCCTGTAAGGCATTCCATAAGAGCGAACACTTCCGAGAAGAGGTACATGTTACTGTAAACTCATCTTGAAGCAATATCTCAGCTCTGTTTTCTTCTTTTGACACCTCCCATCCACATACTTTTGTGTACTTCTGGACCGACCTGTTTACACAGCGCTGCGTTCGACAACAGGCCTTTTTTCACAGTGCGACAGCCAAAGCGCCACGACTGCGAAACTAGTGAAGCGGCTCCATGGAATTCAGCCGCTTTCACAGCAGCTAACTGGTTCAGAGTGAAACGACATCATCCACTATGAGGCTCCACATACGTTTGGCCTCATAGTGTCTAACATGTTTAGTTTTTTTTGCAGTGGAGATTTCAGCAGCTACAGTAAATATCATACGAGTGAACTGCACGCTCGTCGTATCTGCGGCAGGTTTGCACTTTGCTCTTGTGGATTTATTTGTCATGTCCTGCGTTGCAGTGTGTACGTCACACGCCTTCACACAGCTGCTTCGTTTGACATCACATCCACCCTTTCAGTTTACGGGGGTGTGATGCTCCTCTGTTTGCAGCCACATGCAACCTTAAAGGGGTAAAACGCTCAAAACTCTTTTTCTTTTCAGCTTAAACTGGGGATTGAGGAGATTTAGAAATGTGAATTAATCACTCTGAATCTTTCCTTTGACCTCCCCCACCACATTTCCACTAAGTAATCCCTGCAGAGCAAACAGCAGTTTGGGAATATTGATGGGTAATAATTTCCTGATGGAGAGCTGGAGCCTACAGGTGGAGGCCGGGCAGGTGTTCAGCAGCACCAGCGACAGAATTATTCACATTCACAGAAGCGGCAGCACGTACGAACATCGTCACTACAATAAGAGTTAGGCCTTACTCCAATCATAAAACACGCTTGAGGTTGTTGTGTTTTTTGTTTTAGCAGGTGTCTGAGGTGGAGGGGAGTCAAGGTAAAAGTAATTTGTAGTCAGTGGAGTGTTAATGAAGTGGTTCAGAGGATTCCCACTCTGTTCATGCTTACGTGACCTGGGATGATCCCAGCTGGAGAGGAGCCACGTGGAAGGAGGAAAGAAAAAGCTGTGATTAATGTATGATAATCCGCAGAGGCTGACGCCGCTCTGTCACTGTCACCGCAACCACTTAACCCTACTTCAGTTTTTGTTTCGCTCCACGGGTAAACATACATGAGTTAAACACCAATGACTGATTAATTAATGTAAAAAATCAGAATAAATAAATGGAGAAGCAAAACAAGTAGAAACGAGAACACGCTCTGAGAGGTTTCCCCAAAACCAGACCAGCATCCAGATCTGGATCAGTATGTGGTCTGGTCAGCCAGGAGTCGGGACCCCGACCGCTCAGGTTGTCCCACTTGTTTCAAACCTTTCTGCATTTATGACTCGAAATGTAAAAGCTGGTGAACGATCCTTCAAGAGAGTTCCTGGATCTGGATACTGCTCTGGATCGCTCCCAAAATTCAATCACCTCTAAAGTGAGCCGAGATCCTTCTCTGCTGAAATTTTCTTGCAATTGTGTCCAGTAGATTTTGCATAATCCTGCTAATGCACAAAGAAAAACGGCTGATTACATAACCTCCTTGGCAGAGGTAACAGCAGGAGGAATGAGGAAATGCTAACGATGTGCTGTAAATTAAAATGTAGATTAAGACCCGGGCAGCTGTTACGGGTTTGTTTTCTAACATCAAATCCCCGGAGGCCTGGCGTTCATCGCCACAGACTGGGAGAACCGTCGTTAGGAGGTCCTGGAGGTTCCTGGGGGATCAATCACACGTTTGCCCAATGTGATCGAGATCAACAAAACCCAGAGTGAAACTAAAATGGAGATCGGAGCGGCCCGTGAGCGTCGGGCATCAGCTCGTCAGGTTTTCCCGCTCACACGGCACGCAATCGGAAAAAATCCTCATCCCGGGGAGCAGATGCTTATCAGCGCCGCAGCTCATTACTCTTGGATCGTTCGCGTGGATGCTGATGAGGTTTCTGCGGGATCCACTTGTACATCAGCCTTAATCAAGCCGAGTACTAATTCATCCGCGGAAGCGTTTTTTTAAAAAAAAAAACATTTATTACCACACAAAAGACTTCCATTTATCTGTCTTTGTCTGTTCCTGAAATGAACACAAGCTCACACACACACACTCACTTCTGGTAATGACTAATCATGCTAACTTTGTTCTGTCCCACGCAGTCAAACAGCGCTGGGCATTGTGAAACAGGGGCCAAGAAGAAAAAAAACATCAACACCCACCTCTGTAAATATCACCCGTTCACTGGAGTCGTGACCTTTGCTTTTTATTTTTGGAGGGCTCTGCTTTCTTGTCAGTAATCTCCCACCGAAATAAGAAATATCACAAGTCGCTCGGCGGCTGTTTTCAGTTGAGAGCCTGGACTGATATCTGCTCCACATGTCCCGCGTTCTGTCGGGGGTTGAACTGCGGTGAACTGTGTGTTGTCTCTTCACTCGCATGTGCCAATATTTACTGTGAAACCTACGGGAAAAGTTCTCAAACATCCTCCTGCAGCCCCATACGTTCGCTGGGATCACATATTTTTCCTCTGCGGGGGAGGGCGTGTGCGAGGTGCAGGGTGGACGTCCACACGTGGTTTAGGTTCACGGGGGTTTGGGTCGATGCTGGAAAAGGCAGACTGGACCCCAGACTTCACCGAGCGCTGCGAGGAGTAACGGCGATCGACACGCGCAAAGCATTCTGGGATAAAGTCACGAACAAGATTTCCTCGTTATGTCGAAAAAAGAAATATTTTTCTCAAACGCGGGAAAACATAAATGAAACTTTTCAGACACGAGAGTTTGGTCTTTACAGAATTTAAAAAAAAAACAAAAAACAAATGAGGGTGGCAGGTGGCTGAACCAGACAAGGATGGATGGTCACTGCCACACACACACACACACACACACACACACACACACACACACACACACACACACTTGTGTCAGTGTTTTTTCAGGCACCGTTTGACCCGGCCAAACGGCTGCACGGCTCGTTTTGCGAGTCGTGTTTGCATGAGCGAGGGTGGTTGGTGGGGGTTGTGTGGTTTAGCTGAAGCCTTCGTGGGGGGTCAGTTTCATCTCAAACCTCTGAAACTCAGGAAACGAAACACGAGAAACCGCTGTCTGATACAAGGTGGCAAACGCTGCGTGTTTACTCAACACACAAACTGCTCCGTGTCTTTAGGTTGTGTAGCGACGCTGTAAAATCTCATGCGAGTTCAACGGCTGCTTTAAAACTGTAAGTTCACGTGATTCAAAATAACGCTCAGAGTCCAATATGTCTGATATTAATTCAGCTGTATTTACTTTTATGAGAGAGAAAGGAAATCAAAACAACGAGAGGCGCCGAGTTTTAACTCAATGCATGCTGGGAAATCTGATTACGTGCCAGAACTGTCGGCAAAAACTTCTCGAAGCGAGTTGAGAGTGAACTGTGACTGTTCTCACATCAGAGCAAGTCATCGTCACCGGGACAAAGTGTGGAGAACCACACAACAGGACCGGCCTGACACACACACACACACACACACACACACACACACACACACACACACACACACACACACACCGGGGAGGTAGCGGTAACAAAGCACAGGTGGAACGCATTAGGGCGGAGCAGACCATCAACCGCAGGAAGCAACACAACACAACCCAAGACGCACTAGGAAATCATTACCAAATTAAAACAGGAAACGAATCAGAGTCCAAACGGTTCTGAAGTGGAAATGAGCAGAGACGAGTTGATTCAGCAGAACTCCTGCAGGACGTGTTACAGCGGAAATGGATGAAAACATGAATTAAATTATAAAAACACACAGAGAATGGTACGTTCACCTGAGGCCTCAACGTTTCCCCCCCAAAAAAACACATGTGGGAGGGGGAGGAGCTTGTCACAGCATAGGATTTAGCCCCGCCCCTAAAGGTTCACCTGGCCAAACCTTCAGGCCTCGTCAGCTCCTCAAGCTTCTCAGTAAGACGGCTCCACCAACATCACAGTGGGAACGTGTGTGTGTGTGTGTGTGTGTGTGTGTGGTGAAGATGTAGAGAAGCCGACCAAACGCTGCAAAAAAAAAAAAAAAATCTGGCACGGTGAAACCACAGATTTCATCCGTGTCCACGTGGATGAAAACACGGTGCACGGTGTTTGTTTTGGGATTATTGGGATTATAAGAGGCAATCGATCAGGACGCTGAAGAACGGCCGCCTGTTTCCAGCTGAACACGCCGCAGAAATGGAACGCCACCGCTTGAACTCTGTGAACTTTTGCCCCGTCGAACAACCAGGAAGCAGCTCGCCGTGCAGCTCGCCGTGCAGCCTGCGCCGCCGGACCGCGACGAGTCGCACGCCGTATGCATGGCACCGAGGCCTGAATCCCAATCAGGATTTTTTTTTCCTGCAATGAAGTAGATATTTACTGCATTTCACAATGGAGAGCTCGGCTTAATTCACATCAACGGTTGAGAGAGGAAGAGGATGAGGAGGAAGAAGAAAGTGGGGGGGTGGCGGTTTAAAAAAGCATTAAAGGTCTATAAAGCAGCATCAGCACACGGACAGAGTAATGGAAAAAGAGGCCGGCGGGGGCAGAGTGCTGCGTCACTCCTGTCGACACAGTGAGTCATGGCTTTTAGATAAGTCAGTGGGTTTTATGAATGGCTCAAAGCTGGGGGGGGGGCTCCTGGTTTAGCGGAAAGTGGCACGACGGAGGCAGCGAGGCCCACGGATGAGCTGTGTGTGTGTGTGTGTGTGTGTGTGTGTGTGACACGGGGGAAACACGTTTTCAACCACACACACTTTCCTCCGTGGCAGTAACACACAGTCATGTTGTGCGGAGCTTTGAAGTGCCTCTTCCTTTAAAGCGCCGCGTTCACAAAAGCTACGTCCCGTCTGTTATTACCCAATAAAAAAAAAAAAAAAAAGAGAGAGAGAGAGAGAAGAAAACCCGCTGGCAGCTGGACAGTGTTTTCCACTGCGCCCAGATCAGCAAGAACAAGGATTTAAAGTTCTCAGCGCTGAGCCGACTGATCTCCTCCTCCCCCCAACCACCACCCACCACCCACCACCAACCACCACCAACCCCAGTGATGGGGATGGAAAACATCTCCGGTCGGAGTCGCCGTCGGGATGCCCGCGAGACTGAGGTGAAGCGGTGACCGCGGTCCCGGAGCAGCCCGGCGGCGGCGTGCTCGTACGAAGCGTGCACACGTGCTCCCCACATGCACGCATGACTCTGGCAGACGTCGGGACGTCCTCTTTGTTATGAAAAAAAGAAAAGCGCAGAAAAGACGCGGTCAAAGCGCAGATGTTTGGGGTCACAGGGGCCCGGCCCCCCCTGGGCCTGTGCCCGGCCCTGTGCCCGGCCCTGTCATTTGTTAAGTGCACATTGGAAATCGGATTTTAAATTCCGTAGTTCCTGCTCGGCTTCTGCCAACGACGGACTCTGGCGCCGCATCCCTGAAGATTTTCTTGCTACTTTGCTCTGTTTTATTTTACAGAGTCTGCAACGCATTAACTTTTTTTTAAAAACTGTAATTTATTATTTCACACATCACTGCAGTAATTCACACTATTCACACACTTATGAACCTGAAACAAGAAGGTGAGTCTGGCCTAATTATTCCACGTTCAAAACTCCTGTCCAACAGGTCTGGCAGTCGGTTACTGGAAAAGTACGTGAGTCTTCTGTAAAGAAAAGCCTCGTCTGACCTGCACAGTAAAAGATTTTTTGTTTTTCGTTTTGTTAACACCAGAGATGAACAGAGACGCTCGCTGCAGACGTTGCGTTTAATACTCTTTATTCAGTATTTCCTCTTCAAACACATTTTCCCGATGTACATGGAAAAACTCAGGTGAGGTAAAAGTGCTGAAAAATGAAATAGTATAATGTTTGCAACCATCCAAGTCGCTGTCACAATCACAAAGCAGACAAATAAAGCTCTTTTTTTTGCATTAACTATTTCAAAAAATATATATATACATATATATATATATATATATATATATATATATGCCAGAAATTTCATAAATTTGCCCCCACTTTTTCTACTTGTACGTCCACAGGCATCCCTTCATACTCACATGCAAACGAGCACGCACACGTCAACGTAAACAATATTCTGCTGCTGCGAAAAGAAAAAACAACAACAAAACAACACAAGACCTCACCACTCCATCACATTCCTATGGTGTAAGACTTGCATCCAAACCCACGGCTTCCTCTGCACCCCCGCCCAGCAAACAACACACCTACGGGTGTCGGGGTCGTGTGTGTGTGTGTGTGTGTGTGTGTGGGGGGGGTTAACACGCTGTAGTAATAAACAAAGGCCCAAACAAGCGGGGCGACCAAGGGCGAGGTGAGAGAGAAGCAAGAGGATCAATAACATTGACAAGTTCACAGCAGAGGAAAAAAAAAAAAGTGGGGGCGGGGAAATAAATCATCATCATCCTTTTCTTTTCCCCCACAATGAGTTTGTACATCGACACACGATCGTCGACCCTGACGAAGAACCATCCAGGTGGAGCCCGGGGGGGGCGGGGCTTTCATTAACATGTTCTATCGTCAGGGAAAAACAAAAAAACAACAACAACCGTAAAGTTGCAACGTGGGGGGGGAGGGGCACAGCGACAAACAACGCACAGGGTTCACGCTCCAGGCTGCGTTCGCCCTCGACAAAAAAGCAGGTTTGGGTTTGTTGCGTTTTCTTCGTCGAGAAAAGAGCGAAGACTCGACTTCAACCTGCGACCGGGGAAAACCTGGCGTCCGAACGCAAACCGGCGGCGGGAGATTTTCCCGCTTTGCGGCACGGACTCAAAACGAGGCCAAGACGTGCGTCGGCTCCAGCGGTCAGCTCTGAACCGAGGCGGGACGGCCCGCTGAGCGATGATAAGGAGCCACGGACGCAAAGATAAACAAAAACAACAACAACAACAACAACAAAAAAATGTCCGCCTCCGGCTTCAGGTCGGACCCACCCCGGTAAGAGCGTCGCTAAGAAGAGGAAGAGAGATAAAACACGCCAAGTGATGAAGACGAGTGTTAGGAGGGGACGACTCAATGTCGAGGGGAGATTTAAACCAATTCACCACCCCCCCCAAAAAACAAACAACAACAAAAAGTGTGTGTGTGGGGGAGGGGGGGGACAAAAACAAAGCCCTCAAAAACACAGTATGTCCCTGAGAACCAGCTCAACTCCCTCAGACACGTTAGCTTATTTACATTCCTCTCAGCTGGCTGGGGGTTCGGAGTACAACAAGGCCTCTTTAAAGTGCTTCTGTTAGTGCGGGGGGGGGGCTCCCGGCCGAGCGACCCCCGGTCAGCGCACTTCAGGTGTATTGCTTTGGTTTGGATGGGGGACGGGACCGCCGGCGCCAAAAACAAACGAACGGAGCCCGGTGGCGTGGGAGCGAAACGTGACGGCCTGACGTCCGTTGGATCAGAACCTGGATTTGAAAAAAAAGGCGTCGGGGGGGCCGAGAGTCAACATGGCCGCCGGTGACAGCGGGAAAAAACTGACAGGAATGACCAGACAGAAGGGGTTCATGGGAAAGTGTGGGAGCGAAACGAAAAACAAACAAACAAAAGAAAAAAAAACTAGAAATCAACAAAAACTCAAATTCAATCCAAAGTGGCTTCGCTTCTCAACCAAAAAAAAAAAAAAAAAAGTGTTTTCCCATAAACCTGTAGTGACGAGAAAGAAGCAGATTCCCTCCTGATCTGTTTTAAAAACCCCCGTTTAAAAAAAAAGCTGCATCACGTCGCTCGCAGCGAAAGGCACTTGGTTGCTGGTTGTTAAGCAGACTTTGGTCCAGAGTGAGAAAGTGTGCGGCACCTCGTGTCGTAAAAAAAAAAAAAAAAAAAGGACAGGCAGTTCCCCTACGGAGCTCCACAGCTGAGCCAGCACATCATGACATGACACGACCCCCCCAACACACACACACACACACACACACACACACACACCCCGGGTGTGACCTGCAGAAGAGGCCGGGCCGACCTTGGTGTGACTGCTCTGTGACCCGGGCCAGATAAGAGCCGCCCCTGGTTATCTGCTGTAAACACGAGCTGCAGCCAGAGGAGCTGCAGGAACAGGCCAGGGCTTTCTGAGGAACTGGGGGGGGGGTGGAGAAGGGTGGAGGGTGGAGGGGTGGAGGGGTGGAAGGGTGGAGGCTCTGACAGACAGCAGCTGCTACTTCCAGAAGAAGTTCAAGAGCTCTTCTCCCCTCGAACCCGCGTGCATGTCGAGATGCGACGGGGAGAGGAGTCATAACGCCACGCTGCAAATGTTCAAAATTCACAGCTAATAATAGGCCTGGCTGGAAATAGAAGGGGGGGGGTTACATCACACTTGGGGGTGGTGGTGGTGGTGGTTGTGGCTCATGTCGGTTGTAGCTTCCTCATCTGAAAGGGGGAGTGGTGTGTATGTGCGGCGTCTGTCCTCCCATGACCACAAAAGGGGTTCGAACGCTACGTGGTCCCACCAGGCACCAGGAAGGAGAGGACAGGAAGTGATTCAGCCCCCCCCACCCCACACACACACACACACACACACACACACACACACACACACACACACACGGTGGCTGGACGGCTGCTGCTGCTCCTGCTGCTGCTGCTAGCACCCATCCCCGGCTCCCTGCTCAGAAGGTTCCCCCCCCCCAAGGGGAAAAAAAAAAAAGAGAAGAAGAAAAAGACAGAGGATAATTATAGACGGGCTGCAGTCGGCGCTGCGTCAGAGGCGGATCCCGTTTCAGGGCCGCCGTCGAGCCCGCAATGGCTGTGAGGGACGACCCCGCGGGGCCCGCCATGTGCTGCTCCTTTTAAGGGCAGGGACGGCCGCTCGGCCCGTCGCCGCGGGACTCCCGGCCAGCTCCTCGCTCCGGGACGTGGGGCCCGTGCTCGCTCGGACCAGCGCCTGAGCTGGCGTCCGCGCAGAGCCGGACTCGGCTGCAAATACACAGGGCAGAGCCAAGCGGGCGAGGGGGGGTAGCTCGTCCGCTGCAGCAGTTCACAGTGGAAAATAATAATAATAATAAAAAAAAAAACAAAAAAAACGCACGTCTCTTTCTCTTGCATTGTTTACAAATCACAGGCACCAGCGGCGCACACGTCCAAACTTCATTAAAACGAACCGCTCGCCTGTCTCCCCTTTCAACGCCAGTTTGGTTTTGTTTTTTTTTACAAAACTGGGCCGAAGCCTTTTACATTACCGCTTCCCCAATAACACTATTTTTTTCCCCCAATATTTTCTGTTTTTTTTTTTTTTCTTTCTTTCTCCCTTTTCAAATTTTTTTTTTCTTTTTTTTTTTTTGATCACACAAGAAACCCAAATTTCAGGCTACAATGTCTTCATATTGCCTTTCTTCTTCTTCTTCACCAAAAAAAAAAAAAAAAAAAAAACAGCCCATACTTAAATTATTGGGGGGGCGGGTAAACCTGGAGGTTAAGGCACAAACACAACTCCGTTAAAGGGAAAAAAACAGCGACACAACCAAACACGAGAGAAAGTCTCCAAGTAACACTTAAAAATATCGCTTTCTATTCAACGACCATGACACCTCGGCAGATAAGGAATGAGAAAGGATCGCAAAAAAAACCCCAAACAAACAAACAAAAACAAAGCAAAACACGTGTCCGCTTAAATAGGATTGTGCCTTGAGAGGAACACAGCGTTTATTGCCTCTACATTAATTTTTTAGAGGGTTTTATTTTCCTTTTTTTCTCTTTTTTTTTTTTTGTTAAACTCCTCCTCTCTTCTCAGAAGCAGCAGTGGCAGTGCCCTCCCCAACGTCCGACCCACGCGTTCCCTTTGCGTCAGTTACACGGCAGCCATGTTGGAATGTTCTGGTTGGCCACGTAGTAGTTGCTGAAGTTGTGGTCGCGGACGTACGGCGCCGGCTGGTAGTAGCAGGTGACGCAGGACGCGTCGGGGATGGCGTTCTGCTCCGCCAGCACCCGGAAGGCCATCAGCGAGATGAGGTGGAGCGTCTGCCGCCGCTCGTGGCCCATCAGGCACACCGTGCTCTCGTTGACCACGCGCCGCAGGATCATGAGGTACTCGTACTTGCTCTTCTCCTCGCCGACGAAGTGGCTCTGCAGGTAGGCCTCCACCTTGCGCTGCTGCTCGCCGATGTCGGGGAAGTCGATGAAGAAGCGCGAGCACATGTACCGCTCCAGGGCCTTGAACTCCTCCTCGCTGGCGGGCCGGAAGTCCCGCACCAGCAGGTTGCAGTACTTCAGCAGGCCGCCGCCGCGGATCTCCTCGGGCCGCTTGGTGGCGATGAGCTTGTTGCGCAGGTGGCTCAGCGCCACGTCGAAGTCCCCGTACATGCTCTCGCCCCTCACCGTGGGGTGAAAGGCCTGCGACATGGGCGCCTGCGCCAGCTCGTAGTAGGCGAGCATGGAGTCCAGCACGATCTGAAAGGAGTCCACGCTGAACTCGAACTGCCGGCGTATCGAGTCCACGAACTTCAGCTCCACGTTGCGGCCGTTGTTGTTGGAGAGCGAGATGAGGCTCCAGCGGTCCTGCTCCGTGTTGACCTTCACCAGCTTCTGGACGTAGGCCTCTTTGAGAGTCATGGGCGTGATTTTCTCCTTGTTCACGCCCTCGGGCAGAAAGTCCAGCAGGGTGCCCAGCACCACGTCCTTGATGAGCTTAAACTCCGCCTCGTGCGGCAGGTCCACCCGGAAGATGACGTCCAGGTCCTTGTAGCTCCAGCCGATGTCCTGCACCAGCACGTGGCTGGCCGTGGAGCCGTTGAGGCGAATGTCCTTCACGCCGATGCCGCTCATCTCCAGGTGGGAGCGCACCCACGCCACGATGTCCTTCAGCCGCACGTCCAGAGTCGGGAAGTTGCCCCGGCCGTGCACGGGCACGACCTCCGTCAGGACGTCGTTCAGCCGGCTCACCTGCTCCCAGGTCAGGACGCTGACGCAACTACTGTTTGCTGCCCCGCCGTTATCCATCTCCTCACAAGGTTCAGATTCACTGAGGCGGTGGGAGGGAAGGAGGAGGGAGGGGGAGGGGGAGGGGGGGGGGAAAAAGTTACGTTACGGCTTCAAAATGTGACGCACGCCAAACCAAATCACTCCCAACACACTTCCTCTCACAGCAACACAAAACAAGGCTGCCAATAACTGATAATATTATTATTACATCATACATGATTGATTATGTGTTGGCTCAATTAAAAAAAAAAAAAAGTGAGCGGACGCTTGATTGTCGACGGAGCCGTCCGATCGACCGATGGATCAATCGACCGACAGCCGCTCACAATGCCACGCGCACTACCCGATATCGATGACAGATAATCAATTGCTCGTGAAACGGTAGTTGCAGCAGCAGCAGCAGCATCAGGACCTCCCCCCCCCCAAACGTTCACGAGACAACCTGCTCGCGCTGCCGTTCACTGTCACACACACACACACACACACACACACACACACACACACACACACACCACACAAAACGGACAGAGCGCGTGAGGCTTCGAGAACAGCTCACTGCGCGAGCCTCGCTTTTATTCCAGAACAGCTGAGACACAAACAGCACGCGGGCTTTAAAAAGTGACCCCCCCCACACACACACACACACACACACACACGCACACACACAAATAAACACAATTAAAGCAATTAAATTCAAACACAATAAGTTACTGTCGTTTGATAAAAAACATTTTTAAAAAAAGAAGCTCCAGCTAACATGTCCATTTGCTCCACATTTACTCCAACGTTACTCCGGACTAACGGTGCGTTGTTGTTTAAAATAAAAAAAAAACTTAAATTAAATTAAATAACCCTCCAGACTGGGCTTTAACGCGAACACGTTTGCGCCAGCGACAGAACGTTAAATATCGACCCCCCCCCTTCCTTTTGTGAATACAGCGGATTTACGTACGCGCACATATGTTCGGGGCGCGTGTGGCGTTTAAACGGCCCCGGCCGACATCGCGCCGCGGAAAAGCATGGGCACCGGCAAAACTTTTGAGTTTAGGCGAACCTCGCTCGGCGTCACTTCCCCAGGTCACGGCGTCACGGCGCGGCGCGCTCGGCTCGGCTCGGCTCGGCGTGCTGATGGGCGACAGGGGGTACGTACGTTTCCGAAAGCGCTCAAAGTCCAAAAAAGGAGGATGTTAACTTGGCATTCGTGCAGACGCCTCCGCATAATCCACCGCCTGGGAGAGGAGACGCACACACGCACGCACGCACGCACGCACAGGCACGCAGGAGGAGACACACCGTTATTAAACTCAGCGTTTGTACCGCTCGCTCCGCGGAGGACACGCCTGCTTTATACAGCCGAAGCACGACCCGCCGACGCCGGCGCGCCGCCGCGACACGACATAGTCCCCGCGTGCAGACGTAGCGTGAACCCCCGCCCCGCGACGCCCGCGCGCGCCAAACGCACGGCGCCGGTGACACGTCTCATGACGTGGTCCAAGTAAAACGCCAGGTGTGCTCACCTACTCCCAAAAGTCCACTTCTGCCCGACATCGGTCGGCACACTCTCTTAAATCGCCCAGTTTGAGCGAACCAATGCGCCGAGAAAGCCCTTCTGATTGGTCGACGGGGTTTTTGCGCGTTGCTAGGTAACCAGGAGCGTCTCCAGGCAGGCTGCGCTAACCGAAGCGGCCCGAAAGCAGCAGTTTGGTGTTTTCTATATGAAAACAACAACAAAAAACAACAAAAAACGAACAAGTTGATTAGATTGATGATATTTATAAAATGTCCATCAAGTGAAGCTTTGCTGCAAAGGCTCCGTTTAACCTCAATGAGACAGTTTTAAGACAAATTAAACCTGCACTAGTTTCTGTACCTAATAAACAGGCACCTGGGGGGGCAAGTGTCATAGGCTAATTGATCATTTTAGTAATTTTCCAGCAAAAAGTTAAATAAATAAACCAACTTGTCGATAATATGGGGGGGGGGGGGGCACTGAACAATCAATCACTTATTGAAGAAAAACATATGTCAGATGTATTGATAATCAATACCAGGGCCATGAGACTCAGGGGGAATTTCTAACAGATTTGCAGTCCATGAAATAAATGACAACTGATAGGGAGTGAACTTGTGGCTTTGAGGACCCCTGGAGGATATTAATGGGAAATATGTATTTGTTATCGATGAGAAATGCAGCCGCAACATGAATACACTCTGATACAAGCCTGATCACAAACGACCCAGTCTGCTGTAAAACAACAACAACAACAAATAAAAACGTCAGACATTATCATGTGCCAGAGCTATCAGCTGTGGCCCAGGCCTCGAACCCCCTGTCGCCAAGATTAGATTAGATAAGTGTGTGAATATGACATCAGGTGAAAAACACTTGAGGAAAGTGGAAAAATAGAATATGAGTGAATCACAATAAAAAGCTGTGTGCTCATCTTTCCTATGAAATCAGCTCTCCTCCTGACTCTCCCCTTATTTTCTGTGGAAGAAGGTTGTATGTCATAGAATTTAAAAACACCTGAATAAATTTCTTCCTGTTGCACGCACACACACACACACACACACACACACACACACACACACGCTTTATGATGATGGACAGCACATCAGCATTGCAGAAGCGAGTGGGATCTCCCTTCACGGTGCAACGGCTCTTTCATCGCGGGGGATGCCGAGGAAACCACAAAAAGTTTGTGGTGGGCAACGGTTCTTTGGGAAACAAAAGCACCACCAGCACCACCAGCACCACCTGCAGCAGAATCAATGGCGGTGAAACCCGTCACCGTCATTCATTACTTCTGTACTCCTGTCTGTCTTTACTCACTGTCTCACTTTCCAACCACATTCATCCGTGTTACGTCTCACAGGGGTGTTGTCATCAGGTCCTAACTACACAAAAATAAACCATGAAGCAATGCATTGTTGGATAAAGATGCTGGTGTGTGTTCAGTGGAACTATCACTCAACATCAATGTCATCATTAATACATAAAAAACACACACAAGCCATAAAATGGGAACTGGGGATTTTTTTTGTATGACATAATCTATGACAAATTTAAACATAGCATTTTCATACAGCAATCACAAGTGTTTTCTGTGTAACTGGCTAAAACACACACACACACACACACACACACACAGACACACACAGACACACACACACAGACACACACAAATGAGAGGAAGCGGTGAGATGCAGTTTCTCAGAAAGGAGCGTTTTTACGCTGCAGTATCGGGGGATGGGAAAACGAGAGGGTGAGACGAAGCCATTGATCGACTGTGTTGAGCTGAAGAAATGTCAGCTGGACATTTGTGTGTGTGTGTGTGTGTGTGTGTGTGTGTGTGTGTGTGTGTTGTGTGGGGGGGGGGGGCTAAGGGAGTGGTGAGTCAGCAGCAGCACTACGAGGAAATTAGTACAGCAGATAGGGGATTCCCTTCCTGTGTGTGTGTGTGTGTGTGTGTGTGTGTGTGTGTGTGTGTGTGTGTGTGTGTGTGTGTGTGTGTGTGTGTGTGTGTGTGTGTGTGTGTGCATCATAGCCTAAACTACAATCTTATGTCAAACTGGAAAGTGCAGCAGTGAGATGCAGGTTTCATCCTGTCATCGAAACAAACTGGATCAGAGAGGAAGGGGCAGAAAGTGTGAGCCGGTGTAGAAAGAAAGAAGTGTGTGTGTGTGTGTGTGTGTGTGTGTGTGTGTGTGTGTCTGTATGAAAGCACATTTGTGCGATAGTATGTAATAAGTATGTTGTTTTTCCATTGCAGCATTGCTACATTCGTGGACTCCTCCTCATAATCCCACGTGCAACACAAGACCACTGCTCCCTAATCACCATGAGGTCCATTTAGCAACAGGCCCCTCAGGACGACAGGATGTTTGCTGATGAAGATCATGCCATGTGAGCGAAAGCTCCAGAAAACAGACACTTCACAGGACGTGTGCTGTTGTCAGAGGTCAGAAACCAGCGTTCATCCTCTGCTCCTGCAGGTGTAACTGTGTGGCGTTAAAGGTGTGTTCACCTGTCACGGGAATGTTAATGGATGCAGGTGAACTTTAATAACCCCACCCCCACCTCCACCCACCAACACTGATAACAGAGGATCTTTGCTCTTTCGAACATCCAGACTTACAGGCGTGGTCGTGTTGAACCAGGAAAGAGTCTGAACATTTGGACAGGTGCTGTCACTCTGTCAAAAATATGCAGACTGCGATGTACAGGGCAGCGCGGCACAGATCGCACACCCTGTGCAGGAATTATCAGCAAGTCAGGACGTCATCGAGTCAGGAGGTTATCGAGTTATTAAGTCATCGAGTCAGGAAGTCATCAGTAAATCAGCGAGGGCTGAAGAACCTCGAGGAGTCGTCGTTTCAGCAGCTTCCACTGCGTGTGGGAGAGAAATGAAACGAGCGAGCACATCTGGTCAGCTCAGTATTTCCAATCAAAGTGGAAAGTGGATTTCGCATGAAAGTGTTTCCCACCGCGGCGATGACATCACGGAGGTGCAGATGAGTCGCCAAACGGCAGAAAGCTGCGGTCGCGCTCTTCATGGAGTTGCCGGCGCGTTGGGAGTTAGGTAGGTTTTAATCACGCTGGAAAACGCCGCGAGAAGCCGTCGGCGGGGGCGGCTGAGATAAAATCACGCTGGCAGGTCGCCTCGCGCTTCTCGCCGTGGTTGGATTTGTGGACACGGAGAAACTCGTCGCCTGATGAGTGGAGTCCAGCTCACCGGCGAACGGGCCGACCCGCTCTCTGCGCTCCGAGGCTGAAGCATTTCCTCTCAGCCCGCCAGAACCGAGGGCTGGAACCAAACAGTCGCCGGACTTTTATTGGGAAGTACAGTTCGGTCTTGCCAGAATTCCCAACGCGCACACTCACCGGTTTCCCGACGCTGGCGAGGTCTTTGCGTTGACAGCTTGTTTGTCGGCAGGTTTCTGTTGCGTATGCAAAGGTGACGTCCACGCGATTCAAATATTCCTGCGCTTCAGGTGTAACTGTAGACGTTTGTGCAGAACCATCTGCTCACAGGCCGTAAAAAACACGCAGCACGTGCGGGTCGGCACCTCTCCGGCACCCTGAAGGCTGTTTGTGTCTACCTGCACAGTGTGTGTGTGTGTGTGTGTGTGTGTGTGTGTGACCTGTTGTACCACCTGCTTCACAGTGGGCGCCGAGCCTTTGGAGAAGTGACTCACTGCGTGTTCCTGCTGGCCATTAACACATTAAATGCACGTGGGAAGACACACACAAACACACACACACACACACACACACACACACACACACAGACACACAGACACACACAGAAGCCGGATCAATTTGCATGCACGTGGACGCACACATTGTTCCCACGTTAAGCAAACAGAGCGCCATTAAAGGCTCCGCTGTCCCCCTGCAGATGAGAGCACGCGCTGATCTGCTCTGGATGACTCAGCCGCCTGACGTCACGTAGCTGTTGCTGACTGACCCCCCCCCACACACACACTCACACACACAAACACACACACACACACACGTCTTCACATGATCATCTCGAAAGGTCAAATTGTGATGTGCAGTGACTGCAGATAAAAAGTTTCCCCGCTCTTCCTTTCTCGGTCAGTGATTTACGTCGTCCTGCAGAGTCACTTCCCCAATAATTCACTGTGTGCAGAAATGAATGAGAGAAAAAAAAAAAACGTTTCCATGGAGGAAGATCTGAGCGTCTGTTCGTCCTCGCCAAAGACCCGTTTATGGACCATCTGTGAAACAGATCTGGCTCCCGTCCGCTCGTGGCAGGAAGACGAAGACGGAGGGAAACCCCTGTCCGTCCGCCCGAGAGGACGAGGACGTGTCCGGGGTCCGTCCCACCCGCAACAATCAGTTTTTCCCTATAAGCTCAGTCCGCCTGTCTGGACGGCAGCGAGGCCGGTTCATCCTCCTGCAGTAACACAACAAATAATCCCGCTGTTAGTTTAACAGCAGCCGACACACAAGATTTAAGGCCTTTTAATGACTCGTTTTGGGAAGAACGTCAGGATGACAGGGGGGGGGTGGTGACAAATGGTTTGTCTCAACATCCTGATGTAATCCAGACTTTTTGGGACGTGTCCCCGACTCGTCACCTCATCGCTGCTGATTGTTTCCTTCCTGCTCTCTCTCTCTCTCTTTTTTTTTTCTTCTTCATGGCAACAGTTGGAATAATCCAGCTAATTATCAGAGAGGAGATAAGTGATGCTGACTCACTGACAGCCTGCGGTTACCAACACAAACATCCCGCGGCTCACGGGGCTTCACCTTCACAACGAAGACAGAGGAGCGTTTGTTTTTAACCCGGCTGACAGACGGGCGGGGTTAGTCCATCAGGCTGGACACGCTGCATCCACATCTGTGTGCGTCCTGGATCCAGCTGTGGACTCGTCGTTTGATCTTAATAAAAATCAAACATATGGAAGCCCACAGGAGACTATTTTAAAATGATGAATGAAAATTATTAATGTCAGAGTGACATCAGAACGTTTACGAAAAATGAAAATGCTAATGCAGCAATCCGGTTTTCATTTTCCCGTGCTCTAAAAGCTGCTTGACATTTCGCTTTCGGAGCCGCGCCGCGCTGAACGTACAAAAATATTCAAACGTTAATTCAAATTCGAAAAATTTAAATTCAGCAAGGACAGAACAGCCGCATTTTCCACTCATATTCAGGTCACGAATCAAAATAAAAAATGCAATTTCAAAACAGTGGACATTCACCAGAGAATTCACCAGCTGCAAGGTCGACACACACACACACACACACACACACACACATCTGCATGCATCAGACAGATTCCATTCTTTACCTCCGTCACATGGCACCAAACCACGGAGCTGCTCGGCAGGTTGGTTAAGTAACATAAATCAAATCCAATCAGAGGGAGCGCTTGTTTTGCGTAAGATGTACCCCCCACCCTCCCCGTGGGACCACACCTGTTCACAAGGACACGCCAGTCCCAAAAAGTGAAGACGCAGTGAGGTTTTGCTCCACATTATTCGTGTGCAACGTTCGCGTTCACGCCGTCGTCGCCATCTCAGCTTGGCGTGTTAGCACGCCGAGGCCGAGGGGGCCGCCGTTAGTTTTATAGATCACTAGCGAGTCGCAAACGAACCTCACAGCGGCTCTAAAGCGGCTGTGAAGTAGCGACCTCGTTAAAAAGTTCTTTTTTAAAATTAAAATCTCATCTCAGCCGCTGCAAAGTTTAACGTCTGGAAAATATGCGAACGTGTGGCGAAAACATGCAAACAAGCAGGTCCGGCGTAACAGGAAGAAAAGAAAATTGGGCAATCGATCTCCACAAATCACGTCTTTTAATCCAACACTTCACCTGTCCAAACATTAAATTACACTTCCGGGTTCAAACCCAGAACTTTGGGCACTGAGCCAGAGACGTGGAGAAACAGAAACAAAAGAAGTCTCGCCACACAAACGCCGCTGGGAAAACGTCTTGGTTTCACGGCGTCAGCCCAACCCGAGGCGCGGCAGCTCGCGCTTCCCCCGCGCACATCCACGCAGTTTAATGTCGTGATTCGCACCCGAGTCTGAGGCGAGCGAGAACCAAAAGCTACAAACAAGAAAGTCCGGAGCGAGACGGTTCAGCCGAGGCCAGAAGAGCATCCGGATCTGGATCCACCCGCGGTCCGGACGGGCTCGTCAACTCCACGTCGACATGGTGGTGGCGCCGGATCGTCCTCTGGGGACCAAGAGCTCCTGAACTAACTTCCCGTCCCGCGGCCGAAAGCACAACCCCTCAGCGTGGGAACACTTTTCATAACATCTTTATTGAATTTGTGTCTCGCTTTTTAAACTTATTTACAGATACTTTCATTTTATCTCATCTTCTTTTTTTTAGTTCAGTAAAAATACAAATACAGAACACCCAGTTTTCAAAAGCGACGTCGCTCCCAGCGACTTGATGGCCGCCCTGGTTTCTCCTTGGAGGGGAGGGAGGGGTGGGGGTGGGGGGGGTCCTCCTTGACAGGTAAAGGTGGCGGTGATGTCAGTGTGATGTCATAGACCGTGGGGGGAAAAGATGCTGTACTGCATTCAGCGGGCTGGGAGTGACGGCCGCCGCCACGGGTCGGGTGGAGGAGGATGGAGGAGGTGACGGATGATGGGGTGGGGGGGGGGGGTGAAACGTTCGCTCGTGGAGCGAAGCGGCGACCGATCGACGCTGTGGCGAAAGTTCGTGGCGAAAGAGGTTCCCCTTTCTCTCTGAACTCAAAAAAAAAAAAAAAAACTCACTGTCGTCATGTTGCATCTTTAAAAAAACAAAAACAAACACCTGACGACTGAGGTGACAAATCAGGTCCCAGGGTTTTCAGGTCGCGGTGGAAAATCACCAGCGAGCAACTTTGTCTCCGTGACAGCGTCCTCTATCTCATTTGGCAGCAGCGCCACAGATATCACAATCTTCAATTTCATTTAATCTGCTTCCTGCTCTGCTGTCAATCATATCCTGCAGCTACAAACCTGCTCGTGTGTGTGTGTGTGTGTGTGTGTGTGTGTGTGTGTGTGTGTGTTGAGGAATTTCGATGTGAGCGAGGTCGGGACATAAGGCTTGACACTTAAGTCAGAAACACACACACAAATACAAAGTCTTCACGGTTGAGCACACTTCCTGCTCTTCGGCTTTAACGCCTGCACGGAATCACCGTCAGTCAACGAATCCTCGGTCGATACGCAGAGCTGGGAGACGTTTCGTTTGATGGATTCACGCTCCTTCTCATTTTTCACGGTCGGCGTCGTCACGCCGTCGAGTCCGACTTTCGGATTCCGACCCGAGGAGAGAAAATGACGAAGACGTGGGACGCAGATCCCGACACGATGGCGGCTTTTCATCGTCGGACGGTGAGTTGAAGGAGGTCGAAACCAGTCTGCGGTGTGCGGCCGCTCGCTGACCGACACACGTGCCTACGGTCCAGGTGCGACAGGTGACAGGTGAGGTGGAGGTGAAGATGGGGGGGGGGGGGGACTGCCAACAGGAGGATGAACAGAGGAAACAAGCAGCAGCTCTTCATTTATTCAGCTCTACACCTCCACCCTCCTCTTCTTCACGGGATTCCCATACAAAGTGCACAAACAAGGGATTTACACACACACACACACACACACACACACACACACACACACACACACACACACACACACACACACACACACACACACACACACACACACACACACACACACACACACACACACACACACACACACACACACACACACACACACACACACACACACACACACACACACACAGACACACGCACACTATTTTATGGTTAAGCAGGAAATAAGCAGATGGGAGGGATGACGTGTGTGTGTGTGTGTGTGTGTGTGTGTGTGTGTGTGTGTGTGTGTGTGTGTGTGTGTGTGTGGGTGTGGGTGATAAGCTGAAAAATGTAAAGAGAGATTTAAAAAAAGCAGCATCCAATCAAGTAGCAGCTGAATGGTTTTTGTTGGGAGGAGGAGGAAGAGGAGGTTCTGTTGCATCTGTAACTGGAGGAGGAAGATGTTGGGGGGGGTGGAGATGGGGAGGCCCCTCCCCTCCCGGATGGTTCCTGGTCATACACTGGTCCACTCTTCTGGAAAAAAAAAAAAAAGGGAGGATCGGGAGGAGGTGGAGGCGGTCGGCGCGACCCGGTCCCGTGACGAGCTGCCGGGTCAAAGTTCATCTGATGAAACAGGAAGTGGGGGGTCGGGGGTCAGGGGAGGAGCGGAGGGCTTCGATTCAACCCTGTGTCCCCATTTAGGATTTGACCAAACAAACAAACACAAAAAACCCAAACACACACACACACACACACACACACACAGAGTGTGTCTGTCCCACATGCACTCTCAGTGCCTCAGCTGGAGTCTGTACGGGGGCGGAGTTTGGTCAAATCCATCACAAGAATAAGAACCAAAAAAAACAAAAACAAACTAAACAAGCCTCCAGGTTCTGGAGCTCGGTCCTTCAGAGTTCCTTCAAGCCGAGCGCGAGGCTGAGCAGCGAAACCCGCCGCCCGCCCGATCCGAGCGGCGACGACGGGGCGAGTCAAAGAGCGAGTCAAAGAGCGAGTCCTCCCCCCCCCTGCACCGCTCGCTCTCTCTCTGGAGTCCCAACGAGAGTCCGTCAGGCTGAATGTAAGTTTGTCCAGTGTTGGTGGGTGTTTTGTTCTTTTTAAGGGTGTGTGTCTATGTGTGTGTGTGTGTGTGTGTGTGTGGGGCGCTGCAGCAGAGGAGGGGGTGGGGTGGGGGGGGCGTCCCGTCTACCGCTGGGCCGGCTCGCTGCCGGGCAGGGTGATGTTGCCCAGGTGGAGCACGGGGAGCGGGTGAGCCTCCGTGTTGAAGACCCAGCTCTCCAACGGCATCAGGTCGTCGCTGGAGAACAACAGGTACAGATACCTGGGGGGGGTGTGAGGATGAGGAGGGTGAGGAAGAAGACAGAGGTGAGGGACATCACTGTCACAAAAAACAACAAATAATTCCATAGTTTCTGCATGAGATTAAAGGGATTAAGAGAGATTTTTCAAAATAAAACTTCCTGTGTGTGTGTGTGTGTGTGTGTTATTCTAAAGGGATTACACATGAGATTTGTGTTATACAGCTGCATGGAACCACTTTGTGTGTCATGACTGTTGTAACGCCTGGACGTGCTCACAGTACAGAAAACATTTTTAAATCTACTTTTCATCGCCTTGATTTTTTTAACCAGCTAATTTAATCTGCGGGGGTTTTTTTGTGTGTGTGACAAAAATCGGCGCCGTCAACACTTTGATTTTACAGCCTGCTCGCTTGCCTGTGACAGATTGGCCGCTTAATTCTTTATGAAATGTAATTAACGTTAAAATAAATCCGCTGAACACAAACGGGGCGAGCGGAGGCGAACGCAGGGGGGGGGCGTGTTCAAACGCCAGGATGCCAGTTTTCACGCCAAAAGCCAAACTCTGCCGGCAACAACTGCAGGTCAGCGCACAATCTCAGGGGGGGGGGGTGAGGTTCACAGAGCCGCCAGCAGAGGGAGGCAGAGAGCCACACTGGGCTCCATCATGATGATGATGATGATGACGACGACGCGCCACACGCCGGCCTTTAACACGTGTGTTGACCTGTTACTGCTGAGTCACAACACAACAATTGAACAGGCAGAGGATCCGCTGAGTCATCCAGCAGGATCTGGGTCTGTATGCAACCGCAATGACTTCTGGGAAGGATAATACACGACTATGCTCCTCCTGGTTTTTTAAAGGATATTTATAAAACTGCTAATCTGATCTAATCTAATCCAAATCCAATGAATATATAATGATGATGATAATAATAATAATAATAATAATAATAATAATAATAAAGTATGGACGTGTGGAGGGTGAAAGTGATTTGTCCAAGATCCCAATCCCAACGGGAAACACCCCCACCCCCCACCCGACAAAGCACTGCGGGAACCACCCAAGTGACTGATCAATCAGCAGGTGTATTGACGATTCCCCCGATCGATCGGCCCCGTCGGCGGCGTCTTACTTGAGCGTCTCGGCCAGGAAGAAGCTCTGCTGCACGTCGTCGTACGTCGGGTTGGAGGAGTAGACGTCCTTCACCCCCGAGAAACCCCCGCTCACCCTGCAGTACTTATCGATGGCCTGGGGGGGGGGGTGAGGAAGTTAGGAGACAGAGTGAAGGTGGTGAGGAAGGAAGGAAGGAAGGAAGGAAGGGAGGAGGAACAGAAAAAAAAAAACAGGTGAGGTTTTAAATATTTTTCATGAGTTTTTCCAGACGTGCATGAGTATAATTTGGTATCATTTGTTCTTTGGGAGCAGGAGTTTCACACACACACACACACACACACACACACACACACACACACACGGGGTCGGCACCAGCTGATGCTCCGGGCCCGGTGATACCGACAGAACCCCATTACCCGCGTTGCTCTATTGATTTGCACTGAGGACTTGTTACAGTGAAACCGGCGCCTCCATCAAAATTCTGCGTGCGTCGCACTCCCGCTCATACCTTATCGACTCCCGCTATTAACGCATGTAATTGAAAGCATTATCTCTGTCCTTGTCTTTCAGCGTCTCACACACACGCACACACACACACACACACACACACACACACACACACACACACACACACACACACACACACACACACACACACACACACACACACACACACACACACACACACACACACGCACACGCACCTTCTCCCCTCCATCACGTCGTCAACTGACCATTCGGCTGTCAGCAGATTTCCGTCGCAAAGGAGTTTCGACCGTGAATCCAGTTATTCACGGGCTGTTGCTCCAGCCGCGCGTTTGCCCTTCTGCGTCCACGCTGCAGTGTCCCGCAACAGCCCGCGCAACGCACACGCAGACACGCACACGCGTCACGCACGCACACACACGCATCAACACAAGGTCGAGTGTGTCCGTCATCGTGTGAGTTTGAGCGACGCGTTTAAAACACGAGCCGCATTAACACCAACGACTGAACAGAGCGTCAAATCTTTCCAATATGTTACACACTGTTTGAGGTGGGGGGTGTATACACAAATGTACAACACACACACACACACACACGCCTGGGCTAAACAAATGATCTATTAACAATGCACCTGTGGCAAGAGGAAGAGGACACGCTTCATATTACTGCAGCTGATCTTCACCTGCACACACACTGACACACACACACACACACACACACACACACACACACAGACACACACAGGTAATAACTGGGAGGAAACGTGACAAACATGAGGTTTGGTGGAACAGATGGACGCAGCTGGGGTACAGGAGGAGTGTGTGTGTGTGTGTGTGTGTGTGTGTGTGTGTGTGTGTGTGTGTGTGTGTGAGGGGCTGAGCTCGGCGGTAACACACAGGGGAGACTGCAGGTGTTTATGAAAGGTGTGAGGACGACAGTAGGACACTGGCGTCGTGTGAAAATGGACACAGGTGTGAGAAATCATTCTCCCACAATGCAACGCGCTGGTCACGGCCCGGACAGATCTCAGAACAGAACACTGATGTGTGTGTGTGTGTGATGTCATTTCCTGTACGGCAGAAATGATTTCACATCGTTTATACCAAAAAAAAAAAAAAGACTCGCTGCACCTAAACCTGCAGAAAGTGTTTTTTCTGTTTTGACATATTTTGCTCTCTTATCTCACAGGAACAAGAGCAATAACCCCGATCAGATCAGATCTTTACTTCAAAGGTGAAAACTTTATTTAAACTTTGTGTAAGCAGCCGGATGCGCGTTTGTCGGGACGTATATACGTGGCGATAAATAATGCAGGCGAGGAGGAGGAGGAGGAGGAGGAGGAGGAGGAGGAGGAGTCCGTCAGCAGCAGCTCTCTTTAGTGTCACTCACTCTCCGCACACAATCACTGAGGAAAACAAAAAAGTTTCAGCGCTGATGAAGGAGGAAGAAGAAGAAAAAAAAAAAAGGGGGGTAGAGGAGCTGAGCCCTTTGATTCCTCCTGGGGTGGAGGCTGCTCCACTTTCATAAAGCTTCTCTCATTAAAACACAAAAGGAATAAATAACTGATTACACCTGAGAGACTCACATCCACTCACACACACACACACACACACACACACACACACACACACACACACACACACACGGTTCCCCGCACACCCCAAAAAAAAGAAAACACCGCGTGACAACAGCTGTTTGTCGACAAAAGACTCACAACGTACGATGGCCTGACGCAGTTGTCAACGCTCAACCGTTTCTACTGAAGTTGTGTTAAATTTGTTTTTTTATATTTAAGACCAGATGGTTAAAAGCACGAGCAAAAATTTACATATTTTCTCCAGGATCGGCTGCAAATTCACCCAAACACTCATCATCATCATCATCATCATCATCATCATCATCCGTATTTCCCAAAACTAGACGATGTACTTTAGAAAAAAAAAAAAAAATTGGAAAAAGAACCAAAAAAAACAAGTCTGGGCTCGCTGACCTTCAGCCTTTCTTTAACAACAAGGTTAAAAACTTTCTTTAAAGTGGAAATCAAACCCTGACGGAGCCGGTTGTTTGTTTGTTTGTTTGTTTGTTCTTACCTGCGCTGCCTCCCAGCCCCACTGCCGGTACTTGGGGTCGTGGGTGAACCTCCACATGTACCAGTAGGTCTCGATCACCTCGGGCCGCAGGATGTAGTACTTCTCGTTCTGCCGCACGGCCACCGCCTCCAGGCCGCTGTCGAACTTGAAGGCCTCAGGGCCGAGCTTCAGCACTAGAGAGAAAAAAAAAAAAAAAAACAGCTAAGGGAGGGTGAGAGGAGGAGGAAAGGAAGGAAGGAAGGAAGGAAGTGTCCGCTCCTTGTTTGTCTTTCCTGCTGATCCCAGGTCAGTGTTGATGACTGTGTGTGTGTGTGTGTGTGTGTGTGTGTGTGTGTGTGCGTTAAGAGCCGTAAAAACTCCCACGGCCCCGTCGATCTCACTCGGCTTCTCATGTTTTTACAACCGCTGATTTCTGCCAATTAAGCGCAATCGGCGTTAACTCTGGAAAATTACTGAGGAGCCGACAAGACGGTGACGGGGGCCGTCTCTGAGAGGATTACAGCGCGCGCACACACACACACACACACACACACACACACACACACACACACACACACACACACACACACACACACACACAAACTCAGCGGTTTCTGTGAATGACTGCTCATTAAGAACAACTTCAGACGGCCGGACTGTTGCTATCAAACTCCCTGCCCCCCCTCCTCCCTCTCGCTCCCTTTCTCGGTCTTCATTTGTTGCCATGGCAACCTCTCCTCTTTTCTCGCTTGCTGCACACACACAGTCACGGTGCAGCATCACACGCTGGTGTTTCTCTGCTGACTATTGATGCTCACTGGAAAAAAAAAACAAAACATCCCACGCAGGTGTTTCTAAAGGCCGATTAGACCGAATACAATAAAACCAAAAACCAGAAGAAACCTCCACGTGTGATCCTGTATATTTGTGTGTGTGTGTGTGTGTGTGTGTGTGCGTTCCTCACCCGTCCTGTCGTACGACTCGTGGCAGGTGTGCGCGATCTCGGCCCCCAGCTGCAGGTAGTGGCCGGCCTTGTCGTCGGGCGAGCCGTCGGCGCCCAGCGCGAACATGCCGCCGGCGAAGCAGGCCAGGTGGCCCATCTTACGCTCCAGGTGGCCGTTCTTCCACTCGCCGATGAACGTCAGGCCGCCGTTGGACTTGCGGATCAGGTGGCGCTCGATGGCCTGGAGGCGGGGAGGGAGGGAGGGGGGGAGCGCAATCAGGGAAAGGTGTGGACGTTTGGGAGGAAAGCGAGAAAGCGTTTTCAGGGAGAATATTAAGCGCTCATTCGCATGCAGGCGGGGATTTAATCGATGCCCAGGAAACGTATGTGTTCGGGTGAGAATGCGG
Organism: Psettodes erumei; assembly: GCA_016785225.1. Taxonomy (NCBI): domain Eukaryota; kingdom Metazoa; phylum Chordata; class Actinopteri; order Pleuronectiformes; family Psettodidae; genus Psettodes; species Psettodes erumei. The sequence goes on from JAFBJZ010000827.1 coordinate 543,232, forward strand.
ACGTTCGATTATTTATTACAGAGGGAATGTGGACGCAGGTTTTGAAGGGAATATTAAACGAGCGAACGCGGGGGTGAGGATGAGCGAACGGGCCAGGGGCGAAAAAGAGAAGGACGTAAAATCCGCTGATGGACACACGTCTCCCGCCTCCTGCTGCAGCTACTTCTGCTTTCTTTGAAGAAGAAACAAGAGGAGGACAGGCGGCGCGGGTCGGACCGGGACTGCAGAACCAGTGGGTTGGTAGCTGTGCTGTTCTTTGGGCTCAGTTTCATGTCTTTATTTAGGTATTTCATCAACTGAATTGTGGGTTTTAGGTTTAGAACGTGCTGTACAGACTGAAAGCCCCATTTATATATATATTTTTTTTAAAAACAACAACAAAATTACACACTAAGTGAAATTTAAAGCAAATTTAAATGCAAAAAAATAAAAATATACGCATATATGTGGCATTCCCTCTTGAACTTTTGACATTTTTATCTTTCCATCTATGTCGCTAGTTACCTGTTCAGCTAGTCAGCTAGCTAGCTAGTTAACAAATTAGCCTGCTAGCTATCTCCCAGCTATCTACCTATCTATCAATCAATCTAGCTAGTTAGCTAGTTACCCTGATAGCTATCTACCATCTATCTAGTTAACTATTTAGCCTGCTGTCTATCTACCAGCTAGCTACCTATCAATCAATGTAGCTAGTTAGCTAGTTACTCTGATAGCTATCTACCATCTATCTAGCTAGTTAGCTATCTACCAGCTAGCTAGCTATTTATCCATCCCTTATCTGTTAACAAACTGCCTGATGACATGATGATTTTTAAAAATAGACAAATCTAGATGTTTTCGCTCCATCAGCGAATGTGCGACGGGGGCCGGACCTCGATGGCGTCGTCGTAGGTCTTGCGGGCCTCCGTGTCCGTCTTGTCCGACATGAGCCAGGCCTTCAGCAGGTACTCGTAGAAACTGTCGCCGAGTCCCCCGACGGACGTGTGATCTGCAGAGAGCGGGAAAGAAAACAGGTTAAAAGATGCGAGGGGGACATGACGGAGAGAGAGAGAGAGAGAGCAAAGAAAAAAGAAAACAGCGAGACGCAGACAAATGAGAAAACCAAAGTGAATTATTCTTTCTTTTTTTTTTTTTCCCACTTTGCCTCCGAGTCCTTGGCGGAGAGCAACATATGGCACGAGAAGCATCCATCTGAGCCGCGGGTGATTTTTCCTCCCCCACACCCACCACATTATTGGCAGCACATTCCCTCTTTATTCCTCTTTTTTTTTGGTTTATCCTCTTCCCTGATCACATTTCAACGTCCCCGGTCGCCCTCTCGGAAGTTTACGCAGCTTTTCACGCACCAGCGGGGAGGACGGGACGCGAGCCAGCGAGTCACTCTGATCACGCTAAGAAAATAAAACTCGCTCCGCTCTCCTCATTTCTAACAGCACTTTGGTACATTTCGGGGGCGGGAGGCTCACTGACCTATAAAACGATGTTTTGATTTGCTAAATGCAAAGTTTTTCTGTTTTGGAATTTGGTTAAATTTTTGTAAATCTCACTAAAACTGCTGATGGACACATGATCTAAAAATTATGACCGACACATTAAATTAAAAAAAAAAAAAAAAAAAAGAAGACAACAGACAACACTAATAAATAGATGAGGAAGGTATTTCCGTCGCTCCGTTGTGATCTTGAAAGGTTAGTGTCTTCAGCTCTGTGCAATCATATCAAATATCTGAGCAGATGCTGCGCGCCTCGTCTCTTCTGCACGAGGGAGGTTAACAAGCCAGAAGGTAAATGAAGGGATACGTGAAGACGAGACGGATGAAGAAACAATGAATTATTCAAACTATTTTTTTTTTTTTGAGAGAGAGAGAGAGAGAGCAGCAAAACATCCTGGGAGACAACGCTGAGGGCAGAGCGTGCCGCCGTGCCTGCGAATGCACACGTGGGTTTTGTACGCGTCCACGCACGGCGCCGCTGTGTTTACTTTAAAAAAACAGCCAGGGACGGTTTGTCAGCGCCGCGCTCGCATTTTGGAGATGATGTGAAATGAGCTGGAATCATTTTCCGAAAGTGAAATCAATGCAGCGGAATGAAATGATTGAGCGTTGCAGAGCCAAGCGAAGACACTCCGGGACAATTACGGCGCTGACGGCGCATCTGTGCGGCTGCTGCTGCTGCTGCTGCTGCTGCTGCTTCTTTAGCACCGATGCGTCGACGTGACAAATGTTGTAATTTTCACGCGTTTTTCGACGTCGGTGAAAGAAAATTAGCGGGGTGAACTCCCACACTTTTCTCTGGGGTGTTCATTCGCCTGTTAACTCTGCGTTAATTTAAATGTTTGCTTCCACGTAGCATGAAGGATGTCGCACCAAACCGTCGAACTGCAGAATTTAAACCAGGGTTAAAGTGAATTTTAACTCGTAGAAGTGGATACTGCTGGATTTGGGTTGAAAGTCAAAGCCTCCGGTCCTTGTGCAGAATAATTTACCAGCAGCGAATTCACAAATATAGCGATTACGTCACAGTGATGCAGCTACGATTTAGTGAGTTGCTGTTTTTTTTTGTTGACATTTACAACCTGGTGATTGTATCAGGACAAATAAGATGAATTTGCATGTTTCGTTTTTTTCCTGCACTCTTCTTTTCATCCGAGAAGAAGGATGAAACCTTTCACACGAGAGAGCGTTTGAGCGTAAAGAGCGAAATCACAGATTAGAACATAAATCGTGGCGCGCTCATTCTTGTCTCAGCTGTTTAGCATCTCCTCCACATCCTGCTGCGTCTTTCTGTTTAAAGTGAGCAGCCACCCACGCACAAACACCACCACCCCCCCCCAAGCTCCTCTCCATCATCTTCCTGCCAATCAAAGGACCCGGGTCACGCAGGGACGTCGATCGAAGGCGGCTTCAACCGCACGCAAAGCAAAGGGGGCGTCTTCACGGAAGAATCAAACGCACCTGGGTTTTTAAAGCAACAGGTCAAGGGCAGAGGTTTGTTGTGCGACGGGGGCGAGGTGGTAATTTATTTCTACGCCGCATGAAACCCAATCAAGGACACGACGGCGAAGGTCGCACGTGATTAAAGAGGGGAAGAGAAACGCTGGAGTTCCCGCAGTAAATCAAGAGGTGCTGCGTTCACTGACGCCGGGGAAAACAACGGAGCAGATGACGGGTTTGTCGACGGGTGTGGGGAGTTTTTTTGAGGGAGCAACTCTCAGCTACAAGTTTGTTGCAACTCTTAAAACTTAACAAACACAAAAATTTATCAGCGCAAGGTGCTAAATACCCACAACAAGACATCACACTGAAAAAAACAAACCCCAAACACTTCGCCTCTTTCACCATTTACTCCCAAGCGTGTTGGGAAACTGAAAACGCTTAATGTGGCGTCGAAGCAACTCACTTCTGTGGGAAAAGTAGAAAATAATTTCAATTTGAAAAAAAAAAAATTCCAATTTTTCATTCGCCTTCACCGAACCAAACCCCCTGAGCAGATAGTCGAGCAAAAAAAAAAAAAAAAAATTAAAATCACACTTCAAGTGTGCACAAAAAAAAAGAAAAAGGAATATTTTAATATCCAGGATGTTTTAATATTCTGTTGGAAAGCTAAACGGCGACCCTGTCATCCAGGATCTAAGTCTCCCCGAGACGGAAACGCTGGAAAACAAACAAAAAGGAATATTTGAAATGTGAGACGTTCAAACACTCCCAAAAGATGCCGGGGAGGAAAAGCGGGAACGTTCAGAGTTTGTGCATGAGGGGAAACGTTGCTCCACTTCACCGACTTAACTGTGTTCAGGATTAAATGTTTGTAACGCTGCAACACCTTTGTTAAATGGTGCGTTCCTTAAAAATGACGTTTCAGCGCGAGGACGCTCTGTGAACAGACGGCTGACACATAATCAATACACCGGGAATACTTGGTTTCAATCCGCTCCCGTTTCCATTCGCTCACGGCCAGAGAAAGGGGGCGCTTGTTTTAACATCATGACGGGGAGCAGGCGAACTTACGCTGGCCCCAGCGGCCCGTACGCGGGTTCAGGTAGTTCGGGTAGAGCCCGTTGGGTCGGTCCATTTTGGCGAGCAGCTTCCGGATGTGCATCACCTGTGAACATCAAAGGTGTTTTACTCCAAACATGAAAGATGAACTTTAACCCCACACACACACACACACACACAAACACTGAGCCCTACCTTCTGGTAGTAGGCGGGGTTTCCCGTCAGGTAGGTGAGGTGAACGAACTCCATGTGCAGGGTCCCGAACTCAGCCAGGATGCTGCTGCCCGCCGACGCCCAGCCCCAGTTACGACCCACGCCGCTGCAGGGTGTGTGTGTGTGTGTGTGTGTGTGTGTGTGTGTGTGTGTGTGGGGTGGGATGGGGGGGTGAAAGATTGGAATATGGGGGAGTCATAAGTTTATGAGTTTATAGTATCAGGAGTAAAGAAGAAAAACTTTATGTAAACAAACTATTTCTGGTCAGTCATGTGCAGAAAACCTCATCTCTGTCAATCACAAGGTTTGTGTTCAGCCACGTCAAAAGCGCGACACCGAACCAGGAAGTGCGGTTTTCCCGGGATCCGGGTCGGCTGCAGCCTGAGCAACAGGTGCTGCACCTGTTTGAGGATTGTGCGTCGGTCACGGCTTGAGCGAAACCACACTCACAACACGACCATATGTGGCACGGGAGGCATCTGGAACCGCTTCAATTTTACATGAGCGCATGTAACATTAACAGGCTGCAACCTGTGCGAGTGTGTGTGTGTGTGTGTGTGTGTGTGTGTGTGTGTGTGTGTGTGTGTGTGTGTTTGCAGAGGGGGTTTGTGCGAGAGGCACCTTGTTTGTCCAATCAGAGGAATAAAAAAAAGGAGAGAGATGTTTGTGTGTTTTGTTTAGATTAAATTCCTGTGCCTGCAATTATTCCTGTGGGCATCAGAGTGTGTGTGTGTGTGTGTGTGTGTGTGTGTGTGTGTTTGTCTACCGGGAGATTAAGGCCGAAACACAAAGCGTCCGCTCTCTAACGAATTTCAATTACCTTGTTGAAAGTGGGGAGCGCTTCTCTCGCACCGCACACTCCCCCGAACAGCCCACCAGTGCACGCAACAGGATGCCGAACGCACACACGCAGACGCACACACCGAGCCGCGCTGCTTAGCAACAAAGTGGACTAATGTGATGTTTTCATTTGATTTCCCCGCTTCTCTCCCTGAGACTGTAAATTAATAACACAAAGCCGACTTCCTGGATTTAACACTTTTGTTCCTTCTCTTAATCACACTGATTTTTTTCTTTCCCCCCCCGAGTGCAGCGTTGTGCGTTTGGACCTAACACAAGGTCACCGAACTGCGCGCGCAATAACGAGAACAATGAAAAGTGCGAGTTTGTCCGGCACTTAACAGCGGAGCTTGTGAACGCCCCCGCACAAACCTGTTAGGTGGTCTGATCAGTGGGAAACAAAGGCATGAACTGAAGGCCTGGACTGAAAAATTATTTAAGATTCCTGCACATATTTCAGAGCAGAAGGATTTACACTGCGCTGCGTTTTTTAGCGACAAAGACTCGTCAAAGCTGACACGATGATGACGGTAATGGCGAGGCCACTTCCTCATCTTCTGCCGCCCGCCACTTAAAAAGCGCGGCGGCGAGTTCGTCTTCGGCGGCCGCAGCTCGCAGCCTGTCAGCGTCTTGACGTGTGGGCTCATTTTCCCGTCCCATCTGCTGGTTTTTACGCCGCTTAATAAACCCTCTGTGTTCTGTGTGTCTGCGTGAGCAAAGCATTTTAGGAATGTGAGGACGTTCGGCACGGCTGAAAACGCAGGAAAGTCGACCGAACAACAAAAACTGCTTGCGGAAACTTATTTCCAACAGGTGTGTTTGCTGCACTCACCTCTTCAGGTTGACCATGGCCCAGGGGATTCCCGTGGGGGTGTTAAAGGCGGGGAGCAGCTTCTCCGCCAGCTGGACCGCCTTCAGCTTGAACACCTGGAAAAGAGATGGGGAGGGAAAGAAGGAAGGTGAGACCGGTTAACTTCAAAGCTCCCTTTTTTTTTTTACAGTGTTCGCCTGCAGTGTCAGCGGCGCCTGCTTAATATTCTCCTCAAAACGCTGACAGGTACAAGCATAAAATAACCGCCGGCAAACAAAACAAACGCGGGATGAACGTCGGGAGACAGACGATCGCTAAGTGATGGCCGCGCAGCGCCGGAGCCCGACAGATTTATCCCGGACGCCGGCGTAATGTATGCAGAAACCCTCCCTTCAAACTGTGCCGCAGTAATATGAAATGTGGCGAAAAAAAAAAAAAAAACACAGAGAAACCCCCACGAGACGTCCAGGAGAGACGCTCAGAGGTCAAACTGCATCAAACGAGCCGAGCGGGGGAGAGCGGAGAGCGGCGTCGGAGCCGGATTTCTATTATCGTGAGTGGCGCCTAATTTATACGGAGCGATGCGGGGGAACGGATGTGTTCGTTTTGAGATTACACGAGTCCTCGCCCTCCTCTGACAGACGGAGGGGCCCGGGAAAATCTGCCGCAGCCCTTGTTCTTTCCTCGGCGTGCCAATCAAAAATATAAAAAGGACGGCGGGGTTATTCTGCCGCCGCTCGGCTGACGGAGGACACGCTGAAGGCGGAGAACGGCGGGGCGGATTAATGGCGCGAAAGCCGCTCGGCAAGACAAAAAAAAACAACAAAAAAAATGTGGTTCTGAGCGAACGGCAAATAAGTTATTGAGCAATCTCCAGTAAATCCTGTTTCCTGCATTCATGGTGAGTTTATTTCTGTTTTCATCGTCTCTTCGCTTGAAACGACTGAATTCTTACATTTTCACAGGAGTTACTTGTGAACTGGAGGAGGGAGAGAACACTAAACCCCTAAAGACTCAAGAATGATGGTGTTTAACATTGTTATGCCTTTGGTTTCGACCTGGTCTAACTTGGAAACTATTAAATTTCGGGAGGATTCCGGATCAGTTTTCAGAACAAGGATTCTCTGCCATCGTGAGATTTCACAGTTTGAGTCGCGTCTCCATAAACGATTTGAAATAAGATAAATTGATGGACATTATCTCGGTATGGAAATGTAGGTCTGCTCTCTCTGAGGACTTCCCAGTTAGATATAAAACTGGTTTCTTACACCGTGACACATCTACCTTTTAGCAAAGTCAACGACAGGCGTGAAAAGGGTTTTTTTTTTTTTTTTTGCAGGAACAAGAATTTTTTTTAGTGCCGTGCAGCTCTGCAGACACGGTCAGTTAACCGGCAAACTTCACATGCTGTTCGCTTCTGAAACGACAGAAAAAAAAATATAAATTCATGGTGCGTAGCAGCTGAAATTGCAATTGTACATTTACTTGGCAGGTTGACTACATTTTGAGAGCCGTGAGTGCATTTTGAGTAAAAAAAAAAACCCCAGTGAGCAGTGAATGAAGTAATTTTGATCCATCTTGTCAAAAAAAAGAAAAAAGTCCAGGTACAAAAAAAAAAAACACCCCAAAGCAAATGACTACCAGTCCCCTACGCCTTTATAAGATGCTGAATTTCCACTTTCTGCACAAAGTCTATTCTACCTATGAAGTACAGCTGTGGGATAAATGTACAAGTGAAGACAGGCAGAGCCGACCCACAGAGAAAAGAGCACTTCAACATGAGGCTGATTCATCAACACAATATGTCGGGGCGGCGCAGCTTTTATACAGGGAGCACATCTATAAAGAGAGAGGGAGAGAGGGAGGGAGGGAAAAAAAAAAAAAGAAAGATGGAGCGCCAACACATGCTGCTGTTTGCAGAATACTTAAGCAGCCGCGGGGACGTCTTACTGAAGACTTGGAGGTCAAACCGTGGAGTTAAACACGAGACAAATACAGACAGAGCCGGGGGGGGCGGAGGGCGCAGTCTAACAGATGTAGAGATATATATGCAGAGGATATGAAGTGTGAGAACGAGGAAGGAGGGAGTTATCCAGACAGGATGATCGAGGATTCAGAGCGAGAAGAGGGGCGATGAAATGTAGCTGGACGCCTGGAGGAGACTAAACGCTGGAATCATTCCTGAGCATAGACGCTGTCAGACACACGCACCTAAAACTTCTGATGTGCTGCTGTCAAACTTTCACGTGCCAACAAACCAAAAAACTTTTTTTTCCCTTTTTCTTGAAGTACAACTACATTTTCAGAGATGAAATATGATAAAAGGACTTCACACCAACTACAGCCGGACGGTTCAAATGAAATACCCCTATTAACACGATATATATGTACGTGTAGGTGTGTGAGCATGTGTACTTGTACATGCAAGCACAAATAGGTAGTATTAGTGCAGTATATGTAATAACATGCTTGTGAGACATGAACATGTGGAGATCCATCTACCTAGACACCTAGCTGTTTATCTTGCTAGCTAGCTACCTAGCTATCTAACTATCTAACTATCTATCCATCTATCTATCAACCTTGCTATTTTTATTAATGATCTAGCTACCTAGCTAGCTATCATGCTACCTAGCTATCCATCTAGCTATAGCGCAACCTAGCTACCTAGCAATCTATCTAGCTAGTTAGCTACCTTGCTATCATAGCACATCTATGCTGTGCTCTCACATACCACTCCGACACCACCCAATGTGTATGTGAATGTGTGTGAATGTGTGTGTGTGTGTGTGTGTGTGTGTGTGTGTGTGTTCACTCATGTCTCTGCCCAATCATCATAACCACCTCCACCCCCCGCCCAGGTGATTTGCGGCCTGTCTGGCGGCGGCGCCGAGGCCCCTTAACAAACTCCATTGCCTTTTATTGTCAATCCCGCTGCTGATGTCATCAGTGTGTGTGTGTGTGTGTGTGTGTGTGTGTGTGTGTGTGTGTGTGTGTGTGTGTGTGTGTGTGTGTGTGTGTGGGGGGGGGGGGTCCAAACGACCCGTCGGAGGAGACGGCCCGGGCCGCCTTGGCAGATAAAAACTCTTTGGGTTTATGATAATCATCTTCCTCCGCTGCTCTCATCTGCAGGTGGGGGTGGACGGGTGGGGGCCGTCTGGGGAAACAGGGGTTGTGTTGTGTTGTGTTGTGTTGTGTTGTGTTGTGTTGTGTTGAAGGAAAACAAACTGCTGCTTAATTAGCGCCTGTACACTTTCCTTATCTTGCCTGGATTAGCACGGAGCTTTATCACACCTCAGACCGGCGGTGCTTAATCTGTGCTTGGTCAGCAGCTGCTGTAAATGCACTCAGACCTGAGTAATCCCCTCGACACATTATAATCTCAAATTATTGATCTGACGAGAAGGGCGTTGTTGGAACTGAAATCTTTGACGGTCTTGGACACAAACCATAAAGCGTTTCCTTTAGGCCCGTTACCAATTTACTGTCCGCATAAAAAATTAATTAGCGACATCTGATCGGGACGTCTCTGCTGATCAATTTATATTTTACGACTTTAGCAACCACATTAAAGTGATTTTTATCCAAACTTCTTATCGCTATGTGTTTGCTTATTAAGTATAATCTGATGCACTGATTAACAGATTACTCCAATATCATATACAGCATAATCCAGCATCCACTGAGCGACATAAAATATACATCTGTCTTCCTTCCATTTCTGCCTCAACTCTTTCATTCCTCTTTCCCCATCACTCCGTTCTCTCTCTCTCTCTCTCTCTCTCTTTCTTTTCAGGATTAGCGGCGGCCAAAGCCGGGTTGTTTGTTTGTTTGTGATGGGCCAAATTCCCAGACAGCAGATTTAGAGAGTACAGCAGGGAAGGGTGAGGAGGTTGTTTGTATGTTTGTGAAGAATAGGGCGAGTGGGGGGTTTCTCCTGGGACTGAGTTATCCCCCCCCCCCCAATAAAAAAAACCCCAGACTGAGCTGCTGGTCCTGTAAAAGGAGCTTTGGATTGAAATCATCTACCAAATGGAACATCAGCTGTAATCCGCCACTCAAACACGTCCTAAACTCAGCCAATGATCCAGTTATTACTCAGGAGGACGTCGCCCGGGAGCTCGGCGCCGAGCGGGCCGCCGACACGAGCCGGGACGGGACGTCGTCTTTATGCGGGAAAGCGCCCGAAACCCTCGACCCCGTCAGCGACGCTCAGGTTTGTCTCGTAATCAGATTTCCCCCGACGCTGCCGTTTAAACAAATCATCTCCGCCACATGAGATTTGAAAAGCTTCTCCTGCTGCTTCATCCTGTCGACATCCCAAACAAAACAAAAAATAATCCCTCCCGGTGTTCGTCCCATCAGATGGAGATCAAATACACAAAGAAAAGTGTATTTGTTTCGTGTATGCGCACTATAACTCCATCCATCTGCAGCTATATTAATTCAGAGCCGGTTATTAGTTATGGAGGAGCCCGATAACCAATATCTGGAACTGTTGAAATGTCAGTGTCACAATCCAGATTAACAAAAATTTAACTATGACATCATAACCTTCATGAAGGAGGATTAATCGTTTTTACCTGGGTGTACCTAATAAACTGCAAACTGACCACACATTCATATGGTTATGATGTGTTAACCAATGCAACTGGATTAAAAAAACCAACAGATCCCAATTATTGATTATCGGACTCCGATTAATCACTATCGATCACTCTATTCGTTCACTTCCTGTCTCCCCTGACCATAACGCCCCTGTAACAAATACACTAAAGAACTATGACTAAGTACTTTCCTGAACAAGCTAATGAGATCAGCATTTTCACAGTGCAATAAAGAATGCACACACACACACACACACACACACACACACACACACACACACACGTCTCCGGTGAAAGCAGTGGGCCACTGTTGACATGTAATGGAGCCTCCTAACGGGATTAAGGGGCAGACTGTGAAATGTGCTGAATGCGGCGGCTGCTTGGTAAGAAGGACCCTGAGGCCCCCGCAGGAGAGACGGGATTAAGTCACCCGCTGTGTGTGTGTGTGTGTGTGTGTGTGTGTGTGTGTGTGGTTCCCGCGCCGTGCCAGGCCCGCTTCGCCATCAGCTGATCCGTTTGCTCCCATTGTGAAACATCAAAGAAACAAATATGGCCGCCTGCTCGCTCGCGCCTGAATGCGTCCGCGCCGTCTCTCCCGTATCCGGCGGGGACGAACGTCTTTTTCCGCGCCCGGGCGGAGAGACGAAAATAGAACAAAGCCGATTTTCTTTCTTCCCATGGACGGCGGGGACAAGTCACATTAACATGTGGGACACGCCGGATGTTCGGCCCCATTAACGCCGAGTTTTCCGACTTCCCGCAGAAAAAATTCCCGGACTTTTTTTTTTTTTTTTCCCCCCTCTTCTCTTTTTCCCGCCGACACCTGCGCCGTCCATTCGCGAAGGGGAGACGTCTCCTCCTTCATCACCCGCTCCTCATCGTTCTCCTTCCCTCATTAAACCGATCCCCTTAAGTCTGGATCGCCTCTTCCTCCCTGTATTCGGCACGCGGTCCATTTCCTCGCATCCCTCCGCTTGTCATCTCCGTTACAAAAATCTCTCTTTTTTTTTTTTTTATTCCCGGCCTCCTCTCTCTCTCTTCTTCTTCTTCTTCACAGCTCTCTGACTTAATCTCATTTGGACTGCCTTTCAACCTCTTTCTCCTTTCCAACTCTCCCTCGTACTTTTTGCGACGATCCAATTATTAAATTTGAGAAGTGGGGCAGATGTGCGGCGCCTCGTGAGTTTAGCCCGGTTTTTGCGGGAACGTTTTTGCAGAGCGAGGCGGGGGGGGGGGCTGCGATCAAATTAAAAAATATCTCTCCTGGCTTGTTACACCTGCTTGGTTTTCCCCTCTGTGACTCAGTGTGTGTGTGTGTGTGTGTGTGTGTGTGTGCTCAGCCACCCAGCGTGTCATTGCAGCAAAAATCTGCTAAAAGGGGAGAAAATGATTCCCGGGAGGAAGCCAGACCTTCGCTGCTGGGAAGGACCTGCGGGCGGCCTCCATACGTCGCTGCTCCCTCGCCGGAGAGGAGCGCTTGTTTACGGACGGTTCGGTCTGCGACCATGTTTATGTGAACTGCGTATCACTGGTACCTACACAACAATAATCCAAGTTGTCTTGTAAACCTGGGGCCGGAGGAGCGGAGGCTGCAGATTAACGCCTCTCCCCGGTTCTGCAGAGAAATTCTCAACCTTCAGGTCCGGGCGTAATGTTCGGGTGTTCGTGCACTTCAGCACCGCGTCGCGCAGGCTGTAATCTGGCATTGTGTGTTTACGCTCGGCGAGGAGAAATTACACGTTTCCGTTGACCATCGACTTTGGAAATCAGCAGAAATCACAGGCCAACAGCTTTCTGCACAAATTATTGTCAGATTATAACTGTAATGCGGCTGGAAACCCGGTCTTCAGTCGCAGAGCGCTGTCGTTATTCCCCGTGAAGTTTTCCTAACAAGCTGAAGGGAAGTATTAACGTGCATCAGACCTTGAACACTAACGACTGAGCAGAATCTCAGATTTTAGATTTATTCTGCAGCCGTTGGACTGAGCTTAGACAAAATCCCAGCATAGTTACCTCCTTACTGACATTTTTTTTTCTGTCTCGGCCCTGAATTCGTTTGATGGCTTCGATATTTGACATAAGACAGAAAAAGTCAATCCGTCCCCGGGGAGACGGGCTGCAGTCACCAATCCGACGCTGGTGTCGGACAGACGGAGAGGGGGGGGGGCAGGGTGCAGGGGGTTCTGGGTAATGAAAGCGAGAGAGAGGACGGAGATCGAACCAGCGGGAGTCGGAGGAGAGGAGAGAGAGAGAAAACTACAGGAAGTCGACGGAGGAGGGGGGGGGGTCACATGCTCCATCTGTTCTCTCCTGCTCCCCCCGCCTTTCCTTCTTTCCTCTCCTCCCTCCTTGGCCACTTGAGTGCTTCCCTCCCTCCCTCCCTCTAATCCCCCCCCCGTCCCTTCTTGTTCTTCTGCCGATCACCATCATTATCTCCGTCCTACTGTCTCTGCACCGCCTGCCCCTTCATTTGCTGTTGCCATGGCTGTCTCTCCATCCATCCATCCATCCATCCATTCATTCATGCCTGCCCCCCCCCAACCTTCTCCACCCTCTGCGTAATCTGCTGAAAAAAAAGACCTCTTCCTCAAGTGTTGTCCCCAGAAAAAAGCAGAAACCGTCTGCAGTACGAGACATAATCACCTCCGCCCCTCTGCGTTAAGAGAAATGCTAACACAACTCCCTGTGCACTCACACACACACACACACACACACACACACACACGCACAGCAGCTGCTACACACTCCTCTGGGCTGCGACAACCAGAGGACAGTGTGTGTCGGTGCGTGCAACTAAACGTGGGCATATACTTTAAAAGGGAGGACGGTAACCACGACGGAGCGCTAATGAGGCGCGGCAGAGCTGGAGAGGCCAAAAAAAAAATAAAAATAAAATAAACACAAAACACCAACATTAGCTGCCAGAAGAAGAAGGAACGAGCGGCGGATCACGATTGGCCGCGCCGGCTTTCCTTCCTCGTCAACTTCCTGTACCTGCCGGTGAAAACTCGCCATCAATCACCGCGCGGCAGACGAGCAAAATTACTCTCAAGCTCTCCTCCGCCTCCCGCCGCTCTAAAAGTTAATCACCACGCCGTCCTCGCAGGAGAGGGGGCGTGGTCAGAGCAAACACACCCCCCAATAATTATCAGATTAAAAAAAGATAAACTGAGGAGTAAATTTTGATGAGTGTATCTGTTCTGACATGCGTGGGAAAGGAGGAGATCTTTAATCTGACTTAACAGGAAACCAAAAAAAAAAAAGGAAAGGAAAGAGGGAAGGAGGAGGGAGGAGGTGAAGGGTGAGAGATGCGACACAGTAAGGAGAAAGGAGAATAAAAGGAAAAGGCGCAGGAGCCGCAAGATGGAGGAGGCAAGACTAAAGGTGAGAATGGAGACGAGGAGGAGGAGGAGGAGAAATAAATGGCACAGTGGAGAGAAGGGGAGGGGGGCAGAGCTGACAGATGAGAGGAGGAGGGGAGGACGGGATGAACGAATCAGGAGAGAGGAAGAAGAGGAGAGAGAGAGACAGGGATGATAGAGACGAACACAAGACAAAGTGTGAAAAGGAGGAGGAGGAGAAAGAATAAAGATGAGAGGGACACAGACGGGAGTAAACACGATCTATCAACGTTCTGCTGAGACCAACACCACCTCCTCCTCCTCCTCCTCCTCCTCCTCCTCCTGAATGCCGATCTCTAACTCCTTCTACAAGGCGCCTTTTCCAATTGGCTTTTTAATTGGAGCGCCGAGCGAGCACTTTATTAGGGAAACCTGCCCAATCCCGTCGCCAGGCGCTTTTAATCCCAAAGAGAGGGAGGAGGTTTTTCCGCAGCGCCGAAAAACCCGAGGGCGCGCTTGATGCGTTCGCACGGGTGGAGTGAAGGATGGATGGATGGATACAGAAGAGATGGAACAGGTGACACACACACACACACACACACACACACAGAGCAGGTAAGCACTTACTTCCTGTCCGGAGAGGTAGTAGGCGGCCAGCAGTCCTCCAATGAAACGAATGTTGACCTCGAACACGGACACCTCGGCATTCTGGGGGGGAGGAGAAAAAAAAAAAAAAGAGGAGGTTGGGATGAAACTGCCTCTCTCTCTTTTTATAAACTTTTAATTTCACCATTTTTTCTTTCATCTTTGTTTCTTTTTGAGGTTTTTCTCATGAGCTACGTTCGTGGACCTCCAGCAGAGCTCCTTTCTTTTCATCTCTTTTTTTTTTTGCATCAACTGGTTTGCACAAACTTAAAAAAAAAACAAAAACAAACAACAAACATCTGAAATAAACAGATGTATAGAAGGAAGAGATCTGCCGCGGGATATTCCCAAAGAAATTAACTACATCCAGCAACTTTCACAGCTTTTTGTATTCCATAACAACTCGGGACTTCCTGTTAAATCTTTACATCAAGGAGATTATTTAAGAAGGCGTTACGCAACCTTCCAGACACATCTGAGGGAAAATACTGCCCCCCCCACCGCCGCTGTCCTCTTAAGACCACTTTAAAACCGAGACAAACATTAAAGAAAGGACACGGTCTCATGAAATAAACATTCGGATGAGAAAACTTGTCAGATTTCCCACGACGTGCTGCATATTTTTTTTGTAAATTTCTGACTCCGGTGGAATCGAACACACGCCGAGCGCACACCGCGCGACTGAAAGCCGATGCGTGTGTGTGTGTGTGAACGCCTTGAACCTCCCAACGTTACCACAAAAACAAAAATCCCAGATCAGACATTTTTAAAGACTCTGATCAGCTGATCGTCTCCTCCCTCCGTCAGGAACGCTGGTCGTTTTTCCCAGAACCTGAGTCCGTGCTCGACACCCTCCGGATTCTGTCTGGACTCTCTCCTGGATTCTGGACTTCCAGCTCCCCTTCACTAACCTGCACTTCATCCCGGCTCTTTTCTTTTTTTTTTTTGCTTCCTGCCCTTTCTATCATCATCAGAAATTGTCACGCTGCTGCTGCTGCCGGGAAGCCTCCGCAATTAAATTACACGGGCGGGGAACGGCCGGTGTTCTTGGCATCCGTCCTCCCCCAGGACAGTAACATCCACCAGACGTGGCTTTTTTTTTTTTTCCCTTATCTGCTGCGGCGCGATGAGAACTCCCGTCTCACCATCCGGTCTGGGTTTCCGGCCTCGTCGGTCTGACCTCGGGTGAAGACGGCTTCACGCGTTGCCCCGCCATCAACCCCCCACCAGATCCCATGGGCGCAGTTGCGGTGGCGAGTCGAAGGCTGTTAAGAGGCAGGCGGTGCAGGATGGCTCCCATCGCCGCTGCTCCACCTCTGTTATTGTCCCATCCACTACGTAATATCAGGCAATAATTGATTTAAAGAGCAACGTTGAACTGAGAACTGTCAGACATCTTGAGACGGTGCTCAAGGCTGGCGTTGCATTCGACTCACAAGTGTTTAATGTGCGACGTCGTCGGGAGGAGGAGGAGGAGGAGGAGGAGGAGGAGGAGGAGGAGGAGGAGGAGGAGGAGGAGGAGGAGAGGCGAGCGGAGCGATTAGAGGACGGGAACCTCTCGTAAAAAAGCTGAAGGCCTGTTTTGCCTCGTCGTGGCATCCATCCATCCATCCACCCACCCACCGCCTGTCAGTCAGCCTCGCTTGTTAGCCGTTTACAGCTGTAGCTCAGGAGGCGGCGTAATGAAACGGCCCCGTTTCAGGAAAAAAAAAAAAAAACGACCTGCGCTGAACGGCGAAGGTTCACAGCGGCGGTGCAGTGACGCATGAGACACATCCGGATAAATGAATCGTTCTGGCACGAGGCGCCGAAATAAGACGGCGGAGGCACGTCGCCGTCTGATGTTCTGCCACGAGACGGCTCTTAAAGACTCACTCACACACACACACACACACACGCACACACACACACACACACACACACACACACACAGTGTGTGTCTATCAGCCGTCTCTATTAATATCCGGCCTTGCCGCTGCCGCTGCATAAAAACAGAAACTCGTCAAATCGTCTCACGTGACGTCTCCCGTCACAGAGAGTCACTGTTGTTTGTCTTAATTAGATCACCTGGGGTGTGTGTGTGTGTGTGTGTGTGTGTGTGTGTGTGTGTGTGTGTGTGTGTGTGTGTGTGGTGGGGGTGTTACCTGTGTTGTAAAAGCCCTGAGCTAAGACTGGGCCTAAGCTAGTTTAACCTTTTACAGGTGTTACAGCTGGCCAGTAGTGTACCAGAGCTGCTAATAACACCTCGACCTCCTCCTCCTCCTCCTCCTCCTCCTCCTCCTCCTCCTCCTCCTCCATCTAATCTCCTCCTCCATCCTGCCTCTGCTTCTTAATACTCACCTGCAGCACAACCCCCCCCCCCATCTTTTTGTTTTGTACCTCAACACATGAAAACCCCAAAAAGTCAGTTTAAACTAAAACTGCAGAATAAGTTTAAATAACGGGAGTTTCTCCTTCCTGTTCCTTTCCTCCTCCACCTCTTCATCACTCCATCTGAACCCCACCCCCTCAGTCCGTGATTGATGGTCCCACCTTCCTCTCCTCCCTCCCTCCCTCCTGTTCTCCCTCCATCTCTCGGGGCACATTCTCTCCCTCCATCCAATCTTCCTCCTCTCTCTCTCTCTCTCTCTCTCTCCCTCCACCGCTCCAACCAAAGCTGATCCCGAGGTTAATTAGCCCTCCAAGTGTCGGCCTGTTAGACCCCCACCCTCCCACCCCCACCCCCCGCCGGCTGCCCTGTGATTGCCTCGGCGGGGGGAACTAACAAGGCCCGGGCGCCATACATAAGGAGAGGCCATACATGTCCAGCATAATGATTCGGGGGGGGGGTGAGTGAAAGCGACGAGAGATAAATGACAAGTCCAGTGTGAATAAATGACAGGAGAGAAGGATGGATGGAAGGATGACGAGGGAATCTGAGGATTATTGTGAGGGAGGGGGGGTGAAAGGGGGCGTGCGATGGTTGAAAAGCAGCGATAGACGCGGGACGTGATGAACGGACGGGCGTAAAAAAAAAAAAAAAAAAAAGGCGACTGTTAAACGTAATGAGAAAGGAGAGGTGGAGAACCATAAACTGGTCCGGAGACGAGGGGGAGGCTGTAAAAGAAAAACGATTGGGGGGCACCGTAAAAGAAAGTAAGGGAGGATGAGTACGGGTGGGGGTGGTGGTGGTGGTAAACGTGCAGACAGTTTAAAAGGTGGAGGAGGCAGGTAATGGGAGAGGAGGCTCGGGTACGCACCACGCCGAAGTCCAGGTTCTGCTCGATCCACTCCTGCCCGTCCTTGAACTCCTCGTGCAGGCCCATGATGTACAGGGTGTCCAAGGCGTCCACGATGGTCGCCCCGAGCTGCGAGTTACCTGAGACGAGAGGAGAACGTGGCGTGAACCGGCGTGAAGCGTCATCCTCCGGCCAGCGTGAGGCGCTGTGACGTCCGGCTTTTATTTTTTTTTTTTTTTTTTTGTTGTCCCCTCCTAAGTTTGATTTTTCTCATCCGGATATTTGTCCGTCAGCTGCCTCCGCCGTGCCGGGTCATTAAAACTGAAATGATCCTGAACTGATCCCGGATCAGTTTCTCTCAGCGTCGCCACAGAGCCGGAGGGAAAACAGGCGGACGCAAGAGAAACGACGAAAGCGAAAAGACGAACGAAGGGAAAAAAAAAAAAAAAAGAAAAACAGAATCGGAGGAAAGGCCGCTAACGAGAAAAATGCATTTATTGATCCGTGAACGGCGGCTTTAATAATGTTTTAAAAGAAATCGATTTCATATAATTAATACGCAGCACGTCTGCTGACGAGCACAAGGCAAAAACGCACACGCCGGATTATGGATTAGGTTTTATAATTAACATCTGAACAGACGGGCTGCGATATGAGACGATGACACATGGCCTCCGTCGAGGCTGCGGCCCTGACGGGTGGAGGCGGCCCTGACGGGTGGGGGCTCCCCGGCGGATCCACGTCTTCTTTAATTACGGCGGGACGCGGCGACATTAATATCTCGCCGTGGAGACGGGGGACATTAAAGATAATTAGCGCGGCGCGTAATAGCAAAGGTGTCGCATCGTCATAAAAACGATAATCTGGCCCGGTCGCCGGGGAGACGCGGCTCCAGGATCGGGATGTTCAGTCTCCGAGCGGGTCGTGAGCCCGGTCACGTGTGTGCAGAACCCGGTTCTCACCAGGAGAGAGGAAATAAAATAAAATAAAATAAAATATGTAACGTTAGCAGCAGCAGCAGCAGCAAAAGTCTGTGTCGCTGCCCTTTAAATCCCTGCCCCCCCCTTATCTGCTGACGCCAAAGTGTGTGTGGGGGGGTGTTAGGTTGGGTTGGGGGGGTAGGCTTCATCATCATCATCATCATCATCACAGACAGGAACTGTTAAATCACTCTAAGAGTACACTGCAGCTGATAGAGAGTTTTTTTTCCATCCACTTGGATGTTTGGTTCTGACCTTGCGATCACCCCCCAACACACACACACACACACACACACACACACACACACAGTGCTGTGATGAACGAGAACAAACAGATGGTTAGTGTGTGTGTGTGTGTTTCTCTCTCTGATCGCTCCATTCAGACGTCAACGTGAGGATTCTCCCTGTAACCTGCTGCAGTCAACCCTCAGATGATGCCCCCCCCCCACACACACACACACACACAGACACACACGCACAAAAACACACACACACCTTCAGCTCTCTGCTATGAAAGAAACAGCGATGACATTATTCAGTGTCCGTTCTCTCTCTTGTAAAGCTGTGGGAGATGATGGAGAGCTCAGGTGTGTGTGTGTGTGTGTGTGTGTGTGTGTGACAGATCAGAAATGCATAGTTGTGTTAATCTGCATATGTTGCATGAATTTGTTTTATTGGACAAAATGCAACACGGGGAGTGTTTGTCGTTCATGCATATGTGTGTGTGTGTTTCTCTGCAGGCTCAGATTAGAAGCATTGATCTGGAGTTGTTGCGTTTCTGGGACCACCTTCTCTCATATTTGCTCTGCAGCAGCTGCTCTGATTGTGCTGCCCCCCCCTACACACACACACACACACACACACACACACACACACACACACACACACACACACAGACACCGGCCCCGCTCCGTCCCGGGACCCGGATGCTTTCAAATGAAGCTGCTGCTGTTGAAGTCAAACTGGAATAAAAACCCAAACGTTTGCGCGGGTCGGCACCACAGAGGAAGAGGCTTTGAGCGGGTATATACTCTGGATGCAGGGGATTAACATCAACTCAGATTATTATAAACAACCAACAAACGCTGAACCAACACACACGCTGGTTCTTTTCTCTCAGGCTCCCGTTTGATTAATCTCCTGAACTTAAATCTCAAAATCATGAAGTGTCATCACTAATAGAACCACCTGGTTCTTCTGGATTCGGGCCCCGTGTTCCGCCATGTTTGGCCTCGACCCCTCCTCCTCCTCCTCCTCCTCCTCCTCCTCCTCCTCCTCAGCGCCGCCCCCAGGTCCAGCCTGTTTCATAACGAGCCCAGCGGCCGCTCCGGGCCGTTCTGGCCGGCGGTGGACAACCGGTTACCAACTTATTTGGCAGCGGACCGGAACATCTGCTGTGTTTTGTTTTCCGCCTCGGAGGGTTTGACCGGTCGGTGCCGGGCCTTCCGCTCAGCAGGAGCGCCCCACCCGTATATACACGTAGTACATGAACAAAGTAGTACGAGCTGTGGTAAAGGAGCGCCGAGTGTGTACATCAACCGGAACGTGGATATTCATGAGCTACAAACGGCAATAATCCAAATAAAAACCATAAAATAGGCGTAAAATATTTCACGTAAATCGATTTCTTCCTAGCGACCGACCGGGGGGAGGCGTCTCCCTGGAGCCCGCGACCGGCCGGTCGCATCAATATTTATAGAAACGGCTCCGGAGTTATGCAGAAATGCATCGTGGGCGACGGCTCCAAAATGACTCATCCCATTATCCGGCGGCGCCGCCCTCGTGTAATCGGCCGCTCACGTAGATTACGGGCAGTAAGAATTAAGAAAGAGCAAAGAGGCGCGATAACGTTTCCTCTGCGCTGTGTTTTATGGGATTATGCAGATTCCTGCTGGACTCAGCAGCAGCCTGCCGGACGTTTAATCTGGGGTCGTAGTATGGAAGGGCCCAGAGGACGGACACGTTGGGAAATGGAATTTTATTATTCCCTCCCGGTCTCGTTTGGGGAGCGTGCAGAGCTCGCCGTCGCCCGCGCTGCTTCACGACACGGATCATGTGACGGCGTGACCTCGGCGCTGGGTGCGTTTATTTTTGGTGGGGGGGCGGGGCGGAGTTCTGCAGAGACACGGCGAAGGGAGACGATCACGGTCACGGCAGGATGCGTACGTCCCGCAGCGTGGCCTCCTCCTCGCCGCATGCATTTCAAGATGCAACGTTTGTTTGTTTGCTTGTTTACACTTCCTCTGCTGTTGTTTGTGACATGTGCACACGCGAACGACGCGCGTCTTATTTGTAAACACAGAGCGTGCGGGGAGAACAAGTTCTCATTTTTGGCTTCACCAAGTGACATTTTGTTCCTTCTCTGAAAATATCATCCTCGCAACGTTTCCAAATGAGCCTCGACCTTTGCTGGATCTCTGCCAGCGTGTGTGTGTCTGTGTGCGTGTGTGTGTGTGTGTGTGTGTGTGTGTGTGTGTGTGTGTGTGTGTGTGTGTTTCCGTGTGCGTGTAAGCTAGCTCGCTGGCTGCCTGAACCGCATTTCATTTACAAGGCCGCAGCGTTATCCTCGCTTGAACCCGCTTTACCCCAGAGACAAAGGCTGCGTTTGTATCTGTTCTCAAAATCAGCTCTGCTCATTCTCCACGCTGCCGTCGCCGCCACCACAGAAGAAGAAGAAGAAGGAGGAGGAGAAGAAGGAGGAGGAGGAGGAGAAGGAGGAGACGGGGAACTGAAGCTTAGTGGAGCCCGGTGCCTCTTGTCACCGCTCCGGTCCCGCCTCCTCTCTCCAGACTGATTGAGACAAAGCTGTGCAAGGCGCGGGGTTGAACACACACACACACACACACACACACACACACACACACACACACAGGATTCAAACAGTCGTGACGCTCGTGTCGGGCACTGAGCTCCAGACGCAGGACGACGCTGCGTCAAAGTTTCTCCAGAACTTCCTGGATTCACTTTTACCGCCAAACTGTGCAGGTGGGCGGGGCCACGCCGTATGGATGGCACACCCACATCGTGATTGGAGAGCACTCGACAGAGCGGACCGAACCATTTCCTGGATTTGGATCAATCCCAGAGTTTGATCGCTGCAAAAGTTGGGCCAAAATTTCCACGCAAATCCATCAGTAATCCTGATAACGAACGATCCAATTTGTTTTGAGCGCTCGCCCGCACTTTTTTGCGTCTCTTCTGCGTTACATCCATGCTCCTCCTCCTCCTCCTCCTCCTCCTCCTCCTCCTCCCCCTCCCCCCTCCTCCTCCTCCTCCTCCTCCTCCTCCTCCTCCTACTGACGAAGACGCCACTTTGAAGCCACACCTTCACTTTCCAATGTTCGCTGCACATGCGTCCGTCTTTGCTCCAGATAGTTACAGCAATGAGAACCTACTGCAGCTCCCATTACGCTGCTCTCACTCACACACACACACACACACACACACACACACACACACACACAATCAATACAGCCAAGTTCTGCAGGAGCACAGGGCACACCTCATCAATAATGGAAGTGTGTTTTCGTGGAGAGGCTTCATTCTTCGCCTGCTATCCGGCTCCTGTTTGTGCCGGCCACCCTGTGACTAATAAACCTGCAGACGCCCGGGCTCAGCCGTTACGAGGAGGCAGGAGAAAAAACAACAACAACAACACTAGTCAGCGCACACACACACACACACACACACACACACACAACAAATGGGAGAACGATCAATCACGTGTGTGTGTGTGTGTGTGTGTGTGTGAGCACACGCTAAATAACAAATCAGTCAAACACGCCTCACGTGACGTCCCGCCCGTTAAACCCTGCGGCGCTCAGCGGCAAACGTGTTTATTAGCACGATCGTTGTAAAGACCGGGTCTCTCCTCATCAGCCGTGACGGCCATGACACCACAGAAGAAGACGACGGCGACGACGGCGCGTCGCAAGCAAAGACCCGTCAGAACCGCGAAACCTACGGGGATGAAGCACGAGGCGCTCGTTCTAACATAGACGCCGTTGTCGAAGTTAAAAGTCAGGTGACGCGTCCCAGGACGATGCGGGCGGCAGCTGCAGCGGTGGAGCGCCAAAAAACAAACGATGATGAAAGGCTGCGGTGGACCGACCTCTCGCCGGTCACGTTGCCCACGGCAACGCTCCCCCCCACCCCCCCGATTCGTGCACGCTTGGATGCCGTCGGCGCGGCTTACCGAAGATGTTGGTGGAATGTCCTTTCTTGGCGAGCGGCTTCAGCTCGTTGTGGCCCCAGCCGTACTGCCTGTAGCTGTCCCACGCGTGCTTCGTCATCTGAAACACAACACAACACAACACAACACACAACACACAACGTCAGGCGGTGAGAGGAGTCACGCAATTAATCTACCGACAGAGAAGTATCGTATAGTTCAACAACATCACAACTTCATAAATAACATTCAGGCCTTCATGATGGAAACTTATGAATAAATAAATAAATAAATAAATAAATCACCTGTACTTAAGTTTTGATTTGGGTCTGAACTGAACTCAAACTTTGATGAAAAATTCAGCAATCATTAATCAATTATTAACACCAGACAAATACCAAGTCGTAAAAAAAAAAACCAAAAAACAGCTTGATGTTTTCTTTTATTCATAGGTACAAGACGCACACACACAGACACACACACACACACACACAATCACTGGCAATTTAGCAGGACTGGAAAGAGGTCACGAACCTGAAGACTTAAATCTAGGAGATGATGCTGCCGCATCAAAGTTCACGCAACACAAACACACACACACACACACAGGTATGATAATATCACCTTCAGCACATAGTCGTCCCCCCCCCCCACGTCTGCCAGGTAGAAACAAAATAAGATCCCGTTCTCCCTGTGACCTTTGAGCAGGACACAGGCTCAGGCTGGGGGGGTAAAAAAAACCAGCAGGAGATTGTGAGATGAGGCCTGACACGGGGGGTGGGGGTGGGGGGTGGGGGGGCACTGGAGGGCAACAGAAGAAGAAGATGATGACAACGTGGCGGGGGGTGGGGCTGCTCTCTTTTCATTCCCAGCTCTGTTTTTTTTAACCTCCTGCGCCACCGCCATCAGCTGATTCCTCCCCTCGTGCCTCCTCCCAGCGACGACCTCGACGATGATGCAGCCGGAGATGGGCGTCCAGTACCCCCCCACACACACACACACACACACACACACACACACACACACTACCCCCCCCCCCGTTTCAGGTCAGCAGCCAGGCTCATAAAGACGAGGGTCAGGAGTTTCATTGTGTTGTCGGCCTCACGGCTCTCCGTGACGTACTCACCTTACACGCCGCTTGTAAATCCAATTAATACGCAAACGCGACGCCCCCCCCCCCCCGATCTGCGTTGATGGGACGCTTCATCAAATCTTTGATTGGCCCATATGCCAAGGACGAGCGCGGCGTGGTGGGGGGGTGACAGTGTTGACAAACTGCTTATATGAAAAGGACCTTGGAATACTAATTGGACATTAGGACACGAAACGCTGTGATTGATTCCGACGGCCGCCGCTCGCCATCGCAGGAGAACCAGCACGAGGGGGGGGGGGGCTGAGTCGGCAAAAGACTCGTCTTTGCAAGTGCGATTCCTGCTGCGTAAGACCCCGCCCCTCTGCAACGGCCCGGCCTCTGCGTCGGCGCCCGAAATGTCTTAATCGCACCACGTCGCGCGCTCGCTAAAAAGAAGATGCTGCTTTTCTCTCTACATCGTTCTCACGGAGTTTCTCGACATATTCTAAATGTTTTCATTTTGCCGTTAAACGCCAAGGACGCGGCGCCTCCCCCGCGCCGGCCTCCGTCCCGACGACGAGTCTGCGCGGCCTGTTAGGAGCCGCGACCTTCGCGGCGCCGCCCGCTGCGACGGAGAGGAAGCACAATCTGCCCACAGCCATGTCCTCACCCGGAGGACCGTGAGTCACGCACCCTCGTCCCCGACGTGCACACACACACACACACACACACACACACACACACACTCGCCCGCGATTACGGCGAGACGACCACGGGTCCGCTGAAATATTCATAAATCCCCTGCGAGCTGAGAGCGAGGCCGTTACTCTGGCTGTTGTTTGGCGGAGGGGAGAAAAAAAAAAATCAGCTGCAGAAGAGGACGCAGGTTTCTGAGGTTCGGGAAGCCGAGTCGAGCCGAGTCGAGTCCGGAGCGACCTCCGACTCGACCGATTTGCTTCCTCGCCGCCTTTCATCCCACCTCGGCGGCGGCTTTCTATCTGGCTCAACGCCGAGGCCTTTCGGGGGGGCGGCGGTGAATTCCCCATGAAGTGACGGCGGCAGAGGAATCCAGACGGTTCTGTCGGTTCCGCCGGCGTCTGGAAAAACCCACGTTTTTAGTCCGAGCGTCGGCGGCGGAGCTCAGCTGGTTGAACCGGCGGAGCCTTGATTTTAATACTTTTCATTCTTCTCCAGCCGGTCGACCAGACTCCTGGATTTACTTTATTTATTTGACGAGGTCACGGTCGCCGTTTATTTTTCTTTTTGGACGGTCGCTGCAGCGCAGCCTCGTCCTCCGCCGCCTCTCCTGCTCCATCACCCCAGATCTAATTGGCGAGGATCATTATCCCGCTCGTCATAAACGACGGCGACGGCTTCCCACCCGGCGGAGGAATTTAGCACCGCTCCGCCGCGCGGATCGAGGCCCGGGTGGGAATCTCTGATGATTCAATAAAACGCACCCTGAGCTGCAAATGAAAAAGTATTAACTTGGGTCGCATCTCACAGGCCCGGCGTTCCACCTTCGTCCTGCGAAGCTAAATATTCAGTCGTGCACGCCGCCCGCCATCAGAACTTTATCTGATGTATTGAATGATGTGTTGACGTGTGACGGGATCTCGACACCGGCTGCAACAAAATCTTCCCGTCACCCAAGAAGGATCCTGTAACCGAGAGACGCCGGGAAGGAAGGAAGGAAGGAAGGAAGGAAGGAAGGAAGGACGGAGGAGGGAGGAAAACACAGCTGCAGATCTGCGGCGAGTCTCCACGTGCGCTCGACTTCCAATTTCCCGTCTGTGACATCTCTGAGCGACGCAATAACGACGAGGATTATGGGTATCCGCCGCGCTAAACAAGGAGCACGCGGACGGATATAAATCCAGATCAACGCTAACGTGCAGGAATTCACGGAGCAGCCGCTCGGTGCCGGCCACAAATCTGCCATCGTTTGCTTTTTTCGCTGGAACCGGCGCGGCCGAGCCGATCGGAGAACGACCCACGGCAGAGGAGAGAGGGGAAATAAAAAACACGGGGGGATTAGATTAGATTACACCTCCTCTCGGCATTATTCTCCAGACTAACTAATGTTTTTTTCAATATTATTGATGAAAACAAACAAAAAAAACAAACCGCGGTCCATTAACCGCAACAGCCGGTTTGTTTCTGCAGCTCCGGGCCGGCGGTACCTCGCCGTGTGACGGGGGGGTGGGGGGGTTAATGGTCGTTGCTTTTCTTTTCCTTTACCTCCCTAAAGCTCCGTCTATCCCAGGACGCAAGTTTAATGGGCACTAATGTCGCCGTCGTGCAGTTAGCAGCCGAGCGATGACGGGGGTTGGTCTCCCCGACGCGGAGACGCACACGTGTCGTGAAACAAACGTCCTCATCGTGACGTCCGGACGAAGCTAATAGTCATTGGAGACGCGTTCCTCGGATCGACGCCGTCGTCGTCCATCCAGTCGAACCGTTGACGCGTGTCGCCGGACCTTGACCCAAACGTTGGCGACAGCTCCGCAAACTCATTTGTTTTTGTTGCCGCTTCGGCGCCGAGTTCACGGCCAGAAAACTGGAAAAATAACCAGATGATGTAAGAACGGGCTCCGATCCTTCGCAGTCGTGAACCGTGCGTGGCGCCGCGTTACGAAGCAAACGAAAATAAATCCAAACGGAGACGACAGATGGTTTTAATCCGCGGGAAAGTTACGTCTGTTACATCTGCCCGAGCCACGGCGTCGACATCAGATGACGGCGTGAAGACGAGCGCCGACGAAAACCAAGAAGTCTGCGTTTACCACCACACAGACCGCGATTACGGTTCCTCCCCGCAAGGAAAAGCGGGAAAAGCGTGAGCGTGGCGAGCTGCACCCCCACCCCCGAACGGTAATTATGACGGGAACAAAAGGGACGTTTAGAGACAGAGGCGAACACGGGCCAGCACGGCGAGCGGTCTGCCTCCAAGTGCTGAGAGAGAGAGAGAGAGAGAGAGAGAGAGAGAGGACGATATGAGGTAATTATGCAGGAGAAGTTGTGGGTGGGGGGCGAGGGGGGGGGGAGTGGTTGGTGGGGGGGGGGCACAGATCAGCGAGAGAGGAGCAGATAGCACCATCTGCATTCTGCACGGGCGCTGTCCGTCTGGCTCGCTCGCCGCTGCCTTCGATTTAAGAAAAAAAACAAAAAGCTGGCGCCGAGACAGACGGCGGGCAACGGGAATGGAAATGTACAGTATGGACGCACACACACACACACACACACACACACACACACAATATGAGTGGGTTTAAATATGACGGTGTGCCAATGCGGACATTTGCACCCGTGGAGTGACGCCCGAGAATCCCGCGGGTCTCAAACGCCCCGCGCTACAACACAATCCACTCCATACCTCACACAGCAACGCTTGGGTCGCCAAAAGGTCAATGGTCGCCTCACCTCTCTGATCTTGTCGCGCTTCTCCTTGACGTCGGGCTCCGACGGCTCTCCGTCGCTGACGCCCACCACCTTGGGCATGGGGACGGGCGGCAGGGGCTTGGGCCCCGCGTCCCTCTTCTTCATGTCCTCCGCCACCTTGTTCTTCTCCGTCTGGATCTCGGCCTGCAGCTCCTCGCGCGACTTCCTCAGCTTCTCCTTCGCCTCCTGCAGCGCTCGCTCGTGGTCCGCCCGGATCTTGTCGCGCAGGCTCTCCTCCTCCTCCCTGTGGGGGGGGGGGGGATAGTTAGCTTACATTTAGCTTGTAGCTTCCAGTAAGCGGTTGCTATGTCTTCCCAGGATACACCCAGAAACGGAGAAGAACGGCGTGCGGAGGGATTTCTACTCCGATGTTAATTACGGATGAACTCGGAGAACAAAATGCCGGGGGAGGTTTCCCCCCCCAACACACACACACACACACACACACACCTTTTCCCTCGACACTGCGGTCAGTTCTTAGCGTCGAGCGCTGACCTTTCCGCGGGACAAACGCGGGGGAATGCGAGGAGGAAGCGGCGACCCCGCTGTGATCTGTGTGGACTCAGCTGCGCCCATGTGTGGGAAAACAACGCCGGGGATGAATCTGTGTGTGTGTGTGTGTGTGTGTGTGTGTGTGTGTGTGTGGTTTCAGATCCTCAGGTGTTTGATCTTTCCCGATGTTTCATCGGAAATGTTTTTTTCACGCTTTAAGATCAACCCAGCGAGTGACGGGGTGGACCGAGGCCGTCTGCGAGGAGGAGGAGGCGAACAACGTGTGAAAGACACAGAGGAAAGAAAGGAGAGAAAAATCATTTATAACAATTACAACAACATAACAATAAACACAGGGTGCGGCCATTTTTTTGTTTATAATGGCGGCAAACGCGGGGCCAAACACGCAGCTTCCCGAGTTACGCAACATCGCTCTGGAAACAAACTCGTAAATATTCATATCGCAGCTCGTGTCTGACTGTAATTGATGGAAAACATATTTCACAGCACCCGGACGGGAAATACCGTGTACTGCTGAGCGCGTACATCTGTAGGACTGCATCAAACTGTGTGTACTACAAGTGTGTGTACTGTACTTCCTCACACTGTGATCCAGCTCGTGTGTGTGTGTGTTCGCGTACAGTCTTCTATTTCAAGGTCTGTGATGAGATTCCTGTGCGACTGTGGGCTTGCAAATTGTGCGTGTCTGTGTGTGTGTGTGTGTGTGTGTGTGTTTACACACAGGGAGGCGGGGGGGGGTCACGCCTCCTCTGTGCCGCTGTGAACGTGAGCGTGCCCCCGGCAACATGCATTTAAATGTGATATTTAGACGGCGCCGATGTCGGATGGCTGCGTAATGTCCGTGTGTGCGTTCGCTCGTGTGCGTGCATGTCTGTGTGTGTGTGTGTGCGTGTGTGTGCGTGTGTGTCGGGGGAGCGTGACAAAAGGAAATGAGGAGGTTAAGCTGACGCCATCAGTTCTAATGGCTGCCGATCCCGCTCCGTACAGGTAGACGGGAACGTGCTGTCACGGCAACACAAACACCGTCACACAAGCGATTCCGGCGTTAGCTTTCTGCAAACCTCTGTACACACACACACACACACACACATACACGCACACACACACACACACACACACACACACACACACACACACACACACCTATCAGGCCCCGCCTGCTTGCTTAACCCCCCCCAAGTTCAGCTGAAGTCATGAAATCTGCCGCTCGGCAAAGCCCCTCCCTCGCCATGGCAACCGAGGAGAGGCAGCCCGGCGGGGTGTTTGAGAGGAGGCAGGCTGGATGCCACGTAACCATGGTAACAAACAGGGACACGCGCGGCACACAGAGGTCATAGATTCAAGCCTTCATTACCTAATTTACTCGTTAACGCCCGGGAGCACGAGCGCCCATTTTCAAACCGTTTTATTTGCGCTCACACGTTAACGCGGCGGCGACGGACTAAAAGCGGGCGGCGTTTTTTTTCTCGCCGCTGGGGATCGAAGCGGTGATCGGTTTAATACCGCTGAGCGCCATCCGGAGTTGAACACTCGGCGATTCCCGCGGCGAACCAATCGTTGGTGCCCCCCCCCCATCTGGTCCATCGATAGAGAAGCAGAGGGCCGCTCCTGGGCCCCCTCCCCACCCGTTGACCCACTTGGCGCTAACGGAGGCAGCGACGCCGTGTGTGTTAGCAGCTCTTCTTCTTCTTCTTCTTCACCTCGCCGAACACTCACACCCATTTCTCTCTCTCTCTCTCTCGTGGATTCGCTCCTCCTTTCCCCCGCCGCCTCGTCCTCCTTTCTGTTCCTCGTAATCACTCGCTCCTTCCTCCCGCTCGGCCGACCCGTTCCTTCCACTGGTCACGTGACCAGCTTCCCGCCGAGTCCGCTTCCTGCAGCTCAGCGACATTTTTCGGCACGCTTCCGATTTCTTTGCGTTTGCCCGACGCTGGATGACATTTCTCCTATATGTTATATTTTTGTGCAGATTTAAAATGAGTGAAACATCGTCGTAACTTCTCACACCGCCATTCCAGGATAAAACGCGAGCTTCCAGGGAAGTTCCCCAGAGACTTGCCGCCGCCATCTTTAAACTGGGTCAGAGCGGGCCGCATGAGCTCATCTCAGCTTAATGCGTTTTACACCGGAGCTCCTGCTCCAGCCCACTGCCAGGAAAGTTTCTCCCGCCGGTTCCTTAAAAAAAATAAAATAAATAATCTTCATTGCTGCACTTTGGTGGAGCATAAAATCTCAATTTCCTCCACAAACACTCGCACAAGGCGACTCGGTCGCGGGGGGTCAGGTCTCAGGACTCTTTGTGCGTTTGTGTGCGATTTTATAATTTTTGGGCGATGGGAGCATTTAAAGAAAAAAAAAAAGAGAGACTTCATAAAAACACGTCTGCCTGACGTCTGCCTGACTCTGGGAAGTTGCGTTTTTCTGTACGACTGACATCTAAAAAGCATTTCAGTCGGCATCGCGCTAAAAAAAATAAAACGCAGAATGAATAAAAACCTGCAGGTTCACAAAGCAAAACTAACACAAAGGCTCCTGCACACAAACACGCGCTCCGGGCCGATCCGAGAGGCCGCGGCTGCAACGACAACATTAGGATCACGTGGAAAAAAAAAGATGGAGACGAAAGCGGCGAGCGAGAGAGGGAGCGGGCGGATCTGATAGCGGGCCGCCGTGTTAATGAGCAGATTACACTGGATGGAAGTCCGCTCCTCGCTCCGCACGCCGCTCGCTCTAATGCCGAGATGAGATCTCCCGACAACAGGCAAATTAATTAGGACGAGTCTCGGTGAAACGGCTCCGACCGCCGATCTGAGAGTTCATGTTTGATATCTCACTCAGGGTGAAGCCGCGCCGGCTCTGGATCCCGCACGAGTTTAAAACGGACACGGGCTGATTAGGCTTCATCCTCCCGAGGCGGCGCCCCGCGCTGCGCCCCACGCTGCAGCTCTTAAATCTTTCACAGTGGGAAAATTCACTTCAACAGAAACTCACGCCGGCAGGAAGACTCTGACGCGTCTTCCTGCTCTCGCGCGGGTTCGAGTTCAGGTGCGCACGTTTACGTTTTTAAACCGCTGCCAGCCACTTGGGCACGCAACCATCTTCAGCCTCTAGTCTTAAAAAATATCAATAAATAAAATGGGAGGGGAGAGTTCAGGGGGGTGGAGTTGGGGTTGGGGTTGGGGGGTGCTGATGGTGAAACTGCAGTGATGTCGTCCTTCAGCCCCGTTTCAGTCCAGCCTCCAGCTCCAGTTTTTATGGACGTGTGAAAAGCCCCACCCGTCTTTAAGGCAGGTGACTCCTCCATTTGCTCCGAACAACAGGTGACGATATTAAACAGACCCACCCCCCCCCGCCGAACCTGTCAGACCTGTGCAGCGACTGCAGCGCCTCGGTATCCTCTCCAGGTCGAGCTAAGCTCCACAGTGCGTGTGTAGTTGTGTGTGTGTGTGTGTGTGCCTGGAGGGGTACACACACAAGCTGCTGCCTCCTTTATTAGCGCCGAGGAACACACACACACACACACACACACACACACACACACACACGAGCCTGACACAAAACACAAAACGGCAGCCTAGATTTACTTTGCGGCTGACGGGCGAATGAAGCGTGAAGACACAGAAATAATATCTAAGATCTCACACTAAATATGATAAATAAGCAGCTTTGATGTCGCCCCGCGCCTTAAATACCACCCCGCTCGTGTGTGTGTGTGTGTGTGTGTGGTGCACAGAAGCAAAGCTACGGCCCTGCGACGCTAACGATAAGCGACAATGGCCAGGTAGCGTGCAGCGAACTCGGCGACGGCGAGGAGGAAGCTGTAGGAAGCTGTCCAAAGACAGGACAGGTTAGGTGGGTGAGCTGGTGGTGGGGGGGGGGGCGTCCCGGGCTGAGAGCGGCTCGGTGCGGCGGCAGATGGGAAGTCTGTCGGGCCCGCTGGGCTCTTCTCTGTCCAGAACCCCGGCACGAAAAGCTCACGCTGTAATTTCCAAAATCGGGCCGGAGTAACACAACTCAGAGATTTATAGGTCGACACGGACGAGGAACAACGTCTTCCTGCGGGATTTCACCATAAAACATCGGCCGCCATCGGACGTTTCGCTCGACCCGTCTCCGTCCACTCCGAGCAGCAGGTGTTGTGCGTTTCCCCTTCTGAATTCATAACAGTATTAATAACGTCTGATCCCTGCCGACTCACCTCAAAACCGACGCAAACACACGGGGGTCGAAATGAGAAGCGGCGCGCTCGCCGTCCGAAACGCCCCGCAGCAAACACAATAATAACCTTTGCTCTCGCCGAGGCTTTTTACAGCGCCATTACCGGGGCCAACTCGCGCGCGGAGAGACCCGGCCCCGCGGGCTCGTTCTGCGGCCGGCTTCGAAGCAAAAAGGTGAAACTCTTTTCCCGAGGGTGTCTTTAAACGCTGCGGCGCCATGTTGTCCAGGGGCCTGTTTGAGCCCGCGACCCGCGCCGCGCCGAACGCCTGCGCGAGGTTAAGTGCGCGGTGAGCGGCTCCCGGACTTTTCCATTTGCATAAAACTAATTTGAGGAGATCTCCCTCCTCGAAGCCGTAACCTGACGACTCGCCGGCGCCCTCTTTTATCTCCCTCCAACCAACTCTGGTTACACCCTTGAAAATGATTTATTATTATTATTATTATTTTTAATAAAGCTGCACTTTTTTTTAAATTATTCGAAGGCCGACATTCACAGTGTCGTTATTTCCAGAGATGTGAGTGTCAGCTGCGCCTTGTAATTAGAGATGAAACGTCACTTCCAGGATGCGGCGTCCTGTCGATCCACTGACTATTTGGCATTTTGTTTTGTGTTTTTATTTCAGCCCTCAGTCCTGTGACATGTCGGACTAATGCGCAGCGCACCCACGGGTGTTTGAATCCTCGATGAGTGTAGGTGGTGCGCTGCTTAGGAAATACGTGGAGGCTCTGAAAACCCGCAGAGCCTGACATTCAAAGAGCCATTAATCCCCAAACTTTTGTTTTTAAGTTTGGTGCCAATTAATAACGTTGGACGCATTAAACTGACAACGCAGAGACAAATAATCTCAAACAAATTACACAAACGGTTATGACAGCTCCCAAGCGTGAGGTTAACTTTCACCTGGGGCGCCGTGAAATTAAAAAATTAAAAAAAAAAATACTTGGCTTGCGTGTAAACATGGTAGAGCCGCCCTTTAAGCCCACTGAGGTGCGGTGAGATATTTGGTAACACCACGGCAGCCAGACGCGAACGTGACTTGGGGAGGAACAAAAGGATCCGGCGCCGGCTGGCGAGCGGCCGAGGAGGCCGCACGAACCCGAATGACAAACGCATGAGCTGCCGCCAAATCTCTCGCCGGCGTTTGGCTGGCGACGGGCGCTCGTTTCCGAGCCCGTTTAAACGGTTATTAAAGCTTCTCAAACAGCCAGCGTGTTCCGGCTCATCGGGTCCGACCGCGTCCGCCGTGGGTGCGACGGCACCGGGGGCCAAAGTGATTAAAAAACAAACAAACTGCTGCACACTTGAACTTGAGCTGTGACCCTCAGTGATCAGAGGGTCACACTCTGCCCCACCCCCGGGTGCCGACCTGACCGAGCTCCTCACCTGTGTCTGTGCTCGTCGTGTCCTCCCTGTCCATGTATGACCACCTGTCCCGGCGCGTGCTTCCCCTCCTTGGGCGGGTCGATGTGGGGGATGAGCACGTCCTCCAAGCCCAGGTCAAAGCGCTTGTGCTTGGAATTGTCCGGGAGGAAGAAGAAGGCCCCGAAGCATAGGGTGATGAAGGCACTGAGGATGAGGAGGAGGATGAACTTCTCGGAGAGCCTCAGCGTGGCTCTGTGGTGCGGGAAAGACGAGGCGCCCGGCGACAGCGTGGGTATCCTGCGGCCCGACAGCGGCAGGAGCGCCGGCGTCGTCATGTTTCGACTGCTGGGGCGGGTTTAGCTCGGGGGGTGAGGGGGTGGGGGTTCCGGGGGGGAGGGGCGGGGCAGGGCAGTGGGAAGGGGGGGGGGGGGCGGTTTACAGGCGCCACAAGAGTTGTTGCAGCAGCATGCACCAGCTGGTCGACTTTATTATCTCATCCCTGCGTCGGTAAGTCCAGAAACCAAAAGGGGCCGAGGTCCCTCGGTGGAGGAGTGACTGGTCAGCAGGAAAACGGTCATGGCGGTTCTGGGAAACAAAGAGGGACATCACAGGTAGAGCGTTAGCACCGAGGCCGCGTTTCAACCGGCCTACCTCCACACGGACGGACAGCGCTCGCCCGGGACGGCGGGGCTGCCGCCCTCTATGTACCCCTTCCTTTCGCTCTCGTCTCCCCCGCCATGGCAGCGTGGAGTCATAAACAATCCTCTGGCACGCTACGGTGAATTTAACAACACGTCATCCCGGGAACAAACACCCGGTCTCACTCTCTCTCTCTCTCTCTCTCTCTCTCTCACACACA
The DNA here is from genome assembly GCA_016785225.1 of Psettodes erumei. Taxonomy (NCBI): domain Eukaryota; kingdom Metazoa; phylum Chordata; class Actinopteri; order Pleuronectiformes; family Psettodidae; genus Psettodes; species Psettodes erumei. Next base: position 577,518 of record JAFBJZ010000827.1, read on the forward strand.
CACACACACACACACACAGCACTTAATCCCCTGGCAATGAGGACAAATGATTATAACATATTTTCCCGAGGATTAAGGTATCACGAGGCGGTGCAATATCTGAGACCATCAGCGAACAACTGCCCTCTGTGCGTGCTGGCATCCCTGCCAGCCCCGTCACTGCAGGGCGAAGCCGGCTTTCTGTGTCTGTTCTCCACCATTTCTCTTTTTTTTTTTTTTTTTTTGGCCATGCAACTTGCAAACATATGTGCATATGTCGTGATGAAATGATAAATGAGATAAAGAAATGACATATTAAGAGGAAGGGGAGGGGGGGAGCTCAGCCTACATACATACATCCTCCTGCCATTCGCGTCCATCGGAGTCGACTAGAATGACAATTCACAGTTTTTGCAAGAAGGGACGGGACGTGCGAGCTGAAAACAAACCGCATGCACGAATCCTGCGCTGTGAACCCCTCCAGTAAATACGGCTGCATTTAAACAAAACCAAAAAAATAAATAAATAAATAAATAAAAGCTTTACTCCCCCCGCAGATGCGAGAGAGACACGGAGCAAATGTTTGAAGGATGAATGCACGGAAATTAGGCGACAATCGCCTAAAAAAAAAAAAAAACAATAAAAACGACCGTATCAATTACTGTATTGATTTGCATCGATATATAAATGTCCGAGGCGAAATTTTTCATCCGGTGGGGCTTTTCCCCTCGGCTCCGTGTGGAGCTGCGATGTCTCGGCGTCTCTACGCTGAATACCAAGTTCATTCTCTGACAGTGCCAGTCTGTGCGAGCCGATTAGCCGATGCAAAATGCTAGCTAAGCTAGCTAGTAAGCAAGCGAGAGGCTAGCTCAGCCAGCTAACGGTGGCTATCAAGAAAAAAAAATATATATATGAACACGAGCTGCGGTAAGTAAGCGGCCCCAGTGGCGCTCGGGAACAACCATCGGTTTTTTAAAAATTGAAATTGAATGAAAAAAAATAATAATCCGACATGAACGTTTAGGATCGCTAACGTTTTAGCTATCCGGGGATGAAGACTCTTAGCTTGCTGAGGTGCTAGCTACCAGGCTAGGCGGCTAACGCTAGCTAGCTGCTCGTGAAGTGTCGGAGGCGGTCTCCGTTGTGTGGACGCCGCTCTGCTGCATCACCACCTTTTCTCGTTCGCACGGTGAAAATCGATGCCCGTCGCGGCGCCGCGGTCCGCCCGTCGGAGAAGAGCCGCGGCGGCAGGTGTCCTCATGTCCACGCGGGTTTCCGCCGCGCCGCAACCCGCTCCGGCTCCGACCGTCCGCCGTCAACTCACAGCCACATAGCGGTAACGGCAGCGAGGACGCGGAGGGGATGCTGATGACCGGCCGCCGTGTCGGACTGCAGCGACGGACTGACTGAGCTGCCGCTGCTCGGTGATCCAGCATCAACTACTCAGCCTGCCCGATTTAGGGACCGTCTGACAATTCCGTTCGGCGGAATTAACGTAAAATATATAACGAGCGGTGTGGCACCAACGAAAGGTAATACTTAAGTTATCAATACAATTAAATTGTAGGTGTTGTATCTAATTTAAATATACTATAAGATAATAAGTAAAAGAGTAAATACAATTCAGTAACGTAAAAAAGGAAGATTAATGTTGTCTGAATGTGCAGACTGAGAAAATATTTTGTGATTAAAAAAAGTCCAAAATTTACACATTCATATCCACATATGCCCACATGTGTATAAATACATACTTTCATTCACCAACATACACACATGCATACTGATAATGACGGGCCACTATGCCATCCTGCACTTAAAACTACTTAACAAAAAGTATTGCACTACTGTGACCCCTTGAGCTGAAACCATTAGCCATATTAACAGGAAACCAATCTGCAACAATTATGATAATTACTACATCTTCCAGTAAAAATCACCCAAATTTGCCAATTCTCAGGAGTGTATTATTTTGGAGAGAATACGACCCCTGCAGCTCTAGCTAGTTCTAAGGTCTTGCAAGAGACTTGCATAAAAATAACCCTAAAAAGTCCAAAAGAATACCCAGACAAATGACTGGGGTGGCTGAGAAAAGAAAGGGGAGAAATTAAGAGGGTTGTTTTAGTCGTGATTTGGCAGCTTCGTGCAGCCGGCACGCTTCTCTATTCACCACACCGCCTGGATCTATACATCATAAACAGCCGCCGCACGAAACCACATAATCGCATCAAACACACTCTCCTTTATCAAATGCAGCGTGAGCCGTGTTGCCAGGGAGGACACAGTTTATCATATTAGTCCCCCGGTGTATGCCGAGAGCTTTCATCCACCAGCCCCCCTCCTTTTTGGCCATGACAATGAGTGCTCTGTCTCTTTTTCAGCGGAGAGAGACACCGCTGAATATGAGACAGGTGTCACTTTGCTTTCAGGAGCGTTTCTTCCACTCTCGGAGCAGTTCTCCCCGCATCGCCCGGGCCAAGACCGCACTCCCGGCCAAGAGCTCACTCGGCTCTCTCCGCAAGCGAAGGGTGTAATTTGTTAGAAAACCTCAGCGATGACACTTCTCCTGCTGCTGAATAGCTGGCCTCTCCCCGTGGTGTGACTTGGGCGAGAGCCACAAACCTGGCCGGACCAGAGAGCGCGCTGTCGACAAAGGTGACCACGATTTTGTTCTGCAGAACTTCAAGTCCCTCGCTCCGGCAGAGCACGAGGCGACCACATAAACAGAAAAACCCACCGTTCCCAGCATAAGTACATATTACTCAGAGACGGATGACGGGAGTCATAACAAGGTGCCGTGAGGCCTTGAGCAGCGGTATCCTAAGTGGGTTTGCAGAAAAAAGTACTGCTAAAGCACCGCTGTGACAATATTTGAACACTTTTCAAAGGGGCTGTTTCTTTGATGTAAAAAAAAAAAGTAATTTCAGTGGAACATGTTCACACTGAGGATTATCCAGAGTAGCGGGAAAGAGAAGTATTAGGAAGCCATGCTGGCAGCGCAGCAGCAGGACCGGCGATGTCGACTAGCTTGTGCCAGAACAGAATATCTCAACAGGTGTTGGTGAATCCCTCCCACTTTGGTGACCTCTTGACCTTCCACCAACATGAGGCGGACCAGTTTGCAAAACTAAGTTTGACGCAGGCGTCAAGCTATCCCTCTCCGCTGTGCGTTTAGCGCTAATTAGCAAACGACACGCTAACATCGTCCCTGCTGAACACGTTAGCGGACTGGATTTAGCATTTAGCTCAAGGCCTCGCTGAGCCTGCATGCACTGACACGGCTGTACAATTGTTTTAATGCTTTTTTTTGTAATTTCATTAATTCAATCAATGCTTTTGTACAATATAGCATAAAGGCAGCCTGTTTATTTCTCTTTGCATCACTCAGTCTCAACCAATGAGGCTGCGGTTCAATAAAACACACTCCGCTCCCTTCGGCCGCGCCGTGTGTGAAAAGCAGGATCATATGTCTTATCCCATTGTCTTTCCCTGCGACCGCTCCGTATTGAAGCGGAGCTTAGCAGACAGCCGGGCTGCACCGCGGTACTGTCAGCCCACACACCAAAGTGAGCTTTTCTCTGACAGGTAATCTATCCGTGTATACACTCCGACCACAAAGACAGTCCCAGTGTTTCGCTGAGTGCGGAGACAGCCCACAGCCGCCGGGTCCCATCAGCCGGTCCTTGAGCTGCCACCGGCTGCAGGACCGTCGGGGGCGTCTGATTTACAGGACAACCCTCAGCGAGTGAATTAGTGTCTGAATCACCGCGAGAGACCTCCCGTCTGATAGGCATCACCGTGAGTCACCCTTAGTGACGAGGAAGGGCTGGCTGGGTCGGACGCCAGCGACGGTGTGGGTGCAGGGAGACAACACACGAACGCAGCGCACACACACACACACACACACACACACAAAAACAACCAAAAGAGCTGAGCGGGCACAAAAAGGCTGACAGCTTCCAAATCACAGCCAGGCTGCACAGAAGGAGGACGTGTGCGGTGGGTGAGGGAAGGGAGGGCGTCCTTTGCTTCAATGCATCTTTGATTAGCGTTGTCAGAGGGATGAATTGCTGGACTGGAAGGAATTCATCACACATTTCACAACCAAACAGAACAACGCTGTGAGGACAAAACACTCCTTCCATTTTTTTTTTTTTTTTGTGGAAGGAAAGGCAGAAGAATAAGCAGAAAACAAAATGTTTACAGGAGGCCTTGGTGTGACATTAGATGATATATTTCCCGCTGGTAAACACAACCAGCAGCAGCCCGTCCTTCAGCTCCTTGTGCGACAGAATTATAAGTTTCAACCCGGATGCGTCGCGTCGGAGCACCTGAGGGAATCCACCTGTCAGTGCACGGGCAAGGTCAGTCACAACCTCCTTCTCTGGTGGAGGGTGGCATGTACAGAGTGTGTGTGTGTGTGTGTGTGTGTGTGTTCATGTGAAGTGTCAGTCCCATGCTCTAGTGGCCAATAACTGCCCACCGTGCTGAGAAGGGCTCAGGCGACCCACTCCTGATTCTCGACATTTCCGGTTAATGGCGCGACGCGGCACATGAGAGGTGATCAGGCGTCCCTGCAGAGAGCGTGGCATGATGGGAAGATAAACCCTGTCCGCGCCGCCGTGTCGAGCAAATCTCCTTTAACGCAGCCGTGCACGGATACTTACCTGTGTAATGAAGGATGGGCAGGTCCCAGCTCGGTCACAGAGGGACACATCAGCCAGAGCTGAAACTGGAGTTTTAAGATTTGGGTTAATCGAGATGAAGACGTCTCAATTCCCAACTCATTCCACAGCAGGTTTCATGGAAACATCACAGTGAAGTGGAGTTTTCGTGTTTGTGTGGCATGAAATGGAAAAAAAATCTACATGTGCATCATATTGTAAGTTTTTGAAAATCTTCCCTGCGTGAAAATTGACAAAAGAAAATTTCTCTAAAAGTGGCTCCTAAAATCATTTAACATGAGTTTGATGAAGGAAAAAAAAAAAAACCTGCATAACTGCTGCAATTTACCAGCTCCAGACAATCAGGGACCTCAATAACACTCCAAAGTGGAAATGTGTCTTCGTGCCAGCCGTCACCGCGTGGCAGCAGATATTTCATTTCTCAGCGGAGGGCGGCCTCATTTCACAACAAAACCCTCCGAAACGCGCTCTGTGCAGATTCAGATGAGATGCAGAAACCCCCAAAGTGGCTTTTGGAACGCTCCTCACGCCTGAAATAGAAATGGAGAGAAAATGAAGGCGGCGTGCGTGAGAGATTCAGGTAACAGATGCAGAAATGCGCATTACAGGAGCCAAGGAGCAGCTGGAGTAAAACAAGATGACAGCAGAACTGTATGCGCCTCACAAACCCATCATGGTATTATTACTGTGCAGAAAACCAGTGCGGTGACTCAGAGAGGAGAGAGGACGACACCCAGTTCATCTCTGATCAACAATCTCAGTTTAATTCATTGTGAAGGTCGGAAGGTGCGTTCAGAAACACTAACATCCTCCACCTGTTGTACTGACATGCCACAGTCAGAGCTGAAGGCTCCTCATACTGATTTACTGCATTCACAATCTTTTTTAAATAAAAGTGTGTGAAAACCCTCGTGTTGCTTAATCAGCGTGTGTCCATGAACGCACCGCAGCAGCTCCAAATAAACAGGCTCTTATTGGCCAACTCTGTTGTTTTCTAGCGGGAGCTGGTTAGGTTCCATTAGAGGAGGCAGTAAGTGTGTTACTGTCAGAGCCGGGGCCCGACCTCTCCGTCATCAGGTTACACAGCGCTCCACCTGTCTGACCCACAACCTCCGCTGGTCGCACACCCAGCACGAGTTTGCATGCTTTTATTTTGAAGGAGGCCTTTTGTCGGAGCGGCGTGGCTTTTTGGCGAAGGGTTTCGCTCGCCTTACGTAACCCGCCCCGGCAGCTACGGCCTGTGACGCCGGTGAATTATTGACGGCAAACTAATTTTAACGACTCGAGATGAATTATTCACGACGGCGCGCGCAGGGATCCTCCGACATCTCTGTAAAAAATGTTGTTAAGAGCTCCCACAGTGAATTCCAGGTCACCTTCAACGCGGAGTGTATGAGCGTCTGTTTGTGTGTGTGTGTGTGTGTGTGTGTGTGCTCTGCCCTGACAGTGATGGAGACCAGCGCTGTTGTTCTTGTAGCCCGGAGATAAAGCGTCTCTCGGAGGACGGATGTCAGGCGCTGTCACAACACGCTGATCTGCGGTAACGTGACGCCGCGGCAGGTCGGACCCGTCGTCGCCAGGCCTCGCCTCGCTCGCCTCCCCGCTGTGATTCTGCAACGACAGGACGACCACGAGACCAGCTGAGGCATTGCATCGTCTGGGGGGAAAAAAAAAATGAAAACGCGGTGGAGAGTAGCGAGGATCGCATCGAATCGTTTCTTCCAGCGAAGGAACATTGGCCCAAAATAAAAGATAAAAGAGAGAAATCCTTGTAGATTAACTACGACCCCTGCAGCGTCTCCTTCACCTGTTCACCGCGAAGGCGACACGAAGACAAACACGTTCACATCAAATTTACAAAAGATCTGCAGCGTTGGTGTGCGACGAACTTGTTAAGATGCTCAGGTGCTCGCTCTCTGGACGGGCGCGAACGCAGGAGGATTAAACGTAAAGAAAAGACGCCTCTCGCCCCGCGAGACAATATTGTAGCACGACGGTTGGCTCGCTCCATTACAAGCCACATTACTCAGGAGCTCAATGGCGGGTGGAGGAGGTTTATGAGGTCTGGTGTCAGAGGCTCTCCGGGGTTCACAGCAGCGCTGAGCATCCTGCACTGTCATCGTTCAGTTTGTGTGTGTGTGTGTGTGTGTGTGTGTGTGTGTGTGTGTGTGTGTGTGTGTGTGTGAGTGTGTGTGTGTGTGTGTGTGTGTGTGTGAGTGTGTGTGTGTGTCAGTGGGCTCAATTCCTACTGGACTGAGTCCACTAAAGGAAGGAAGGAACTGAGAGAAGCAAAGAAAAGTGAAGAGTAATCAATAACAACGGCAGGTTGTGGACCACTCCATTATCTTAAGCCTTCACCTGTTGTCACCTAATGGAAGTGTGTGTGTGTGTGTGTGTGTGTGTGACCTCCAGGCTCCGGCTGTAAACCGGCTCTGACTTCCGTTTGGACCGGCGTCAGGCGATCATCGCTCACTCCCCGTTTTGCAATCGCCATGTTTGATTGAGCGGCGACTCTGCCGATGATGTCACTTCCTCCGTGATGGGTTCACGTCCATCAAACGTTGAAGTGGAAAGCAGAAGGTGGGGGTGGGGGTGGGGGGGTCATTAGTTCTGCGAGGCCAGGTGGAGAGCAGCAGCTCTCTCCTGCCACCTGGTGGTGGGTGGAGCTCAGTGAACTGTAAAAAGTGGTGAAATATGCAGAAGCTGCATGTTTTCTGCACATCATTAGAAATCATTTAAAGTTTGTGTAATTACTACTGGACATGTTTGTGTGTATGTGAGTGTGTGTGTGTGTGTGTGGGGGGGGGACTATTTTAAATCCT